>JAFMOD010000299.1:1129686-1173076 GCA_019802435.1 Corydoras maculifer | reverse complement strand
AAACTCTGCAGCCCGACTTGTGTTTAACCAGCCCAAGCGAACTCATGTCACTCCTTTACTCACTTCCCTCCATTGGCTTCCTGTAGCTGCTCGCATTCAGTTCAAGTCACTGACTCTAGCATACAGAACCATTTCCGGATCCGCCCCCTCCTACCTTCACCCCATCTTTCCTAAATACACTCCAACCCGTTCTCTTCGCTCCAGCGATGATTGCCGCCTGACGATTCCACCTCACCGAGTAGGTAAGTCTCACTCCGTGGCGTCCACCACTGCAAAATGGTGGAATGCTCTTCCCAAATCTGTCCGTAAGGCAGAATCACTGAACAGTTTTAAAAAATTGCTGAAGACACATCTCTTTAACAAATACCTGCTGTAAAAAAAAAAAAAAAAAAAAAAAGGGGGGGGGGGGGCATGTGCCGCGGCATCGAATAACATTCATGTTTGATGAATTTACAGTATAGTTGGTTTTCTTCATAGCTTCTGACTTGTGGTGTTCTCATTTGTAAGTCGCTTCGGATAAAAGCGTCTGCTAAATGACTAAATGTAAATGTAAATGTAAATGGTGTTGATCTGGAGGCGGTTACATAGGCACCAGTCCACGAAGTCCTGAATCACCTTTCTGTATTCCCGGTCGTCATCATCAGTGATGAGACCGACAACAGCAGTGTCATCAGAGAACTTCTGTAAGTGACAGTTCAGTGAGCTGTACTTAAAGTCTGCCGTGTACAGGGTGAAGAGGAACGGTGCCAAGACGGTTCCCTTTGGGGTCCCTGTACTGCAGACCACTAAGTCAGACACACAGTCCCGTGCCCTCACATATTGTGGTCGATGTGTTAAGTAGACCATAATCCAGTTTGTCATGTGACAGTCCACTCAGATAAAATCCAGCTTGTCCCTCAGAAGTCCAGGTTGGATGGTGTTAAAAGCATTGGAGAAATCGAAGAACATGATCCTCACGATGCTCCCCTGGTTCTCCAGATGAGAAAGAGCTCTGTGGAGAAGGTAGATTACAGCATCATCCACACAAACACCAGGCTGGTAGGCAAACTGAAGCGGGTCCATCAATAAACTCACCAGTGGGCAGAGATGAACAAGCACCAGCCTCTCCAGTGTCTTCATCAGATGGGACGTCAGTGCCACCGGCCTGTAGCTGTTCAGGTCCTTCAAATGTGGAGTCTTAGGCACCGGTACCACGCACAAGGTTTTCCACAGCTGTGGAACGCATCCCAGCTTGAGGCTCATGTTGAACATGTATTCAACGATTCCACTGAGCTGGTCGGCGCAGCACCTCAGAAGCCTGGAGCTGATGCCATCAGGACCTGCAGCCTTTCTTGGATTCATCTTCCTGAGCTCATTTCTCACCTGGATGCTTGAAAGGGTCAAATTGGTGCATGGGGGTGGAAAGTGATCAGGTGTTCCAGGTGTCTGTATGCTGTTTCTGGGAGCAGTGGGCGGTGGCTGTGAACTGGCTGATGTGTTAATGGTGATGTCCGTGAGGGTGATGGCCGGGTCGTACACTTGAGTCTTTGAAGACAATGGCTGAAGTAGAGGTGTCAGGGTCGTTGGAGGGGAGTGATCAAACCTATTGAAAAACAGATTTAGGTCGTTCACCCATTTCTGGTCCCCCACCACCTATCAATATAATATCAATTGAGCGAAGAATCCTGGCTCCTAGCCTTATTAACAGGAAAACACTCTCTCTCTTCTCTTGGGCTCTTCATTTGGTCTCCTGGTCTAGCTCCGAGCAGTGCTGCTGCTGGGCCCTGCTCTGCTTGGTTTTGGCATGGTCAGGCTCTGATTAGCCAAGGCCTGCCTTGTTGTTATTACTCTAAAACAAAGTTTCTAGTTAATCTTTTAAGGCTGGAGTTCAAAGGTTAATTTATTTCTAACTAAATGGTGTATTTTGCGGCACGGTGGCTTAGTGGTTTGCACATTCGCCTCTCGAATCCCCATCTGGGTGGAGTTTCCATGTTGTCCCCGTGTACGTGTGGGTTTCCTCCGGGTTCTCCGGTTACCTCCCACAGTCCAAAAATATGGATCAAGTCAATTGAGTTCTCCAAATTGCCCCATGTTGAGTGTGTTTGTGTGAGTGAGTGTGTGCCCAGCGATAGGTTGATGCCCTGTCCTGGATGTGTCTGCCCGGCGCCCGAGACGTTCTCCCCTGGATGGGCATGGGGAACCCCACCGTGACCCTAATAGAGAGGATAAAGCGGAAAATAATGAATAAATGGTGTATTTTAAGCAGCCTCTGAGGGATATTTAGATATATCCACATGTCGATATAGCCTCTGTCCATATATTATAAAAGCCTCTGACAGAATTAAGATTTCTGCATGCTTATAAAATACCTATGAGTCAGATATAGCTTAAACCACTGAGATAAAATTAACCCATTTAGTGCAGAGAAGCACTCGTGTAACTAAAGTTACTGTTTAATAAAAATATCTTTGGAGTCAGATATTTTAAATATTAGAACACACATTAAACCTTTGACCATCTCTCATTCTCTGTAATTTGGTAATGGGACGCGGAGGACTTTATTAATATCCAAAAGTCCTACACTTGATGGACCAACATCTCTCATTTACCTACCACCCATTCTCACCTCTCCCACAGTGCAATGATTCCGTTTCTTCATCCCAAGCCTCCATTCGGGAGCCTGACACCGAACCCATGCAGATGAACACTGCGCATCTCCCAGTGAGAGTGACAACGGCGCATCCTGCTTTGCCTTTGTTTATACTGCGGCAGCAAAACGCACTCTCAACACGAATGCTACACTTCCACAAGTCTCCCATTCTGTGAGATCCCTGGCCAATGCACCGCAGTTCCAGATCAGAGTTAAGATTTCCTTCGAAGGTTGTACCATATCGGTACCTGCTATGCTCAACTCGGGGCAGATGGGGCTGATGGGAATTATATTCATTTAAAATTCTGCATAAAGGAGGGCATCCCCATAACCCACATCAGCACTCCCAGGAGTGTTTGTGTGGTGGAAAACCAACCCCTCGCCCTGGGCAAGATCACTCACTGCAACATTCCAATACACATGTACTCTAGAGCATGCGATACCGAACACTTGTTCTTTGTTACCTCTTCTCCCTTTCTTTGCCAATGGCACAATCCGCTATTCGCCTGGTCAGATTTCCAGATACTGGCATGATCTCCCCACTGCTTCCAGGTATGTTTGGTGCTTCTGCAATGGCCTAATCTTTAGCCTGTTTGGTGTCTGGCCTGTCCTCCGCAACCCTGCTTTCTCCTCCTTTACGCAGACTTTTGCAGATCCGCAGGGCTATCCCAGAATCCAACGTTCCTCCTGGAGGACTGGTGCGTGGGGAATGCTGTTCCCATGAGGTTTAGGGATCAAGTGATCTCGTGGGCTTACACCACCCCTAGTTCAGGACACCCAGACGTGACCCGCACCATACAACTTAGTGAACGTAGATACTGGTTGGAGACGATACGAGCAGATGTACAATGGTTTGTAAGCTCCTGCTTTCTGTGTAATGCATGTAAGGTGCACTGCATGGTCCCTGCAGGCAAACTTTTACCGCTTCCTGTGCCCAAACTCCACTGGTCCCATATTTTTATTGATTTTGTCTCAGGGCTGCCTCCGTCAAATGGCTACTCCGTGATCTATAACGTCCTTGACCAGTTCACATGCACCGTCTGGTTCCTTCCCCTCAACGGTATGCCCACGGCGTTTCAGAAAGCAGAGCTGTTGTTTCAACGCATTTTTACTGCGTTTGGTATCCCGGAGTTTATACTCTCTGATTGGGGGTTTCAGTTCACCTCGGCGGTTCACCGGCTCAAAAACGGCGAAATTCCTCAAAGTCCAGCCAAAAACTCCGCTAGTTCCTGGAATCCCAAACTCTTAAGTTTGGTTTTCAACTTTTTGTTTTTTGGTCCCTTGTTGAGTTAATAAAGTTTACTGGACTATTGTTTCAGTGTCAGTTTATAGCATCCCGACTATCACATCAAATATTAACCATAGATACACCAACAACACCTTGCTTATTGGAAGAACAGGTGTTGTCATTGAATGTGACACATATATATATATATATATATATATATATATAGTGACAAAAGGGGGACGCAGTTTGTCCAAAGGCAGCGCTGCGCGGTGCTATGTCAGGGCGAGGTGCACAAGGTGCTAGTAAGCAAGCACCAAAGAGACTCCCGTGGACTCAGGTGCTGGAGAGGATAACGCGGACTCGGGTGCTGGAGAGGATACCGCAGACTCCGGCGCAGGCGGAGGGCAGACTGTCTTGAGCGGAGGGCAAATTGTTCAGAGCGGGAAGTGGATGGTCCCGACCGAGGGGCAAACAGTCCAGCTCGGACGAACCGTGGTCCAGAGCGGGTGATAAACGGTCCAGAGCGGGGGTTAACAGGTCCTAAGCAGGGACCATAGAAGACCACTGATTCCCCATCGGACAAGAGGACTGCAACCCAGGTGAAACGCGGACACAAAAAGAGAGGACCAGTACCACGGCAACATCACATAATAGTCACATAAAAAGTCCTGGTCGACCGAGCCGGGACACACTGAGGCTGGACCTGAGCACCGGACACAACCCGAGCGGATCACGGACAGTGAACCCGTCACCCGAATTGATCGTCCGAAACCTGCCAAGCATTCAGGTGGCACGGCGCGGATCGCTGGCGCGGCGGCTCACGGGGCGGATTACCGGCGGAGCGGAGCGGGGCGGATTACTGGCGGAGCGATTCGCTGCGAGTGGCGGCTCACTAGTAATGCGAGACAGTTTACTGAAGGCGCGCAGCGGCTCGCAGCAGCATACAGACGGAGCGGAGCGGCTCGTGGGGCGGCATGCTGACGGCGCGCGGCGGAACGCTGATGGCGTGCGGCGGAACGCTGATGGCACACGGCGGCTCATGGGCCGGATTACCGGCGGAGCGGCTCGCGGAGCAGCTCGCGGCAGAACGCTGACGGTGAGCGGCGGTACGCGGACGACGAGTGGAACGCTGACAACGCAGAGTGGCTCGCAGGACGGATTACTGGTCCGGAGGCTGCGAGGCGGATTGCTCACGGCATGAAGCAGTACGCTGGCGGCGCTCGGCAGATTACCCGTGGAGCGGAGTGGCTTGCGGAGCGGCACGCTGACGCCGTGCGACGGCTCGCAGACGGCTCGTAGCGGCTCGCAGACGGCATGCAGCGGCTTGCTGACAGCGCGAAGCGGCATGCTGGCGGCACTCGGCAGATTACCAGCGGAGCGGCTCGCTGATGGCTCGTAGCGGCTCACGGCGTGGAGCAGTACGCTGGCGGGGCTCGGCCGATTACCGGTGGAGCGGAGTGGCTCGCGGAGTGGCTCGCTGAGCGGCACGCTGACGCCGTGCGGCGGCTCGCAGACGGCTTGTAGCGGCTCGCAGACGGAGTGAGGCGGCTTGCTGACAGTGCGGAGTGGTTCGCAGGGCGGATCACTGGTCCGGAGGCTGCGAGGCGGATTGCTCATGGCGCGCAGCGGCACGCTGGTGGGGCTCAGCGCATTACTGGTGGAGCAGCTTGCTGACGGCGTGAGGCAGCTCGCAGACAGCTCGTGGTGGCTCACAGATGGTGTGCAGCAGCTCGCTGACAGTGGCACGCTAGCGGCGCTTAGCGGATTAACAGTGGAGTGGAGCGGCTCGTGGAGCGGCTTGCTGACGCCATGCGGCAGCTAGCAGACGGCTCGTAGCGGTTTGCTGACAGCGCGGAGCGGCATGCTGGTGTTAGGATCTTTTGATTTTGAAAAAGGCAGAAAGAACGAGCTGATGCAAAAATGGTCGCCTCAACTCATTTATTGAGGACAAAGAAAACTTCAGGGACACCGTCAGTAACTCACGCTGGCCAGCGGGTCTGCCATCCTCAGCGTTCCGATGCTGTCTGCCTCCGGGTCTGAGTAAAAGTGCGCCCCCCGCAGTGTTTACCTGCGTATATATCTGTTATGTCTAGTTCCCGCCCCTTACCTGCCTAAGCCAATCACAAATTACCCCCCTAGGTTTTGAATCAGCCAATCCTAGCCCAGTATTTTCCCAGTGGCGGCAAAATCAGAGTTCCTTTGTTTGTCTTTCAGCCATATTAGGACTCTTATTATGTATAAGAAATTTAAAATTTCTGACAAGTCCCTCCTATGGGAGCACCTACATGCTCCCATAAATAAATTTTAATTTAAAAATTCTACGGCCATAAATTTTAAGCCAAACTTTATACATTACCATTTCTAAAAATTTGCATGTTATCACAACTCAATTAACCCAAATCTAAACGCAACTAATTCCAATACGAATTTTACAAGTTCACATAAGTGAATGCTGGGGAGGCAGAGGGCTAATTAAACTACCCCCCTCTAACTTAAACCCTTCTTGACGGTGCCCAACATATTACATGGCCATATAGGCTGAAAACACAATTTCTAAATACAAACATCTATCAATTATACTAATAGAGACCGCGCCTAACGAGACAGCCTCCGTCCCTACACTCACAAACCCAAAATAACACCCCCCCTTGCACCACTGTAGCAGAAACTTTAATACCCCCCCCCCCCACTTGCAGCACTGTTGCAGAATCTTTCCCCGAAGATTATTCAAGGTTCTGTTCTCCTGGTCAGTATCTGCTCTAGTCTTTTAGTTCTGTAGTCCCAGCATTCCCTCGTCGGTTCTTGAAGTTCCTTCTATCAGTTCCTTTTATCGTTGTCGTCCTGCTGCTGTCATCATCGTTATCAATGGCAGCTCCCTTGTTGTCAGCGGTTCTCCATCATCAGCAGCAGCACCCTCGTCGTCATCACTTTCTAAAAGCAGAGTTAGCAATACCTCTATACCACCCTGAATAGGTCTGTTGACACATCCAGAGAAGCATCCTCTTCTTGCCTCAGGGACTGGTCTCCGTTGCCCCGAGGATCAGCATCCTCATAACCGATCCATCCTGATCACCACTTACTCTGTTCCTGGAACTCCACTAGAGAATTTAGTTTCACCCTACATCCAGCCGCATTTAATCTGAAACACACTGATCATCTAGAGAACAGGTTTAGGACATGGGATCAGGACTGAATTTTATATGTTGGAAAGAGGAACTCCAATAGCTCGAGAATAATGTGCTCTGTTTTGAAGCCAAAATAAATCCTTCAAACAAGCATGTTAAAGGCCAAAACAAGGAATGAAAGTTAACCTTAGACAAAATACTTCTGAAACACAAATGATTTAGTAAAAGCTAAATGTGGTAGTTTAATTTAACCAGTATGTTGATGTTTAAAAGATTATCACTGTGTAAAAATTTAAAGCTGAGTGAAAGTGTGCACCAATAACCAACCTAGTTTACACTTAAGTAAAAGGAAAACCACGAGACCTTAAAACTAACAAAAACAAAATCAGACCATACAAACACTGTATAAAATAAAAATAAAATTCTTACTGCATGTGGCTACATGCTCAACATTTTCCCATATATTTTCATTATGAATTATTTTACCTAAATAAATTGGTCGATGCCCTATAATATATACATTAAACAAACCCTAATAAATGAATAAAACACTGGAGGATAACGTGGTGGACACATCTATCAGAACTGTCCAGCACTGCTTGGGTCACACTGCCACAGTCGCACAATAGATGGTCACTTTCTTTTCCCACTTTTAATAAACTCCTCCAGGGACAGTTTACCGTACAAAATCTACAAAAAATTCAACAATTACAATGACTTTGTTCGACAAATAATTGTGCAGTATATATGTATACAATATTGTCTCTATATGTTTGGCACCTGTCCGCATAAAACATTTGCAATAAAAATGTGGCGTTTCAAAAGGAAAATGTATTTAGTGAACTGATGCAACAGTGATTCACCAAACATTTTCCCACACTACTAAAACAGCCGTTGAAATGAAAATGTAAACGAATATTAAATGATCTGTTGGAAGCCGTTTCGAAACCGCAAGGGAAAAAAGTAGTTAAAGCATAGGGAATGTTAAAAATCACAAATATTATATGGATCTTAATCCTGATGTATACCAATCTACTAAATAGTTTTTAAAGCAAAAATATGTGGACATGTTACCACAAAATTTTACTGTATCAACATAATGGGATAAAATAAATTAATAAATTAGAATTTCTAACCACAGTGGATTTTGGCTTTATACTGACCAATAAGGATGTGCCATTATCATATCGTTCACAACACAAACATTGTAAGTGACTTGTTAGACCTATGACATCATGCAGTTATGCATGGTATATCCTAATTACCTAAGTCATTTAGGATGACTATATAAGTTACGGGGTATATCCTTAAGAATATCCCCTACATTCTCTTTTATGTTTGAAAATGGTGTTTTCTGTCCTTCCTTTCAAACCTCTTCCACAATTTTAATCAAGATTCACTTCCTTTTACCTTCTAATCTAGCTATTACCCCTACTTCACCCAAACACAGCATCTTACCTGCTGTGTACTATTCAACTTTCAACACCCACACTTGACTCCCTTCAGTTTATGGTGGCAATTTAGTGATTATGGCCTTTTTATGGCTTCATGGCTGATAAACCCTTTGCCCAATCCGTAAAGTAATTGAATGCTATTGACCATTTTCCCCTATTGTCCACTGTACATGTATTATTTGACCAAGTTGCTGTAATATGTTAACTAATTGCTTTCAACAACTTTACCCCGTCCAACATGGAGTTTAAGTCCACACTTGCAGTACCTTAATTGATTAAATTTATCAGTCAAGCTTCTACCTTCTCAGGTGGACTGAAAACCGTATCAATGGTAACTTTCAACTGTGTCCTTTTGATAAACTCCTCTATCCCAAATATACTTCTCAACTCTAGGTTTTAACTCTAGGTTAAAATTTCTGACACTGGCGGCACTCGGCGGATTACCAGCAGAGCGGAGCGGCTCGCTGACGGCGTGCGGCGGCTTGCTGATGGCTTGTAGCGGCTCGCTGACAGCACGGAGCGGCTCGCAGGATGGATTCCCGATCCGCAAGCTGCGAAGCTGTCCGCGCCATCAGCGAGCACCTGGGCGCTGTGAACAGTCATCCGAACCCGGGTGAACCTTCTTAGGAAGGCTGCCTCGAACCGACTGGCGGAGGAGAGGCAGACATCCTCGGTGGCCACTAAGCCCTCAGCCCACCTCCGCGCGGGTCCCAGAAGTATAAAGTAGTAAACATAGCACAAACTTCCCAGAAGAATTAAACATAGCACAAACACAACCAAATGTAACATAAGCAGGGGGGGGGGGGGGGGGGGGGGGGGGGGGGGGGGGGGGGGGGGGGGGGGGGGGGGGGGGGGGGGGGGGGGGGGGGGGGGGGGGGGGGGGGGGGGGGGGGGTTTTTTTTTTCTTTCTTTCTTTAATAGACAGAAGAATAAGTGACACAGCTAAAGACAATTCACAGCACATTGCTGGGTCAAAAAATCATTTTAATTCTGCTAACATCAAAAAGCTTTTCCATCTTCTACTGTTTTCATTAATTTACATTTACATTTACATTAAGTCATTTAGCAGACGCTTTTATCCAAAGCGACTTACAAATGATTCATTCAACATTTCGTTTTGTTTTTATAGACTATTTTTTTAATCTTTTCAGGTTCAGTTTGTTATTGTTTGCAGGGTTTTTTAAAAATTGTTCTATGATGTAAGTTTGTAAAATATTTTCTTTTCTTATTTTAGTATGACTACCTCTGTTTAATACCTTCTGGCAGCATTGTAAAAGTAATATACAATATTGTGTTAGTACACTTTTCTTAAATAATCTACGTTGTGTGTTGTGCTGTACATCATTGGTTATTCCTACATTTTTCAAATATGGCAGTTAAAATATTGTTAAACAAAATATTGTCTTCCTTAGTATACATTGATTAACCTAGCTATTCTGGTTGTATGTGTAAAAAGACCAAAAGAATGGTAAGTATGCTAAGCAGTATTGTTGGAGGGTAAATTTTACAACTGAGGGGTAGATGGAAAAAAAGGGGTAGGTTTAATTTTAAAAGAACTATACACAAGACTGTGGTGGAGGTAAGAGTGTGTAATGTGATATCAGTGTGAAGCTGGAAATTGATAAAGTATTAATAAGTTTAATTTGAGCATATACTCCACAAGTGTTCAATGCATAAAGGTTCAGCTCAGAGTCCTTTTTCATGTGATGGTCATGGACAGGCTGACAAACAAAACGTTACAAGGTTAGGCATGAGTCTCTGTGCATTATGATGTCTGTGGATGAGATTGTGTATAAGTGTCGTGCAACGAGTGTAGAGAAGATGGCAATCGAATAGACAGTGAAGCAGCTAAAGCAGAAAAGGACCTTAGCTAAATGTTCCTTCACTAAGCACTAAGCCAACTTTATGATCAGGCCAGCTGGAAACATGACCAAGAGGGAACTACAAGAGGAGTGCAAAGGGTTCACCTCTCATGCGAGGAATTTCAGTGTCAGCCAATACTAAAAATCACACTCACAATCTTACTTAAGTTTAATGGATTTAAAAGAACCTTTGATTCTTGATAATGAAAGGATTGAGAGTCTGCAAAGGCAGGGGGAGCTGACAGGCTCAGCTGAAGCAAAGAAGATCATGGACAGAATTAATAAGATAATAAGCAGTGTCACATCTGTGCCCTCTGTGGGCGATCCTGGGGATCGCTTTTTGCAGATTCAGGACCGCCCCCCTATCTCCGGAGTTCTAACTTCCATTTTCTTAATTGGCTTTTCCGTTTTCTCCTTATTTATAGCTTCCGTTTCGGTCTTCACTTTAGTTGGTTCATGTTTGCTCACCCTTCTGCTTTCTGGTGCTTTCTTCTCAGCGGCGCTGGAGATAGTCTTCATCGCGGATACGCAGCTTCGGATTTGGTTTTGCATTTATAATAAACACTCTCTGTGTTAAACTCTGGACTCTGTCCCGTTCCTGTGTTCAACGATCGTCACAGTAACCAACGCCATCATGGACGCGACGGATTCGGCTGTTCGCTCTTGCACTCAGCACGAGCAAGGACGATTTTTGGGCGAACTACGGTATGAGATTTCTGAACTCTCCAGGGCTATGAGTTCGTTGTTGGATCGTCAGAGGCAGCTGGAGAGCGGTCATCTCCAAAACCAGATTCCTCCAGATGCTTTGTTTACCTCCCAACCCTTCCGTGAGGAGTGTCCCGGCGATGACATCATCGTCACTTCCTGTACCAGAGCTACAATTAGACATTAGCTGCGCACAGTGGCTGGAATGAGGCGGCTTTACACGTGACTTATCGCTATGGATTGAGAAGTGAGATCGCCACAGAGCTGTTATTTAGAGACGTGGGCATGTCTCTGAGATCATTACCACTACCATCCGTCTAGATCAGCTCTGGCAGGCAAGAAGGGGTCTACGTTCCACTTTACCACTTCTCACTTCTACACCATCTGCGACTTCACTGGATCCTGAGACGCCGATAGATTCTGAATCACTATTAATCTTTAAAAATAAATTAAAAACACATTTATTTAATCTTGCGTTTAATTAATCCCCTGTAGATAAAGATGTATATCTCAGGCTTGGCTGTGTTGGGGTGTTAATCTGTGATCAGTGTATGCTGGTGTTTCACCTCTTCACCCACCTCATCATTAATTGGGGATGTGGCGTTGAAATGATGCTGTTCCGGGGCGCCATCTCAACTATACAGAGTCTGCAGTATCTGCCTCTTTTAGTTATGCTGCTCTAGTCAGTGATGCCGGAGTCACATGCTGCACTGTGTTAATCAATTACTTATTAATTAAATGCCGTGCTTTATTATTAGTTCTAACTGCCTTCCCTGTCTGTTTCTTTTGAGGTGTGACCGGCTTCCTGGAGATCTTCATCCATGGCTCTGCTGACGAATACTGGATGGAACCTGAATATCAATTGGACTGGCGGTCCTGCAGGACACCCATAATGGACTTACATATAGTTTTCCAGTTGTTAGAGTTTTTCCATTTGTTTAATATCTGTCCATAGCTGTCCTACATTGTTGTTGCTGCCTGGCCGCTCAAGGAGGATGAGTTCCCCACTAAGTCTTGGTCCTCCCAAGGTTTCTTACTTGAATAACAACATAAAAGGGAGTTTTTTTCTTGCCACTGTCGCTTTGGCTTGCTCTTTGGGGGTTTAAAGGCTTTTCATTCTGTAAATCTGCTTTGTGACAATGTACTGTTGAATCGTTGTCATGGACCTTTTGTGGAGCTAGCAATCACCTCCTGGATAGGTGTCCTATACATCCTTCCAGCTGGGGTAAGGGATCTGGTACGGGCCCTAAAGCCATTACTGCTGTTCAGGACTCTATTGTGGTGAGCATGTTTTACTTATCTATGCAACGACCTTCTGTGATATCCATTAAATTAACCTGTCTAGATAACGTTTTTTTTTTACTACGGCTCTCATCGACTCTGGGGCTGAGGGTAATTTTCTTGACTCCACTCTGGCCAATAAATGGGGGTATTCCTACCTTGAAATTACAACAAGCTGAGACATTTGATATTATTTCTGATTGTATGGTTTCTATTTCTCTGGCGGTTAGTGCTCTGCATGTGAAAGAATTAACTTTTCTACTCATTTCTTCTCCTGCTTTTCCTCTTATATTAGGTTTACCTTGGCTTCAGCAACACAATCCTGTCATCTCGTGGGCTTCTCGGGATATTGTATATTGGTCACCTTATTGTGTCTCTCATTGCCTTCAGTACCTGCTTCTCCAGTGGCGCACTTTGGACCCCCCCCCCCCTTCCATCAGAGTATGCGGAATTGGCGCAGGTATTTGGATCCGCGATGACCAATTCTCTCCCACCCCATCATGTTTCAGACTGTGCCATTGATCTTACTGAGGGTATGAAATTACCACGTGTAAGTCCTTATCCCTTCACGGTTGCTGAGAACAGGTCCATGAGGGAGTATATTGCCGAGTCCCTTAAGAGTGGCATCTTTCGATCCTTTAAATCTCCAGTGGTATCAGGGTTTTTTTTTGTCCCCAAGAAGGATTCCACTCTAAGGCCTTGTATTGATTATCGGACCCTTAATCAGGCTACTCGTAGGATGGCCTATCCTCTTCCATTAATACCCTCTGCTCTTGAACGACTAAGGGGGGCTACCATCTTTACTAAGTTAGATTTGGAAAGGGGATAAATGGGAATAATGCTCCTGGCATTTTTCAAGCGTTTATTAATAAGGTCTTGGGGGATTTTCTGGAAGACTTTGTGTTGGTTTATTTAGATGATATTCTCATCTTCTCATTTAACCACCCATCGTAATCATGTGGCTACTGTTCTTCGTAGCCTTTTGCATAACCTGTTTTTCGTGTGAGCAGATAAGTGTGAATTTCACCGGGAAACTTTTTTTTTTTTTAGGTTTCATTCTGTCAGCTAAAGGGCTTATGATGGATCCCTGTAAGGTTAAGGCCATTCTGGAATGGCCAGTGCCCTCCTTTATCCAAGATTTACAGTGTTTTTTATGGTTTGCGAATTTTTATCAGAAATTCATTAAATCCTTTAGTTCCTTGGCTATTCCTCTTACCAACCTGCGGTCCACGACAGCTAATTTGGAATGCTGAGGCAGACAGGGCATTCACGGATCTCAAGACTAGGTGTAGCTCGGCACCCCTTTCAGCTCATCCGGACCCGGATTCTTGATTCTTTGTCGAGGTTGATGCTTCGTCTACTGGTATTGGGGCAGACTTGTCCCAGGGTTCACTTAATTATGTTCATTATCCGGTCACCTTTTTGTCACGTAAATTGTCAACAACAGAGCGTAATTATAGTATTGGCAATCAGGAGTTGTTGGCCATTACGATTGCTTTGGAGGAATGGCGGCATTGGCTCATGGGGGCCAACTTTGTGGTTATTACGGACCACAAGAACTAAGAGTATTTAAAAGGGGCCAAACGACTTAATGCTCACCAGTCCAGGTGGTCATTAATTTTTCAAATACTTTCACTTCACCATCTCTTACCGCCCCAGACATCACAACTATCAGGCCGACGCTCTCTCGCGCATCCATCTGGAGAGTGGAGGGGAGCATGTGGATGATTCTCCCATTCTGCCAGCGAGTTGTTTTATTAATACCATACACTGGCAGTTCAGTCAAGAGATTGAGAGGTCTTTTCAGGGTTTCCCGGCTCCCCCGCACGTTCTGCCGGGATTAGTCCCTGTAGCTTTCCATACTCACCATATTACTTGGGCACGTTCTTCTTTGTGTTCAGGGCATCCCGGGGTTGATTGTACGATTCAGATCTTGCAACGAAAGTACTGGTGGGAATCTCTAAACTCTATGAGACGTCCTGCGCGTTGTTAAGTCTTGTTCTATTTGTGCCGCCTGCAAGACCCCCAAGGTGTTGCCTGCTGGTAAACTTTGTCCATTGCTAGTTCCTTCTCGCCCATGGTCTCGTGGCGATCGATTTCATTACTGATCTTCCTTCCTCAGAAGGATTTACCACGGTCGCCACTCTTATTAATAGTTTTTCCCGAGCCGTCTGTTTCTTGCCTGTGACTGCACTCCCCTCGGCTCTACAGACAGCTGAGCTTCTGTTTAAACATTTTTTCCCTATCTTTTGACCGGGGTCCGCAGTTTATGGCAGTAATGCCGTTTGGATGGCATTTTTTGAAAAATTGGGTACTAATGTGAGCTTAACTTCAGGTTATCATCCAGAGAGTAATGGCCAGTGTGAGAGAGCTAACCAGGAGTTGGGTAAGTTTCTTTGCCCTTAATCATGCTGCCGATTGGGCGCATTTCTTACCTTGGGTTGAGATTGCACAGAATTCTCTTCACCGCTCTGCGAAGTATGAATGTATATTATATTAAATAATATAAATGTATATTAGGGTATCAAACACCTTTTGCACTGTGGGAACCCTTCATTTCTCCGGTGGTGGATGAATGGTTTAAACAGAGTGAAAGGGTGTGGGGCCAGGTTCATCAAAGGATTGGACGTGTCTTACAACGTAATAAGTCTTTCGCTGATCGCCATAGAAGTAAGCCCCGGGTTTACTCACCAGGGAACATGGTTTGGCTTAATTTTCGGGACTTTCGCTGCCGGTCGGGCTATGGCAAGCTGCTTCCCTGATATCTGGGTTAAGGTAACATGCCACATCAACTCTGTATCCTATCGTTTAGCACTTTCACCCCAGTATCGTGTACATCCAGTCTTCCATACATCCCTTCTCAAGCCATTTGTGTCTGGCCCCCTAGAATCTATCTTACAGGAAAGTAGTATCACCCATACTTCTTCTCTTCCTGAGGTATACTCTGTTTCCTCTTTATTGGATTCTCGTCGCCAGGGCTCTACCATTCAGTATCTGGTGGACTGGCAGGGTTTTGGTCCGGAAGAGCGCAGCTGGGTTGCTGCTACTGACATTTTGGACCCCAATCTCATTTCTGACTTCCACAAACAGCATACTGAGAAACCTGCACCTCGACGTAGGGGTCGTCTGCGTCGGCAAGGTAGTTCTTCTCTACCCCCTGGGGGGGGGGGGGGTACTTTCACTTTAGTGCCCTCTGTGGGCGATCCTGGGGATCGCTTTTGGCAGACTCAGGACCGCCTCCGGAGATACGGAGTTCTAACTTCCGTTTTCCTAATTGCCTTTTCCATTTCCTCCTTATTTATAGTTTCTGTTTCGGTCTTCACTTCATGTTGGTTCTTGTTTACTCACCCTTCTGCTCTCGTGTTTGGATTATTTGGATTTGCTATTGTGTTTTCTTCTCAGCAGCGCTGGTGATAGTCTTTATTGCGGAGGCGCAGCTTCGGATTTGGTTTTGCACCGTTGTCACCTACCGAGTATTATTAATAATAAACACTCTCTGTGTTGAACTCTGGACTCCGTCCCAGTCCTGTGTTCCATGATCGTCACACAGAGACCACTGGTTGTTTACTCATAATATACTGCAAAAGACATGTTCAGTAAGAGTGTTGAGAACAGATATGAAAACATGTCTACAATTACCCTGGGGGTAGTCGAGGACATGGAATAAAATTCCCAGTTTGAAGTCAAACCAACCAAGAAAGATAATTGACTTGTGTCAAACTGTAGAGAAGGCCCTGGGTGATCTTACAGAGCTGGGAAACACAGGAGCACTTAAGAATTCTCTGGTCACCAAATCTGTAAATTGGCTCTCTATAGGTTCGTCATCGTGACAAACATGTTACTCTGTTGGTTAAAACCAACAGAGTGTTGGTTAAAACCCTCATCCTATCCTGGCTCAATTATTGTAGTGCACTGCTTGTTGCTCTCTCAGCTTGCACAAACAGGCCTCTAAAACTTATTCAAAACTCTGCAGTCTGACTTTTGTTTAACCAGCCCAAGCGAACTCATGTCTTCCCACTACTCATTTCTCTCCATTGGCTCTCTGTAGCTGCTCGGCTTCTGTACAAGACATTGACTGTGGCCTACATGACCATTTTTGGATCTGTGGTCAGAGCCAATGGAGAGAAATGAGAAATGGCCTGTTTGTGCAAGCTGAGAGACCAGCAAGCAGTGCATTACAATAATTGAGCCGGGATAGAATAAGGGTTTGAACTAACAGCTGAGTAGCATGTTTGTCAAGAAAGATTTGAGCTTCCTGATGTTGTAAAGAAAGAACCTGCAGGAATTTAGTGACCTGATCAGGATGTGAGTCAATTATGAAACCAAGGTTACGAACTGAATTGTTTGGATAGATTGAGGAGCCATCAATTTGAAAGGTTAGGTCATGATGTATTTAGCTGGGACTATAAGAAAATGTATTTGCTGACTTTAATTTAAGATGGGGCGGCACGGTAGCTTAGTGGTTAGCACGTTCGCCTCTCAGCACTAGGGATTCCCGGTCTGAACCCCTCCGGAGAAATCAATCCCCCTTGTGGGTGGAGTTTCCATGTTCTCCCCGTGTCCGCATGGGTTTCCTCCAGGTTCTCCGGTTTCCTCTCACAGTCCAAAAACATATAGTGCGTGTCTGTGTAAGTGAGTGTGTGCCCAGCGACAGATTAGTGCCCTGTCCTGGGGGTATCTGCACAGCGCTCGAAACATTATCCCCTGGATGGGCATGGGAAACCCCCCCGCGACCCTAATATAGAATAAAGCGGAAGATAATGAATGAATGAATAATTTAAGATGACGGGCCTTCATTCAAACAGATATGTCAGGGCCAAAAGACAAATGTGCTAGAGAGTGGTTGTTGTTTGCCTTTGTTTGCCATGGCATACCCAAAAATTTTGACTACATCGAAGGCCATAGGCCTCTCAGCTCATTGCTGTTTATTGTTTTTTACTTCTTATTGTTCCATCTTCATTGGCTGCTGCAATACAAGAATTTCCCTATGGTACTGAAAAAGTGATCAATTGATTGATTTGTCTATCTATCTATTTAAAAGTATACCTAGTGATGTGACATTTGAAGCGAGGCTTCGGAACCTGTGTCGAGCAAAAAGGGGTGTGCCAAATAAAGCCCCGGTTCGAGGCGTGCATTGGACGTGAACAACACATGACTGATGACAAACAAGACCTAGAATTCAGTGGGACACATCATCGTTTCATTTTGCGTGCCTGCAACCGCATAAAGAGGGTTTGAACCGCAAGGCACTTTGTGGGTTTTGAGTTGGCATTGTTTGGTGTGGTTGCAAGGCGATTGAAGTGTGCATTACAGTTACTTTGTAAAGTTTAGTAAAAACATTATAGATTATAATTATTAATAATTATTATAGTAATATTATCAATTATTAATATAATTATATATAATACTTATATTATTAGGTTAGGGTTTAGTAGACTAGTTAGTTAAGTAGTTTAGTGTTATATACAGTATACTGTATACACACACACACACACACATATATATATATATATATATATATATATATATATATATATATATATATATATATATATATATATGTGTGTGTGTATGTGTGGGTATAATGTAATATCAATCATTGCTGTTTTTGTACCCTTGTGCACTTATAGGTAACCTTTGGCATTTGCGGGACTCCAATGTGGGACAGAGCGGGCATAATTTGAGTGCAATAGTTGATGCAACCATTGAAGTTGATGGATACTTCTCTGAAGTAAACCTCCCCAGACAAGAAAATCCACTCATGTACTAGAGCAAAAATAAATATATATATATATATATCTACATTTATATAAGTTGGCACAAACGTTTTAATGCAATCTACCCTCCTCTGTGCCATGTGAAAGGGTGAAAGGCTGGGTAGATTGTATTAAAAAAACGGAATTGCCAAAACCCCAACACTGGTAAAAAGCTTATGTTTTTAAATAAAAAACAATAAGTTGAATTTGTCCCTTCTCCATACTTCTTTGTCGTAGTTTACTGTCCAATCCCAGTTTAATAAGTACATTTACATTCAGTGTCAGTGTCATCATTGTTGTATTTATTTTAAGATAAGATAAACCTTTATTTGTCCCACAATAGGGAAATTCACATTTCTCAGCAGCAGATACAGAGGAGGGTGAAAAGATATCCAGTAAAGAGATTTAAACTAGGGAAATTTTTTAAGTACAGTTAGAAATCTATATATACAAGATAAAAATAAAATTTTCTAATTTTAGTTATTTACAGTCCTACAGGAATGAAATGAATCAAATATTGCACATGTGGTGTCTGATTAAGCAGCAGACAGTTATTACATACAGATGATTGAAATGTTTTGCACCATCAATGATACATTTATTGCACAGTTATTTTTTGTTTGATTTGGAGTGATTACTGGGAGCAGTGCTGATTGTGCAGTCTCACTGCAGCAGGAATGAAGGACCTGCGGTAACGCTCCCTGACACTCTTCGGATGACGTAGCCTGTCACTGAAGGTGCTGCCCAGTGCTGCTAGAGTCTCAAACATGAGGTGGGATTCATTCTCCATAAGAGTTTCTAGCTTGTTTAGCATCCTCTTGTCTCCCAACACCTGCACTGGGTCTAAGCGTTCCCCCAGGACAGCTGGCCTTCCTAATTAGTTTGTCAAGTCTGTTCCTGTCTGCATTCGTAATGCTGCTGCCCCAGCACACCACCCCATAAAAAATGGCTGATGCCACCACTCTGTCAAAAAAGGTCCTCAGGAGTGGCCCCCGCACCCCAAACTCAATTCTCATCAGCAGATACAGTCTGCTCTGTCCTTTTTTATAAAGTGCAGTGGTGTTGTCTGACCAGTGCAGTTTTGTGTTAAGGTGAACACCCAGGTACTTATAAGAGTCCACCGTCTCAATTTCCATTCCCTGGATGTTCACCGGTGTTGGAATAGGGCGAACACGCCCACGAAAATCCACCACCAGCTCCTTAGTTTTCGCGGTGTTGATCTGGAGGCAGTTACATAGGCACCAGTCCATGAAGTCCTGAATCATCTTTCTGTATTCCCAGTCGTCACCATCAGTGAGGAGACCGACAACAGCAGAGTCATCAGAGAACTTCTGTAAGTGACAGTTCAGTGAGCTGTACTTAAAGTCTGCCGTGTACAGGGTGAAGACGAACAGCACCAAGACGTTTCCCTGTGGGGCCCCAGTACTGCAGACGACTAAGTCAGACACACAGTCCCGTACCCTCACATATTGTGGTCGATGTGTTAGGAAGTCCATAATCCAGTTTGTCATGTGACAGTCCACTCTGATAAAATCCAGCTTGTCCCTCAGAATTCCAGGTTGGATGGTGTTAAAAGCACTGGAAAAATCGAAGAACATGATCCTCACAGTGCTCCCCTGGTTCTCCAGATGAGAAAGAGCTCTATGGAGAAGGTAGGTGACAGCATCATCCACACCAACACCAGGCCGGTAGGCAAACTAAAGCGGGTCCATCGATAAACTCACCAGTGGGCGGAGATGAACAAGCACCAGCCTCTCCATTGTCTTCATCAGATGGGACATTAGTGCCACCGGCCTGTAGCTGTTCAGGTCCTTCGGATGTGGAGTCTTAGGAACCGGTACCACGCACGAGGTTTTCCACAGCTGTGGAACGCGTCCCAGCTTGAGGCTCATGTTGAACATGTATTCAACGATTCCACTGAGCTGGTCGGCGCAGCACCTCAGAAGCCTGGAGCTAATGCCATCAGGACCTGCAGCCTTTCTTGGATTCATCTTCCTGAGCTTATTTCTCACCTGGATGGTTGAAAGGGTCAAATTGGTGCATGGGGGTGGAAAGTGATCAGGTGTTCCAGGTGTCTGTATGCTGTTTCTGGGAGCAGTGGGCGGTGGCTGTGAACTAGCTGATGTGCTAATGGGGATGTCTGTGAGGGTGATGGTCAGGTCGTACACTTGATTCGTTGAAGACAATGGCTGAAATAGAGGTGTCAGGGTCATTGGAGGGAAGTGATCAAACCTTTTGAAAAACAGATTTAGGTCGTTCACCTATTTCTGGTCCCTCATCACCTGGGAGTCTGGTTTCTTGTGGCCTGAAATGGCTTTGAGGCCTTTCCAGATCCCCCTGACATTGTTCTGCTGCAGCTGGTCAATTCTTCTCCTGTACTTGGCTTTTCCCTCATTGATCTTCCTTCTTAGCTCGTTCTGTACAGTTTATCATTACTACAGTTTATCGCCATGTACAGATATTCTCAAGATCGGTTGACTATATATATATAACAAATGGAAAACTATATGTAAGTCCACTTAGGGGGTCCTGCTGGACTGCCAGTCCAATTAATTTCCAGGTCCCATCCAGTAATCATCTTAGCTGCAGTGCTTCCGGAGAGCATTTGGATGAAGATCTGACTACTTCTCCAGGAATCTGGCCACACCTCAAGAGAAACAGACAAGAAAGGCAGTTAGCGCTAATAATAAAGCACAGCATTTTATATAATTGATTGACACAGTGCAGCATGTGACTCCGGCATCACTAACTAGACCAGCAGAACTAAAAGAGGCAGATACTGAAGACTCTACATAGTTGAGAGGGTTTCCTGGAACAGCATCATTTTAGCGCCACACCCCTATTAATGATGAGGTTGATGAAACGCCAGCACACACTGATCCCAAAACCATTTTTTTGTTTGTTCTAAACAGTCTGATAGAGCAGAGGGTGGGAGAGTATCATTGGGTTTGGTGGAGAGGTAAAGCTGGGTGTCGTCAGCGTAGCAGTGAAACTGTATATTAAATTGTCTAAATATTCGGCCAACTGGGAGTAGATAAATAATAAACAGAAGTGGTCCCAGAACAGAGCCTTGTGGGATGCCACAGACAACTTTGGACTGGAAAGATTGATAATTCTTGAGGCGAACAAACTGTGTTTCGTTAATATAGGAGGAAAACCACTCAAGCACAGTGCCGGTAAGCCCAATTGATTTGAGGCGATAAACTAATATTGGATGTGAGATACTATCAAATGCAGCCTTAAGATCCAGAAGAATAAGAATGGTAAGCAGACCTGAATCAGCTGCCACCAGGAGATCATTTGTTATTTGGAGAAGAGCGGTTTCTGTGCTGTGAAGAGGACGAAAGCCGGATTGAAAGGTCTCATATAGGTTATTGTCATTTAGGAAAGGATGAATCTGGGTAAAGACAGCATTCTCTAAAATTTTCTAAATAAAAGGTAGGCTTGAAATAGGCCGAAAGTTATTAAGATCAGTCAGATTCGAGCCAGGTTTTTTAAGTAAGGGTGTAATCATAGCCTGTTTAAGGGTGTAATCATAGCCTGTTTAAGGGGGGCAGGGACAAAACCGGTAGAAAGGAACATCTGAATGATAGCAGTAATAGGTGCGTATAGCGAGGAAGCGCATAATTTAACAAGATTAGTTGGAAGGGGGTCAAGTATACAAGTTGTGGAATTAGCTTTCTTAATGAGAAGAGCTATTTCAGTAGTTGTAGGGAGTATGAAAGTGGATAGAGAAGTAAAACATTGTACAAGAGCAGGAGGACACTTATAATTGGCATCAATAGTGTGTGAAGAAGTTAGCTGTTGATGGATATTTTGGGTTTTTGCGTTAAAAAATTACATAAACATGTCACACCGTTCAACAGAGAGCATATGGGTAGATAACGGATCTGGTGGTTGCAGCATATTGTTTACAGTAGAGAAAAGAGCACAGGTGTTGCCCTCAGTGGCCAAAAATAATGATCGGTAGTAGGTAGCTTTGGTAGCAGAAATAGCTTCCTTGTAGTAAGATAAGTGGCTGTTGTACATTTCCCTGTGTACTGTAAATCCACTTTTCCTGAGCAGTCGTTCAAGTTGTCGTCCCCTAGATTTTAAGTGACGAAGTTCAGTAGTGTACCAAGGTGCACAACGAGCAAATGAAACAGGTCGTGACTTTAATGGGGCAAGTTTATCCAGGAGGTTGTGTAGCTTTGTGTTGTACTGTGATAATAGGGAAGCAGATCCGAAGTTCCATTGTAGAGTGCTAACTTCAGATAATGAAACACTTTGATCAATGTTTTTGATATTGCGGAATGAAATGACTCGGGGACTAGTTTTCACAGCGGGCAATGTTGCACTAAATGAGATCAGATGGTGGTCAGAGATGGAGAGATCCATGGTGGTGCAGTTCGAAGTGGTGATTCCAGAACAGCAGATGACTCAAGAGTATGTCCTTTGCAGTGGGTTGGAAAATCCACAAGTTGTTGCAGACCAAATGTGTGGATGCATGATAAAAATTCCATGGTAGACGTATTATCTTTATTATCCATGTGGATATTAAAATCTCCCAGGACTATTAGGTTCGGTGACAACTTAGTGTTGTCAAAAACGTAGTGAAGTCATTGAAAAAGGCAGCATTGTATTTGGGTGGACGATAGATTGTACTTAAAATAGTGGGTACAGGTCCAGTGATTCGAATAGTCACAGACTCGAAGGAGGGCTCAAGTTCAAGTTCAAGTAGTTTATTTATATAGTGCTTTTTACAACAGTACATATTTACGGCGCAGGAGACAGGCGATATCCTGGTGGAAAAACAGAGCCGGTGGTGGTATCAATGACTGAGCCCGGTACCGAAGCCGGCTCAGTTCTTGAGTAGAATATTTAAAAGTGGACATTAGCATCACACTAAATAAGGTGAAACTAATTTTACTGAGATATAAATCAGTGCACGAAAACACGGTAACAAAACAAGACACGGTAGTTGTAGCGGCAGGCAAACACGCACCAGCGTGCACCACCATAGTCGTGAAACTCAGTTTTATCAGAATTTAACAGTAGGAAGTTTTTCAACATCCATATTTTAATATTTTTGATGCAATTTTCAAATTTACTGACTGAACGAACATTAGGGTTAGCTGAAATGTATAACTGTGTATTATCTGAATAAGAGTGGAAACTGATTCCATGTTTGTAAATAATTGATAATCCCAATGAAAGCATATAAAGGCCAAATAGGATTGGACCCAGAACTGACCCTTGCGGACGCTCTTTTTTAGATATGTGGTTAAAGGTATTTAACTCTTGTACTATACTATTTTCTCTACCACTAGATTTTTCAGTCATCGGTGAGTGTTGATTATTGATTACGCTACACAATGCATTAGATAATTTAAGTCTTATGTTTTCAATTTTATCACTAAAGAAATTCATGAAATCATTGCTGCTGAACTGTCAGTGAATCTGTGAATCTGATTCAGTAGCAATCCGAGTTAGTTTGGCAATGGTACTAAAGAGGAATCTCTGGTTGTTTTTCGCTGCATCGAGTGCATGTTTGCACTCAGTCATAGTTTTTGAACCCTTTTTGTATTTGCTCACTGCAATACTTGATAACTATCTTAATGGTAGGGGAGCTGAAAAAAATAGATTCTTCAATGAATCGCGATTCGTAGTCCAGGCGATTTGTAATCGATTAAGAAGAAGAATCGATTTTTTAAAAAATGTGTTTAAGTTTTATTTTTTGTACTGCATATCATATTACGGATCCAATCGGCCACCGTACAGCAAGCTTGTTAAACAACTCTGGTTGTAGTTCGCTAGCATGCTAGTTCATGCTAGGGGGAAGCATGGAGCAGGGAGAGTGCGTGATTAGACCTGCATGTCGTCGTTAAAAGCCAGTGTTTGGATTTTAAAGCCAGGAAGAGAGAGCTCGACATTAGAGCAACTGTTTACAACGAGTGTAAAATGAAATTGAGGTACTTTGGAAATACGACAAATGTTCTAGCCCAGGGGTGTCCTATACGTCGATCGATCGCGCAGGGGTGTCAGGTAGATCGCGAGAGGTTTAGAAAAAAAATCTTATCACTTATCACGCATCACTCTCCCTCTCTATACCTTCCTCTTTTTATATTTTAGCTTAACTTTTGTAAAAAAAAATCTTTAAAAAATCTGTTTTAGCTTAACTATGCTGATATAGTCAGATGAATTTTGGTGAAGAAGAAATCACACAAAGACCTGACCTTTTCCTCCTAAAATATTAAACAACTAAAAGCGCAAGCCATTAACTACATTAACATTGTCAGAATGATATCACAGGATTTACAGAGTTTTTACTATTATTTTTTTTCCACAACATTTCTAAACAAAGGGTTTGTATTTTCAAGTTCAAGTTATTTATTTATATAGCGCTTTTTACAACAGTACATTGTCACAATGTGACATGTATTTTCTGTGTATTGATTACAAAAGATCACAACAGTTTGTTAACATTGGACAAATTCAAGACTTTTTGGTGCCTCAGTGTATTGCGAAAACATTGGAATACAATGTGTTTTTCTGTATAATACATGACATTACTGATCATGGTAGACAGCTGTGCAATGCATTAAAAAATACAAAATTACAAATACAAAAAACTTGTGGTCTTCTCATTTGTAAGTCGATTTGGATGAAAGCGTCTGCTAAATGACTAAATGTAAATGTAAATCACCAGAGTATGATGCAGATAAACAGATAAAATAATATGGGTGCGTGAAACTCTGCATACTATCCTAAATATCTGTAATGTGTTGCCATCTAGTGTATGAATATTGTAAAAGTTGCTATTTTAGGTACATTAAAATATTTATTCAGATGGTCAAGAAAGAACTTTTATCACAATTTATGTTAAGTTAATGTTATGTTGCGTTATGTTAATTAAAAGACTACTGATTTGTTAATGTCTAACGACCGGAGCGTGGTGGATCCGCTACTCGGAACGAAGCAGTTTGAATGCAGAGGTAGAACAGACAACAGGGTTTATTGCCATAAACAGCGGGATAAACAGCACGTAGGGATACAAGACGCTGGTGGATAAAACCAGGGAACGCGGAGATGGTGGCATGACGTCGCGGCGTAGTCAGCGTTCGACGTTAGTGGGGTCGCGTTCCAATCTGCAGTGGAAACGAGGAGGGAGTGTGGCTTGAACCAGGTGATAGCAGTGGGATGGTGAACTGCACACAAAACACAAGACAGTACGAGTATCGGGGTACACACAACACAAAGACAATCCAGATAGTTCGGAACGAGGCAAGAGCTAGAAGAGCCAAGTCGTAGCATAAGCATGGGCGCAAGACCATCTGGCAGGTGAGACCAGGAAACCCCAGAAATATATAGAGCCCGTGAAACAGGAACAGGTGCAACTAATCGGGGGAGGGACTAACTAAACACCCTCACCACGCGACAAAACGTGACGGATCCTGACACTGATTAACTAGATTGAATGCAACACATAATATGAAATGTTTCAAATATATTTACTATACGTTTTTGTTATTTTGTTCCTGTTTTTTAATAACTGTTTTAGCTTACCAAATCAATAAAAAAAATATTAAAAGAAATTAAAGAGTAGTATACAGTAGTAGGCTTGTGACTAAGGGACCTACTTGAATGTCCCTGGTTTGATTCCTGGTCCCAGCAAGTACTATGGCCTAAGTTCCCTTGGGCAAGGTACCATACCACAATTTTTTCCTGGGCGCCATTTACAGGGCTTCCCATTACCTCAGATGTATACGTGACCACTACAAACAAAATCATACAGCAGGGTGCACAGTGTTACAAATAAGTACAGTGTGAGTATGGTGTGTAGAGGAGGGGTTGCCTATGACAATATGCTGAATATACATTTAATTTACGATTTTCATTTTGTACCAAAAATTTTTGCCATCATTGATAAAATACTGAATTTCACTGTATTTAAGCCATTCTACAGGAAAAGGTAAGGACATCATTTACATTTGTACAGTTATATTTTAGATCATTACGTTTTGAAAACTTGCAACCTGATTACCAACTGTTCTTTCAAGGTCATCGTCTATCTCCTAATCTCATAATAAACTTTAAATATCCACTCCCTAATATGTGAAATTTGATCATTTAAAATGTAAATGATCAAGTTATATTGTCTTATTTTTTATGATATGGTACAATTATCATTTATGCTATCATTTATTCATCTTCATTTGTCACCACTTTCAGGGCCTCAGGAAGTTAATTACACCAAGTCACCAGAGATAGTACTAATGCATTCTTCAGATAAAATGTTCTGGATTTCATTCTTACCTTACAAAACATGAAAGGTGGTAAGTCTAGTAACTATTATCTACAAAAGGAAAAATCGGCATACTGCTCAGAATCATATGGCTCATCATCTGGTTGTCCCACCACCTCCATGTCCCACCACCACCACAGTCTAGCCATAAATTGACTAGTCGGGCTAACACTGAGTTCATGCAGTGTGGCAATGGGTGATGGGAAAACCTAATGGCGAGGCTATTGGCGATTAAGCAGCCATGGCAAGGCGGGCACAGAAGTAACTGCGTATTAGATCCGTAAGATCCGTATTCGAATAGTGCAAAAAAAGCTTATTAGACGGACATGGTGTTATACGGAATTAGGCTTTAAAATTATGTACTGGAGCAGTCAAAACAACCCCGGTACTATCAGGCCAAGTAGAGACGAGATAGATGTCCCTCTATCTTAGAAGAGTCCAACTTTCCCTGGTATATTGGGCAAATTTGAAGTAGGAAAGTCGCTACCAGTGGAAGAAGAAAATATGTTATGTGATGCTGGAAAACCTTAGTAACAAAGGAAAGGAAGTAATATTACTGTTGTATAACAGGATATGGGCAGAAAGACACATTCATAATACTATATAAAATCAGTAATAATACTAATCTGAAGCCAGGCAAAGATCCAACAAACCCAGGCAGATACAGATCAATAGCCCTAACTTTACAAATGGGTAAAGATATGGAAAAATTTGTGAATGATAGGTTGTCTGTAACACCTGTAAGATCTGTGTCATTACCATTATGGCAAGTTTAAGATTTGCTCCTGTCATCTCATTTTTGCCAGCTGTGAGTGATTTGACATGCTATGTATTCTGTCAGTGTAACATAGAACCAGTTTTCTCTCCTGCCCAGTAGTTTGTGAGGGGTTTCCCCCTTCTCTGCCCTTTTCTCTCTGGCTGCATTCACCTGTTCCCATGCTGCATTAAACGGATTGCCAGACTCTATCCCATGCATTTGTTCCATCATCTCACTATTAATCATACCTGAGGATGCATTGTGAGTTTCGGACGTGTTTAATTTTCAGTTGTGCTTAAACAAACTTTTATTTGCTGGCATTTCATTATTAAATTATGATGTGGATCACTTTCTTTTTAGTGTCTTCTTTCTACGATGACCCAATTGACCCAAGATTACATTGTTATACTGAATAGTATTCCAAGGAAAACTAAAGCATCATCAGAGTGGGTTTTACAGATTTTAAAATAAATGGAGTAACTAGCAAAAACTACAAAGTCGAGAATGGAATCCCACAGGAAAGAAATGTAAGCCCATTACTATTTTCGTAATGATAAATGGGAAATTTTATGATGTTGGAATCACTGTAGATGCTGTGTTTTTGCAGCTGATGGGGCGATCGCTTCAAAAAAGGGAAGATATGCAGGCTTTGTGGTAAATAAATTGCAGCAAGCTATAAACAGTGTCCAAGAATGGACTACACAGGGAATTTCAGGTAAAATAAAAAGTGTAAAGCTAAAATAGCAGGAAAAGAGTTGGAAAAATAGACAAATTTAAATATCTGGGAATGTGGTTTTATACAAAGTTAAAAAGGTTTGCGAGGAGTGTACTGAGGAGCAAATAGACATACTTGATGTTATACAGAATTAGGCTTTAAGATTATGTACTGGAGCAGTCAAAACAATCCCGGTACTATCAGGCCAAGTAGAGATGGAATAGATGCCCCTCTATCTTAGAAGAGTCTAACTATATATTGGGCAAATTTGAAGGGCTATGGTGAGAAATATATTAGTCAAACAGTATTTAAGCAGTGCCAAGAAGAAATTAAATATAATATGAGAAGTTATGGATGGATAATAAATTAGGTCAGTGAGATGGTGTTATAAATCCCGGCGCGGTGACGCGCTCCCTCTTAGTGAGCCCACTCCAACCCACCAAGAAGCCCAGGTCTCACATCTCTATCCAGTTCTCTCACAAATTCACTGTTTGTTCGGTAGCGGCACTGATCGATTCTGGGTCTGAAGGGGACTTTATTGATGACCGGCTGGTACAGAAGCTCCGGATCCCAGTAGTTACCCACCAGGCTCCACAAAGCATCTTTGGAGTCAATGGCAAGATCGTGGGGAGCATCATGCATCACACCATCCCCATTTCCCTACACTGTGGGATTCTCCACGAGGAGAAGAGGAGTTTTTACATCATGACCGCCACTATCTCCTCTATAATCCTTGGGCAACCTTGGCTGCGAGATCACAATCCCTCGCTGACCTGGGCCCCTCTGAATATCCTGGCCTGGTCACCGCAATGCCACAACCGGTGTCTGAAACCACCTACCAAGGTCTGTTCCATGGTGGCCACCAACTCCCCCTCTGAGGTTCTTCCGGCTAACGTCCCTCCCTCAGAAAGTCGCCACGGTGTTCAGCAAGGGTCACGCTTGTCATCTGCCTCCGCACCAGGAGTACAACTGAGCCATTGACCTCCTGCCTGGCTCCAAGGTCCCGCGTACGACGCCCTACCCGCTATCCGTCAAGGAGATTGCCATAATGGAGGTATACATCAGCGAGGCCCTTACCCAGGGGTTCATCCGCCCTTCCGAGTCCCCATTCAGTTCCAGTTTCTTCTTTGTCCCCAAGAAGTATGGCACACTCCGCCCGTGCATCGACTACCGGGAGCTTAACAAGATCTCTAAGAGATACACCTACCCCATTCCACTCATCCCATCAGCACTGGAACAATTACGGAGTGCCAAGATATTCACTAAGCTTGATCTCCGCAATGCATACAACCTGGTGAGGATCAAGGAGGGGGACGAATGGAAGACTGCTTTTAGCACCACGGCTGGTCACTACGAGTACTTAGTCATGCCTTTCGGACTGACCAATGCCCTATCAGTTTTTTAGTGTCTAGTGAACGATGTGTTAAGAGAATTCCTGGGAAGATGTGCGGTTCTTTACCTTGACTACATTTTCATTTATTCGCCTGATCCCAAGTCCCACGTCAACAACACCAAGAGGATCTTAAAGCGGTTGCTGGAACATGGACTGTGGTAAAACTCGCACCTCTCCACTTTCACATAGAGGGAGATTGTATTTCTGGGGTACATCATTAACGACTATGGTATGCTGATGGACCCCACTAAGGTCAAAGTGGTGCTTGAATGGAGAACTCCAAGGACCGTCAAGGAACTGCAAAGCTTCCTGGGGTTCGCTAACTTTTTTCACAGATTCATACGCTCGTTTAGTCAGACAGTACTCCCCCTGACCAGCCTATTAAAGGGTAAACCCAAGAGACTCGTTTGGTCCGAAAGGACAAAAGCAGCGTTGAGAGACTCAAGAAGGCTTTCCCCACTGCCCTGGTGCCTGCTCACCCGGACCCCGAATTCCCGTTTATTGTCGAGGTCGATGCTTCCTCTCTGGGTGTCAGAGATATCTTCTCTCAACGGCAAGGCGAGGCCCCTATACTGCACCCCATTGCGTACTTCTCTCGCAAACTCACACTGGCTGAACAAAATTATCATGTGGGAGACCGGGAGCTGCTCGCCCTAAAACTGGCTTTCGAGGAGCGGCAGCACTGGCTTATGGGCGCTAACTTTTCCGTCCAAGTCATCATGGACCACCGTAATCTCGAATTCCTTAAGTCTGCTGGAGGTCTCAATGCCCGACAAGCCCGGAGGTCTCTATTTTTCAACAGATTCAATTTCACAGTCACTTACCGGCCAAGCAAGGACAATGCCAAGGCGGATATCCGCTCCCGCAGATTCGAGGATCAGGAGAGGACAGAAACCCCGGTTAAATCCATCCTGCTGCCACGAGTGTTTGGTCAAACATTTCTTGGGAGCTGGACAGGGAGATTCGAGAGGTCAACAACACGGAACCTCCGCCCAGTAAGTTAAAGACTCCTCCCAACAAGACATACATTCCGCCTCAGTTCCGTCACCAGCTCATCTCGTGGGCACACATGAATGCTAGTTCAGGTCACTCAGGGGTCGACCGCACCTTCGACATGCCCAGGCTCAAGTACTGGTGGCCCACCATGCGGAGCGAAAATTAGCAGGGACATCGCCTCCTGCGCCACCTCCAAGGCCCCCCCGTCAACTGCCCGCAGGTAAACTCAAGCCCCTACCTGTCCCACACCGCCCTTGGAGTCATCTAGCCATTGACTTTATTACTGATCTTCCTGTCTCTGAGGGTAACACCACCATTCTTATGGAACGCTTCTCAAAAGGGGTTAAGTTCGTCGCCCTGCCCGCACTGCCCTCAGAGTTCCAGACAGCAGAGACCCTGTTCCACGAGGTGTTTTGTCACTATGGCCTCCCCAAGGCCATACTCTCCGATTAAGGCCCTTAATTCACCTCGGCTGTCTGTGAGGCTTTTATCAAGAAGTTGGTGACCTCCATCAGTCTGATATCAGGGTACCACCCGGAGAGTAATGGGCAGTGTGAGCAGGCCAACCAAGAACTGGGTAAATTCCTCCGGTCCTACTGCCAGAGGAACCAACACGACTGGGCCACGTTCCTCTCATGGGCTGAGATCACCCAGAACTCCCTAAGAAGTTCCAGCATGGGGACACCCCATTCCAGTGCACCCTGGGTTTCCAACCTCCCTTTGCCCCCTGGGACCCCACCCCTTCCAATGCCCCGGCTATAGAGGAATGGTTCTGGAGAAGCGAAGATGTCTGGGAGATGGTGCACCAACGTATTACAGAGAGCAATGCCCGGTCAAAGCGTTTCACTGACCACAGAAGGAGCGAGGGTCCCACTTATCAGATTGGGGACAAAGTATGGCTGTCCACAAGGGACCTACATATACCTGGCAGCAAGAAACTTAACGCTAGGTACATCGGACCCTACAGTATCATAAAGAAGGTGAACGATGTTACATTTACTCTCCAGTTACCACCCCGACTCACAATTTCCCCTTCGTTTTACGTCTCCCTTCTCAAACCCTTTACCCCTGGTCCACTTGACTCCCAACCCCACCAGCAACTGGCCCAAGAACTTCCTCATGACCGCCCCTATACTATACACCATCGACAGAATCTTGGACTCATGCAGGACTGACTCAGGACTAGAATACTTAGTAGACTGGGAGGGTTACGGCCCTGAGGAGAGGTCTTGGACTAAAAGGACTCCGTCGTTCTTAACATACTTAACAATTCCACATGACGCACCCCCAATGCCCTGCTCCCCGGCCTCGTTCCTCTTCCCATAGAGGTAGACATTCCTGTGCCCTTTCTGGTAGGTCTAGGGGTCACTCCCGCACCCAGCCCACCCCAGAGGTACCTCGTCCGCTGTCCCATCTGGCCCCTGACGTACCTCATACTCCTTTTCCGTCTCCTCCTGACGAGATTGTTCCCTCAAGCATAGTCACCGGTAGCTCCTTTTCCCCACTTCTGTCCTTGGGGGAAGGGGGAGGGCTATGTTAGTGTTGTGCTCTACGCTGTTACCCAGGTCCGCATCCCCGTCCTGGTCATCAGGCTCCGCCCGCTCACTTCTGCCTAACACCACATTGCTCCTTCTGTCGATTGCCTCCCTATGGCCATTTCACATTGCTGCCTCTGCTGTTTGTCAATAAACATACAGTTGTTCTGCATTTACGTCTCCCGTGCACTCATTTCAGCCTGATAATGACAGATGGAGATATGTTCTCTAGAAATAAGATAATAAATCTAAAGATAAATCAGGCAAAGGCAAGACAAAATATAATAAACAAAATTAAAATGTTGACAACTAATATCCCAAAAACATGGATAAGTATAGCAATTGTGTCAGTTTGCAAAAGGCAGGGTCACAATTGGAGACAAACAAGAGGAAGACATATTCCTAACAATGAGATTTAGGCATACGGGATTAAAAAGTACACTAGTACTACTGAAGAAACATGATGGTAACTGTGAAAACTGATAAGTTAGAAACAACAGAATATGTGATCCTTTTCTGTCCCAAGTACCACGAACAGACAAAGACTAACACAATTGGATTTAAGTTTTGTTGTGCCTTTTTGAATGAAACAGCATTAAATAACAGACTTTAGGTGAGGTAAAATAATGAAAAACAAACATCTGGTCCCGTATTCCAGTCAAGGAGGGGATGCACCAAATGATAGTTTGCCAAACACTAAAAAAAAAAGAAGCAGAGAAGAAGGCTGCTGGCTGAAAGAGTGTGGAGAGGCCTGTGTCCTATTCTGTGAAAATAGTTTTTCTTAGTTCTTTCCCTGAGTAGCGAAGAGTTTAAGTTAGCCATAGACACCTGTTAACTTATTTGAATGTACTCATTTATTATACTCTTTGGTGTAAATGCCTAAAATGCTGGTAAATTCTGTTGAGAACTTTCTTGCATGGAGAGATAAGTTTATTTTTCTTTGTATTGCTTTTCTGCTGTTTTCTGTTAGTTAGTTAGTTAGTTAATTCACTAACTGTTTCGAGCTGTTTCTAGCTGCTAAAATGGCTGCGAACTGTCGTCAAAATAAACTGAGTCTTACCTGCTTTTTGGCTCCCTTATCATCTGTCCTTGAAATTCCTCCAGAAGGACTGTTGCTATAGTTTCCTGATGAACTGCTCTGGCCTGTCTCTCCTGTGGACTGCCCCCCCCCCCCTTTCCGATCCCTTTTAAACATGTCTCCTACAGCTTCTTGTCCATGTCTTTATGTTTGTATTTGCTTATGTGCTAAAAGGTGTTTTTTTTTTGGGCCCTCAACCTGTGCTTATTAAAGCAAAGATTGGGAGCAGTTTTTTTTAATCGCCTATTCTCCTAATGTATCGCATTTTTCTACCTATTTCTAATGACAGCGTCTAATGGCGCGGTGGGCGGTGCGAGTTATCGCAGCGGCTCCCACTGTCTCTGTCTATGGAGAGGAGGAACATACTTTCGGTTCTCTGTATGTTCTGAAATGCAGTGGAATTCACAATAAAGTATCCTTGTATCCTTGTAGAGAGAGCAGATTGTTGTATTTTGTTTTTGCTTCATTTGGCATTTTAAATAGCATATATTGAACATTGTTTTGTTTGTTATTTTCTTTCCTTTTTTTGCCCTCTTAAATTTAGTTTGTTGTTCCTTAATTAAACCAAATTAATTTTTTTGTATAGTTTGAGTTATTATAAACATTGTTACTTTGTTTGCAATTGGTTGTCCTTATTTGCTATTTGCTTTGTCCTTAATATTTACAATATTAACATGTGTGTAAACAGGTTTTAACATTTACCTTTAAAAAAAAAAAATCCTAACACCTGTTATACAGGTTTTTATAAAATCTTTGCTAATGTTGCTGCACCTTTATCTGAGCTTCTGAAACTAAACTGTTTCATGAGGTGGACTGATGAATGAAATGATACTTTAAGTGCACTTTAAGTTTACGTATATGAGTTCAGTATTGTTAAATATTTAAAATGAGTACACTGAGATTGTTATAATTAAGCCACTGCTTTGATTATTTTTTTGCATATTAGAACATTCAATAAATATGTCAGGACCTATTAATACACAACTATTTATGATATTCAAATGGTTTTAACCTGAAGCAGTTTACAAATTTTTTTTTTTCATGTAATAGTGCATATGCACATTTGATTTGTTAAAAAAGATACCCTATCAAAAAATCTTAATTATAAGTGTATTTTAAATAAATACTTTTACTTTTAACTACATGGGCATACAGTAAGTGCATGTACTTTTATACTTCTACTTGAGTAAAAATTAATCATACTGTCTGCTTTTACTCAAGTAATTATTTTACAACATACTTCTACTTTTATTTAAGTAAGGGTCTTCAGTACATCTGTCACCTCTGCTCTTTTTCTCTGTGTTCTTTTTTTTTACAGACCAGGACTAATTGATGAGCTATTCTATTTGTTAACTCTAGATTGAATCAGTATTAAGGAGATTGTCCTTCTCTTATTTACAGTTTAAAAAAAAAAAAAAAAAAAAAAAAACTTGTAGTTGTTGTCTGCAGTGTTGAGTTGATGTAATGTTTGCTTTATTCACTGTTTTTTTGCTCTTGCTCTACTCACATTGTCTTCTTTGGGTTTTGTCAGGGGTGTGGATGTTATTTGCTGTGCTGTGTTTATACACACATATATACATTATTTCACATGGTAGAAGGAGCTCTTTGATAATAAAAGCGATATTATTTGGTTTCATTTCTGTCTTCTTGCAAAGAAACATCCTAACGATTTCCAAAGATTTTGAACATAACTCAAACCCAAATCAGCTGTGCAAAAATATTAAAAAATAAAAATAAAAAAAGCTTCATTTCACAAAATGTAAGCAAACAGCGAAAAAAAAGTTTGAAAATCGCGGATGGGCAAGTTGGCAATATCAGAGTGCAGAGTGTAAGGAGGGGCTTATCAGATCCCTGGGGGCAAATATCTTTAAAGGTTCTGCCCATGGATTGAGAAGTCTTGACCATGTAAATGTCATGCCCACAATCCTTGGTAAACAGCAAAGACATAGAAAAGTGGCATAGCACACTTTAATCACTATGCTCAAGAATACTGTGGTTGGCTCAAGAATACTGGGATTACTGCTAGCTGGCACAAAACACTAGGGTCTCCAGGTATTGGCATTATGTAACTAATATATGAGCCAAAAAAAACCAATCTATCACTGGGCACACACTCACTCACACAGACACACACAAACACACACTATATGGGGCAATTTGGAGAATTTTATTGACCTTGATCCATGTTTTTTGGACTGTGGGAGGAAACCAGAGAACCCGGAGAAAACCCACTCGGACACGGGAAGAACAAGGAAATTCCACCCATATTGGGATTTGAACTGGGGGAACCCCTAGAGCTGAGAGGCAAAGGTGCTAACCACTAAGCCATCGTGCCGCCCTGTGAGATAAATTGCTCTCGTAAAATAAGACCAACCACAGTTTCAATGTCACTCATGACTAGCATTGTGTGGCTGGTTTTGGCTATTTGAGGAAATCAGTCACCAGTCAGCATACTAATAGTGGCTATGCTAATGTCTTTTCGTGGCTAGCTGGGCTATTCCCAACAAGTGAAATCACTATTGGGTGATTGCCTCCCATTCTTTTTGGTTGTGGTTAGGACGTATAGTCAGTGAATCACAAAAAGTGTTTCTATTTGTCTAATCTGATGCATCTTTTTAACTTCTCCAATCACTGTCACTTTGCTGCTGAGTATGTAAATTTCCCCATTGTGGGATCAATAAAGGCATATCTTATATAATCTCATCTTGATTTCCTGACTTTCTCTTTATGTTTTATGCTCAATTACTCCTTTTGCCACAGCACTCTTAGCTGAATAATAGAATTTGTCTTAAACCATAGTCAGAGAAAGTTCCTGTTTCAGTGGTTCTTGGTCAATGACACTGCTAAAGTGCACCTTGCAGTCAGCACGAAAGCACAGTGGACTGTGTCTGTTGCAATTTTAGGGTGGTGGAAGGTTGTGATAAACAAACTGCAATAAAATTTTGGTAGTAAAAAACAGCTTAAAGGAGCCAAAGTGAGGAGGTTCGGCAATAGAGGGAATATACCAATGAGCGGAATAATTACAGAAAATTATCAATCAGCATTACCAAATCATTCAGCCAACACACTTAAGAAAATAAGTGGGAGTGTAGAGGTACACAATAGTTTAATGAGTACAAAGAAAAATATTGTTTACAAGCCAGATTCAATGCTGGTGTTTAATTATATCACACGTGTATACTGCAGGACTGTAAATAGTTTAGAATCTAAATGAAAAAACACAAACTAAAACAACAAGAAGTTGTTAATTTCCAGAAGATACAAGAAATCTTAAGTATATTTATTGAGCAGAACAATACATGCAGAAACCCTAAATGACTGGTGACTGAAACAGCTAAACAAGGTAAATAAAATAGACACCTTATCGGACTGATAAAACCTGGATATAAATGAATTGGCAGATAGCACACAGATACTATCTGCTTAATATATGCAGATGCAGTTTAGAGTTAGAACAAACACCGGAAAATATTAAGGCAATTGAACACAGACACACCGCTTAGGGCTTAAAAATTAATGTTAGCATCCAGTCTAGCTAAGTTTGAAAATAATTGGAAAATTGTCAGTTCAGAAACATGCTCTCATCACATCTCAATTGCTAAGGGCATTTTTCAGTACATATTCCTATATTACCAATTTTCTTATACCTCAATGTATGCTGGTAAATTAATGGGGATTAAGTATTAAAATCTGCATGCTGTTTTATGTTTATGTGAAAGTATATATTTACACGAGACTAATTCACCCTTTTTCAAGCTGCTTTTTCTAATAAGATTTATTTGAACTTGTTTTTGGAACCACTTTTTGACTGAACAACAAAGAACTTTGGACAAGTTGACAGTCTTGCATAGCCAGCTCCACAAAGAAAGGACATTGTCTGTCTTGCCCAGGACTTTACTCTGTGTAACTGTGCAAAATTACTTTAAAATGTTATAACACCATAAAAAGGTCAATAACAAACAATTGAATAAGTTATAAAATCAAACAAATAGTAAATATTGCTAAATAAATTTGTATTTGTTACTAGTGCAATGCATATTGTTTTACTGTTTCAATGATTTCTCCTGACTACATTTTCCACAACATTTAATAAATATATCAAAACTAGCATCAAAGTCATGTGAACTCTGATTTATTATGTCCATAGTTAAAGGGCTTCTAAATGCTATGTTTCTGTATTATGTAAGAATGAGACTAAAGTCCATCACTGATAATGCTTGTGTGTGTGGCCTATATAAGTGACGTTGTCAGGATATTTTCTTTTTCAATTCTGTGGCTGCTTTTACTGTTACAATATATCTGTTGTATTGTATCCATGTTTAAACCTGTTTACACACATGTATTCAAGGAGACCTTTACTAACCACATGCTAATCACAGTACGCATTTAAGGTAAGACCATTTTATATTTCATACAGTTATGTAAGTAAGGAAAGTAAGTAGAGCACATTTTACCTCTAAAATATGTTTTTCACTTGAATATGTAGAAAATATTGGGATAGATTAAAAAAGTAAATACGAAACATAAACTGGTCATTAGTTTGTATTTCTCTAAAGGATGAAATTTCTGGATTGTAACCTGGTGGTCATCATAAACCTGTTTTTACCTGGGATACTAACGGTGCAGTTGAAGGCTGAAAACATTCATCTGCTTAAACCAGAAGAACACAAATTTATTCTTAATCTGGGACATGAAGGTAAAGAACCATTGTTGAGAATACTATGTTAGTCATTCAAAAAAAATGTGTACTTGTTTATCTTCATAAGAAAGGCCGGAAAAAATTTGGGGTTAGTGTCCAAAGGAACCAAGTATTATGGCTGAAGTGCCCCTGTGCAAGGTACCTAACTCCAAATGCTCCCAGGGTGACATATGCAAGCTGCCCACCGCTGTGGGCATGTGTTCTCACTTTACTCATTGTTTGTGTGTTTCAATGCACAGATTTGTCCTAAATATGAAGGACAAATTTCTCTGCTTGTAAGCACAGTTGGCAAAATACATCACTTTATCACAGTGCATAGAAAGTGAAATATTGGTGCATTGTGTTATGAACATTTTTTGAAAAAATTATGCATATACATTTGCAGAACTGTCAGTAAAATGCTCCTATTCCCCTAATTCCTAGATGCACTTCTACATAAAAGCAGTGTTTAAAAACATATAGTTTGTCCGTACCTCTTTATCAGCGAGTATTGAAAAAAAATAGATTGTAAGAGAAATTACTGCTTATATGCTTGAAAAAATAAGGGCACAAATTCTCACACATACCTTTCAGAATAATAAAATCTAGTTTTTAATCATGCTACACATGCTCTTTAATATTACATATTAATTATATTTCTGATATAATAAGTTATTTGATATGAATTTCTGATCAAGAATTTATGGTGCTGCCCTTGCATGCAATTACACTAGTTATTTTCAATTACTCTATTTGATCTTTTGATATAGGTCCAAAGTTTACAGTTCTTATAATCATTGTCTTGTCAATAGTATCAGAAACTAAACAATAGCTTTTGTTGATGCAATGTATGGACCTTATCTTTCATTGTATTTATTTATAAATAAAAAAAATCTTATGTCATTAAGGATTTCATAATGTGATCTACAGTATTTTATGTATTCTTTAATCTGTGCAAATTTATAATCAATACATTTTATACCAGAGATTCCAAGGGATTGTTATCAGCTGTGGGAAGGTTCTGGAGGTCAGACACATGATGGGATCTATTTGATCAACCCTGGAGGTTCACCTATTGCAGCCTTTTGTGCTATGCAGGAAGGTGGATGGACTGTGTTTCAGCACATTACAGTCAATAGCAGTGTAGATTTTGACCGCACCTGGAATGAATATAAGTTTGGTTTTGGCACCCTTACTGGCAACCACTGGCTGGGAAATAAGTATATCAACAAGCTTACTCAAGGACCCAGACACTATAAACTCAGAATCAAGCTTGTAGACAAGGATGCAGTAACCAAGACAGGCGAGTATGATCCAGTGCTTGTGGAAGGAGAAAATGCTCAATACAGACTGCGATTGGGTTTGTACTATGGCACTGCCGTAGATGCCCTCACCTTACATCCTGAGAACTACCTCCATGACAACCAAAAGTTTACCACCAAGGACCGTGACAATGACAACTACTTTCAGAACTGTGCTAAGCTGGAGTTTCAAGGAGTTGCAGGTGGGGGATGGTGGTATGACGCATGTGCCGGTGCCAACCTAAATCGCCGAAACATTATCTATTGGCAGAAAGACTGCAATAAGGACCACCTATGCAAATATGCCTGGATGATGGTTAAACCTTCAGATGTTGTCAAAGTCATGCAGTCTGCTGAATGCAAAAGGGATGAGCTGTAATCTATAACATGATCACAGTTGACTGTGGTCAGAGTGGACTGATTTACAGATAAAGAATACGTTTTTAAAAAAATTTAAAAACAATTTAATTACTATTAAAATATTGTGTGATATGATTAAAAATAATAAAATAAGAATTAGTTTTAAAACATCACTGAGTTTATACATTTTGCATGTAGTTCTAAAGTCACAGATTACAAACAACAAGAATGAGAAAATAAAAGAAAAAATAAAAATTTAATATTACTTAATTTATAATAGACCAAAATATTCAATACGATTGAAGAGCGCTTGAGCTGGAGCATGCACGTCCTACATATCATGCATAAAATCAAACAATATCTCGCATGATTTTACACGTTTGAAGTAGATTTATTTTTCATTTACAAAGCAATATTGCTGTTAGAAATCCCAGCGCAGCGACGTGTTTCCCTAGCCCCGTCTTCTAGGCAGCGTGCGCTCTCCGTGCACCAGGTGAGGTTCATTATTTCCGGGTTCTTCCCTATACTATTTAAGTCTTCCTGTTTCGCTGCTCGAATGCGAAGTACGGATCGTTTTGCGACATACTGAGCATTATCCCTGTGATATCTTCTGTCGATTGCCTTCCTTGCTTACTTCCGTGTTTGTCTCCGTTGGGTGAGTTTGCGTTCGATTGTGTTTAGCGTTAGCGTGTTTCTCCGTTTATTCCCCGTTTGAACTTACCTCTTGTCCTCCCTCTCGCTTGTCCCTCGTCCCCGTCCTTTCCCTCCTTCCCTTAGTTTAGGATTCCTGTGTGTGTGTAGAGATTGAGTGTGCAGTCCGAGTCCGTCCATTGTGTATAGTTCCCGTAATGTCTTTCTCACTTTGTGTACTAACCTCTCCCCCTGTCGGTGATTTAACACATTTACTCTATCTAAGCACTAACCCTCTTTCTGTCTCCCGGTTCCTGTTCCCCGTCTGTGTTCTTCCTCCCCCTCTGTTCACTCTCGGTTCCTCCTGGTTGCCGCCTCGTCCAGCACCTCACTTCCTCTATCTGTCTCTTTTCTATTTTGCCTCTCCTTTCCCACTGTTTTCCGTTCTCTGTGTTTATTCTATCTCTGTTATTTTGTAGTTTGTGTCTATCTGTTCTGCTTGATACCCAGGTTTGTATCCCGTCCTGGTCACCAAGCCACGCTCGTGACATCTGCCGAGTACCACAGTGTTTCTGCTGCCGATTACCTCCACACTCACGTGCTACTCGGCTGCCGCTGCTGTTTATTTTGCTGGAATTCTGCATCCATGTCTTCCTAGTACTCTTTGAATCAGACTCGTTACAATTGCTAGAATTGCATTTTTATCATCTGAACTTAAGATTTACACTGTATTAGAAATAAACATTACCTTTTGTTTTTTTACTGTCTGATCTTCATTTGCTATGAGAGAAAAATCTTGGGGTATCATTATTGTTTAATTGACAACATTTAAGTTACTTGTATCTTGAAAAGATAGAGTGAAGGTAAGAGGGGGAAGATCCAGAAATTATCCTGTAGGACAGAGTCAGTGACATGTACTTAATGCGAGCAGCTATAGTGAGCCAATGGAGAGAAATGAGTAGTGGAGTGACATGACTTCGCTTGGGCTGGTTGAATACAAGTCAGGCTGAAGAGTTTTAAATTAGTTGTAGAGGTTGTGAAAACCTCTGATTGTGAAAGCTGGGATAAAGTTGTAAAGAAGGAATCTGCAGGAACGGGCAGTTTTGATAACATGATCAGAGAGTTTAAGATGGGATTCTATTGTGAAACCAAGGTTAAGGACCAAATCATTAGGGGAGATTGTGGAGCCGTCAATTTGGAAGGTCATTTGGGATTATGAGAAGCTCTGTTTTTGCTAAATTTAATTTTAGATGACGGGCTTTCATCCAAACAGATATGTCGGTGAGGCAGGCAGATATCCAATTTGAGATTGTGGTGTCATCAGGGGCAAAAGACAAATAAAGCTGAGTGTCATCAGCATAGCAGTGGTAGGAGAAACCATGCGCCTGAATGACTATGCTCAGTGATATCATGTATAGGACAAAATTAACAAAGCTTCTAACACTATGTTAAACCTTGATAACTCTTTAATTAGACCCAGCTCATCTGTAAATAATCTCGGTATCATTATTGATTCAGATCTCTCCTTTACAGAGCACATTAGCAATATTACTAGAATTGCATTTTTTCACCTTCGTAACATTTCAAAGCTACGAAATATCCTCTCCCTCCAAGATGCAGAAAAACTAATTCATGCTTTTATTACCTCAAGGTAAGATTATTGTAATTCACTTCTGACAGGATGTTCTAATAAATCATCACATAAATCACAACTTGTGCAAAATGCTGCAGCTAGAGTTTTAACTAAAACCAGATAGTTTGATCATATCAGTCCTGTGTTATCAAACTTGCACTGGCTACCAGTTAGGTTTCGTATTGAGTACAAAATTTTATTGATAACATAAAAAATTGTACATAATCAGGCTCCACAGTATCTGAGTGAGCTGATTCAATTGTACAAGCCAACACGCAAGCTCTGCAGGTCTTGTGATCATGACCTCCCAGAAAATGCTTCAACTAGTATGTTTTGGTGACTAGGCAGATGTTGAAAAGCGTGGTCATTGGGATCAAGGGAAAGAACGAGGATAACCCAGGATTATAAGTCATGTGCATTAGTGCTAGAGGTATTTATTCAAGTCCCAAAAATCTTTTCTTCATAATAGGAAAAAAATCGAAATATTTACAGTACAAGCTTGTTCCACAAAAAAAATGACAATTTTACCACACCAAAAAATGTTCTTTTAAATTGTCCTTAGAAGGGAACCGTATCAGCTCAACTCTTGACTCTCTGGCCGAACGCACATCTCTGACTTAATTGTTCAGATTTCTAAAACATAGACGCGCTCAATCACTCCTCTCTCCTTTACCTCCCCATCCACACTGAAGTCAGAACGCACCTTTAAACGCAGAAATGCAGAGCGCATCCTGTTTCGGTGACAAATGAGTTCCATTTATAGCATTTTCTATATATCTGCCCTTTCTAACAGATATATAAATCACCACTACTCTAGCATCCTTTAATCCGATCGCATTATTTACTGTTTAATATCGACGCACGGTTTAGACCAAAGTAAAGAAAAACCCTCCTCGTCTGGGAGCATGGGCCCGACTGCTCCTTCAAAGTGGGCGTTTTTACCCAAATATTTGGTTTGCCTCTCATTCGCCTCCCACGACACTGCAGTCAAACACACACGTACATCACAGGTCACGAACCAGCGTTCCGACCAAGCGCCTCTGTGTCCGCTCCAAGTCCTTTCTTCAGATGTGCGCATCATTTGGCTGTAAAGCCGCTTCCAAACAGCGGTATGTATTATTAACCAAAAGGGCAAAAGGAAAAGCGGATGATGACTTGATCAGGGTCATTATCAATTTCAAGTTCAAGTTCAAGTTATTTATTTATATAGCGCTTTTTACAACAGTACATTGTCACAAAGCAGCTTTACAGAATGAAAAGCCTTTAAACCCCCAAAGAGCAAGCTGAAGCGACAGTGGCAAGAAAAAACTCTCTTTTATGTTGTTATTCAAGGAAGAAACCTTGGGAGGACCGAGACTCAGTGGGGGACTCATCCTCCTTGAGCGGCCAGGCAGCAACAACAATGTAGGACAGCCATGTACAGATATTAAACAAATGGAAAAACTAAAAACTGGAAAACTATATGTGAGTCCATTTAGGGGGCGTCCTGCAGGACCGCCAGTCCAATTAATAATCAGGTTCCATCCAGTGTTCATCGGCAGAGCCATGGATGAAGATTTTCAGGAAGCCGGTCACACCTCAAAAGAAACAGACAAGGAAGGCAGTTAGAGCTAATAAAGCACGGCATTTAATTAATAACTAATTTATTGACACAGTGCAGTATGTGACTCCGGCATCACTGACTAGAGCAGCACAACTAAAAGAGGCAGATACTGCAGGCTCTACATAGATGAGATGGCGCCCTGGAACAGCATCATTTCAGTGCCACACCCCCCCCCCCCCATTAATGATGAGGTGGGTGAAGCTGTGAAACGCCAGCATACACTGATCACAGATTACCCCCCAGCACAGCCAAGCCTGAGATCTACATCTTTATCTACAGGGGATTAATTAAACGCGAGATTAAATAAATGTGTCTTTAATTTATTCTTAAAGATTAATAGTGATTCAGAATCACGAACGGTAACTGGAAGGCTATTCCAAAGTTGAG
>JAFMOD010000299.1:1097904-1121068 GCA_019802435.1 Corydoras maculifer | reverse complement strand
CACAGAATACAAAACAGCAACCAGGGCGACAAGGTACAGGGCTCAATAGCGAGGTAACAGGGCAGAGACGGGGCTTGTAGTGTCGGGGCTTGGCAAAGGCGTGGCACGAGACAAACTAGCGGTGACGGGCAGGTAGTGCGAGGTATAAGTAGGGGAATGTGATAGGGACCAGGTGCTCGTGATTACGGGGGCGTGAACACAAAACCCAACCCACACCACGTGACAACAAACCATGACAGGAGGATCGCGACAGCTAGTATGGAATGCTGAGCCAGACAGGGCGTTCACTGATCTCAAAACCAGGTTTAGCTCTGCTCCCTTTTTAGCTCATCCTGACCCGGATTCTCAATTCTGTATTGAGGTTGATGCCCCTTCTAATTGTGTCAGGGCAGTGTTGTCACAGGGATCACTTACTTCTTGTCGTCATTTTCTTGTCATTTCTTGTCGTCATTCTGGTCGCCTTTTTGTCAAGATGTCACCACGGAACTTAATTAGGGTATTGGCGACCGGGAGTTGTTGGCTATTTAGATTGCTGATCAGGCTGATACTCTCTTGCGCCTCCACCAAGAGTTTGGAGGGGAGCATGTGGATGATTCTCCCATTCTGCCAGCTAGGTGTTTTATTATTACACTGGGAGTTTGACCAAGAGATTGAGAGGTATTTACAAGGTTTTCCGGCCCCTCCTCACGTTCCACCTGGATTATTGTATGTGCCAATAGCATGGGCACATTCTTCGTTGTGTTCAGGACATCCTGGGGTTAATAGCACCATACAGATCTTACTACACAAATACTGGTGGGAATCTTTAAACTCAGATGGTAATTAAGTCTTGTTCTATTTGTTGTGCCTGCAAAACCCCCAAAGTGTTACCTGCTGGGAAAATTGCATCCTTTGCCAGTTCCCTCCCATCCATGGTCCCATGTGGCTATTGACTTTGTATCAGATCAACCTGCCTCAGAAGTGTTTATTACTGTCATCACTATTATTAACCAATTTTCCTGGGCCGTCAGTTTGCTACCCGTGTCTGCTCTTTTCTCAGCTCTACAGATAGCCGAGCTTCTGTTAAAACATCTATTTCCGATTTTAGGCATAACAGAAGTCATCCTGTGTACCCGGGTCCCGCAGTTCACATCTGCCATTTGGAGGGCGTTTTTTGAAAAATTGGGTACCACAGTGAGCTTAAGTTACCATGTAGAGAGTAATGGTCAGTGTGAGAGAGCCAACCAGGAGTTGGACAAGTTTCTCTGCATCTTTGCCATTAATCATGCTCCGATTGGGCACATTATTTACCATGGGTTGAGATTGTGTAGAATTCACTTCACCACTCCGACACTGGCCTGACCCCTTTCCAATGTGTATTAGGGTATCAACCACCTTTTGCTCCGTGGGACTCCAGGTTCACCAACGGATTGAGCATGTCTTGCAGGGTAACAATTCTTATGCTGATTGCCACAAAAGCAAGGCCCGGGTTTACTCACCAGGGGACATGGTTTGGATCATTTATCGCTGCCGTTTGGGCTCTCGCAGGCTGCTTCCCTGATTTCTGGGTCCTTTTAAAGTGCTTTGGCAGACCAACCCCATATCCTATTGATTATCTCTGCCTCCTCGGTATCGTGTTCATCTGGTCTTTCATACATCCCTCCTTAAGCCATTCGTGTCTGGTTCCCTCGACTTTATCTTACAGGAGAGTAGCATTACTCATACTTCACCTCTTCCTGATGTGTATTCTGTTTCCTCTTTATTGGATTCTCATCGTCAGGGTTTTACCAATCAGTATCTGTTTGACTGGAAGGGTTATGTTCCAGAGGAGCGCAGCTGGGTAGCGGCCACTGATTTTGAAACCGAATCTTATCTCTGATTTCCATGACTGCCATCTTGAGAAACCTGCATCACGGCGTATGGGTTGTTCGCATCATTAAGGTAGGTCTATTCTACCTCCTAAGAGTCACATCGTTTCCCTCTGTGGGCAATCCTGGGTATTGCCCTTCGCAGACTCAGGACCGACCTCAATCACCTGATTTCTAACTGCTGTCCTGTTTATGCTTTTTGTATTGGCTTTTCCATTTCCTCCCTATGTTAGTTTCCTTTTCGTCTTTCATCTTCGCATTGGTTCGTGTTACTCACTGTTCTGTTCACCTTCTAGGATTAGCCTGTGGCATTACCATTGCAATCTCATCTCTGTGGCGTTGGCGATCGACTTCATCACAGATACGCAGTCTTTGTTTTTTGGTTTCCGCCTGTTTGATATCCTAGTAATAAACGTTCACTGCATTGAACTTTGGACTCCATTCCGTTCCGTGTGTGTGTCCAATTATCACACCTGCAAGTTTTTCTAGTTTTACTTATTTTAAGAAATCTTAACAAGATAAATTTACTTACTATATTTGCAGATAAATTTACCTTAGATTTTCTTATTTTTTGACAAAGAGTTTTTGAGTGTAGTTCCAACCTGCACCACTGGACCTAACTTTCCCACCTAACATACTTATATATACACTCTAGTGAAGTGAGCAAACATGCCCGGAGTGGTATGCAGCCTTGTGTACAGTGCCTTGTCCAAAGACACTTCAGCCATAGCACTTGGTGGGACTGGGACTCAAACTGGGACGTTCCTACAATTTCCCAAAAATGTATGCATGTGCATTAAGTTTAGGTAACAATTGAAATGTAGGTTCAGTAAGCGCCCACTGTTCTGTTCACCCCATTCCCTTCCCAAGCTATTCCACTCAATCTAAATTATTCCTTTATTAAAATACAAACATTTTAATTAATTGCTAAAAATGAGCAATGTGCAAGCCTTCCTTTATTATGTTCACCTTTTTGTTTCGACTCATTGGAATACAGAGCAAAAAGCAACTGTGCGTAGACAAACAGTCTGTAATATATATATCGCTGGACACACACTCACTCACACTGACGTGCCGCCGTTTGCCTCTCGGCGCTAGGGATTCCCGGCTCGAATCCCCATCTGGGTGGAGTTTCCATGTTCTCCCCTTGTCTGAGTGGGTTTCCTCTGGGTTCTCCGGTTTCCTCCCACAGTCCGAAAACATGGATCAAGTTAATTGAATTCTCAAAAAAAGTGCCCCATATAGAGTATGTCTGTGTGAGTAAGTGTGTGCCCAGCGATGGCTTGGCACGCTGTTCTTGGTCTATCTGCCCAGCACCCGAGACGTTCTCCCCTGGATGGGCATGGGGAACCCCACCACGACCCTAATAGAGGATAAAGCGGGAGATAATGAATGAATATATATATACATCCATTATCTCCCGCTTTATCCTATTTATTAGGGTCGCGGGGGGTTCCCCATACCCATCCAGGGGAGAACGTTTCGGGCGCTGTGCAGACACACCCAGGACAGGGCAGCAATCTATTGCTGGGCACACACTAACTCACACAGACACACAGAGACACACTCTATATGGGGCAATTTGGAGAACTCGACTTGATCCATGTTTTTGGACTGTGGGAGGAAACTGGAGAACCCGGAGAAAACCCATTCGGACACGGGGAGAACATGGAAACTCCACCCAGATGGGGATTGGAACCGGGAATCCCTAGCGCTGAAAGACGAACGTGCTAACCACTAAGCCACTGTGCCGCCCATATATACATAACACGAACTTAGTGCATTTTAAGTAAAGTAATTAAATATGCATGCTTAAACACAAACTTAGCGCATTTTAATAAAGTAATTAAAGCATACTTAAAATTGCTAGTTTCCAGAACACATCCTTCAGAATACTATTATTACAGTAAGACACCTTTAACCTATGTCTCCCATAAACTAATATTTAAATTATTTTGCACTGTTCTCTGTAACTGCACTATGAAAAGTAGGTTCACTTACAGATTTCACTGTGGAGCAGGGTTCACTGTTTGTGTGCAGTTTCTTGCATCCAGTCTCTTATATGAACATACAGAATACTGGGAAAAAAAACATTGAGAACTGCTTAAAAATTCTATGTTAGAAATATGCAATCCACCAATTTAAATCCATCTATATTTCAAAAGTAGTAGCTAACTTAGGGTCTTAGATGCTCTGGCGTAGGTTGTAAGGAAGTACAGAGTGACAAATGATCACACTTTTTAATGCAGATGTCGACACTGCTGCTGATTCCTCTTCTCTGTGCAAGTCACAGATGTAGCTGACGTTTCCAGTCTAGAGGATTTCCCATAGGGCTGTAAGCTTTTTCATGTATTGGGATGGTAAGCATGCAGCCACAGAACAAGTGGCAAAAAAGAATAAGTGAGCAAGAAACAGGGAGGGAGGGGAAGAGAGGGCCGCTTATAATTATGAAGAGCAAATATAAAGTATTTGGGCAAGTACATAAAGAGTGTATATTAAATGCATGTTTCTTTAATATTAAAACATTCTTCTGTCCTTTTCATTTTCAGCAGTTTAGTTGCTCATGTTTAATCATCAATCAAGACACGTTTTACTTGAGGAATCTGGACAAAAGTTTTTTTTGTTGGTCTGATAATTGGTGACCTCTCAAAAAGACCCAAGCTGTTAATTTCAGGTAACCTTCAGAAGTTACTCTGTCTAACTACATGCCTATGACTGGCACAATCCCAAATCCATCGGTTTATTGAACATTGCTTAAAAACATACCTAAAAACCTTTAATTTCTTTAAGCATCAGATTGGATAAAGTTGGTGGTTGCTGTATAGCTGTCTACACAATCCAACCAAATGATGAATGTTATTAGCCTTAAAATGCTGTATAATCCCTGAGTGGTCTGGCAGCATTATCAGCAACAATAAGGTACAGATTGTGTAGCCTATGTATTGAAGTGTCCATTTTTGCAAGTCTGTTAAAAGATACATCTATTTAGTTTAGTCAATAATATCTATCCATTATCTTCCGCTGTATCCTCCGCATTATTGACAAGCACAGCATAACTATAAGGACAAAGACTGCAGGTTACCTAGTCAAAAGAGCGAGTCACTAGCGATTACTATCATTTCTGTATCTACAAACAGAATTTTTTTTAATTTAAAAATTGAAACCCTAGGCATTAAATTTGACCTGGAAAAAATCAGGATGATGTTTGTTCAAAACAAAGAGGTGGACCCACAAAATCAAGGGACTGATCTATATTCCAACACTTATCATTATTACTAAGAAGTACAAATATTTTCCATAGCACTTTTGTCATTCAAAATTGTCTAGGTTGCATTAAAAGATTTTTCTAAACTTTATATTTTAGTTGCAGTGTAATTTGGGTCCTAGCACTTTAGTAAACAGTTAGATTTTTCCCTTGGAGTGACTTTCAGAATTATCCTGTTCATTTTGTTTTTCAGTCCAGGCAGTGCCTACACAGACCCACTGCCTTGAATTCTATAAAACATTAAAAGGTTGTCCATATGGCCTATACATAGAGTGCTGCTCAGGATTCAATGATAGTCATGTTTCTTGTCCTGCCAGCTTTCTGCAGTAATAACCTGCATAAATAAAAGGCTGCATTAAACTGTAAACATGGGTGTGACCTACATAACATACATAGGGGACTAACATTTAATGTCAGATTTAGTTCATTTCTGTGTCTGAAATAAAGATTTTTATATTTTATAAATTGCAACAGTGTTTGTAGTCTATAATATGCTTTCAAAACATTGAATTTTCTTGTCTTTCTATTATGCCATGTTTATGTATCAGCATCAGTATATCTCTCGCTACATGATCAGTGTTAAATTGCCTAATTAGCAGTGAAATGGACATGTAAAAAACTGTAAATGTGTAAGGCAGAGTGGTATACTAAACCATTGTAGCTGATGACTGCACATGTACAAGATGTACATATGAACTGCAATTCTCCCCTTCCAAATTTCAAATTGGCCCCATTGTAACTATGCTTTTCATCCTTTGCTTTTTCTCTTGTGCTTCTATTTCATCTACATTGTGCTTCTATTTCATCTACATTGTCATCTTACTCTTAAGAGTTATTTACTTTTATTTTCAACAATCATTCTGGACTTACCAGTTCATATGCACAGGGCTACTTGAATTCTCAATATAGGTACTAACTTTGTCTAAAACTTCATCATATAAGAAACCAAAGGTAACAACTAAAATTGGTAAATGTTCATGAGTTCTATAAAATATTATGACTGCATATTTATATATTTTTTTAATTTATACGCATTATGATTAAAGAACATTTTATTTAAGCATAAAAACCTCATCCCGAATGCAGACTGGACAAACTCATTAGGAAGCCAGCTCTGTCCTGAGGGAACGCTTAGACCCGGTGCAGGCGGTGGGAGACAAGAGAATGCTAAACAAGCTAGCAACTCTTATGAACAATGAATCCCACCCCATGTTTGAGACACTAGCAGCACTGGGCAGCACCTTCAATGACGGGCTACGTCATCCGAAGTGTGTCAGGGAGCGTTACCGCAGGTCCTTCATTCTTGCTGTAGTTAGACTGCACAATCAGCACTGTTCCCAATAACCACTTCAAAACAAACTAAAAAATAACTGTGCAATAAATGTTTCATTGTGCAATATTTGATTCATTTTATTTCTTTTATTCTATTGTAGGACTGTAAATAACTGAAAATTTAAATTTTATCGTGTATATATAGATTTCCTAGTTTTTTGTTTAAATCTCTTCTAATGACTGGATACCTTTTTTTCTTTTTTTTTTACCTTTCTTCTAATGTATCTGCTGCTGAGAATGTGAATTTCCCCCTGTAAAAAATAAAGGTTTCTTATCTTAAATCTTATCTTATCCCATGTTGCAGTGGCGGGCTGTGCATTTTCAACTTTATTGCCTTTATTAATGCTCCATCTGAATTAATCCACCTGCCAATAACTATTTTATGGTCATAAAAACATTTTATGCAAAAATGCATTATAAGGAGCAGTAGCATCGGAGACAGATCACTTGTTGTACAACTGATGCCCTATAAACATATGCACCCTTTATAAGCTGCAACATCTATCCATCCATTCCATCCATTGTCTTCCACTTTATCCTATATCAGGGTCACGGGGGGGTTCCCCATGCACATCCAGGGGAGAACGTTTTAGGCGCTGGGCAGATACACCCAGGACAGGGCGCCAATCTATCGCTGGGCACACACTCACTCACACATACACACTCTATATGGGGCAATTTGGAAAACTCCGTTGACTTAATCCATGTTTTTAGACTGTGGGAGGAAACCGGAGAACCCGGAGGAAACCCACGCGGACACGGGGAGAACATGGAAACTCCACCCAGATGGGGATTTGAACCGGGAATCCCTAGTGCTGAGAGGCGAACTTGCTAACCACCAAGCCACTAAGCTGCACCATCACATGAAAAAAAAGAGAAACACAAAGAGTTTAATTATTTCCAGTAAGAAGCTTACAGGGAGTGTAGATGTGGTTTTATTTTCAAATATATTCTGCTCACAGATAAAATGAGTAATGAATAAATCTACTAAACCTTCTCAAAATGTGTAGTGGATAAACAGGTGTAAATGACTGAGTCACTAGCAAAAAAACAAACTTTTATATTGTTTTATGTGACATATAAATTGTGTGCTCACCATGCTCATTATGGTGTGTGTAAAATTCATATAGGATTTTTATTTGTGCTTTGTTCTCAAGTCCGAAAATCTTTTAAATTGCATTTTAGTAAGAATGTCTGAAAGGAGAACAAACTACACTCTTTATATTTTGCCTCCGTATAAAACGTGGTCACTGCAGAAAAAAACATCACTGACATAAATTTCATATGTTTGTTAATTTTAAAAGAACAGATATAAGGTTAAAATAATAACAGAGCCTAAAATGTGTTCAACCGCGATTCCGGCTCTACTGATAGTTTAACCTAAATAGTTAGACAGGTAATTTAATGAAATATGATTATGATTTGTTCTTTATTTAGTCATGATTTATTAAAAGTAATTTACGCGAATTTACGTGAAAATGTGAATATGTGCCAAATTTGGAATAATAATCTAACTTTACCAACCTGCAAATGTTTAAACAAACAAGTTGTTACTCATATTATTCAATACCCTTAAAGTAGCTCTCAGTGTTAGTCTTAGTGTTACTTGTTAAAAAAGGAACAGTGGTAAATTGGCAACAGGGTCATGGGTGACGCGTAAATTATCATGAATGCATGTGGAGAGCTAAGGGTTGCCTGTGTGGTCCGATCCAACAAAGAAGTTGCTGAAATTGCTGAAGTAGCTAATGCTGGTTCTGATAGAAACAATAGAAAGGAATCAGAATACACCTGCTTTGTATATGGGGCTGCTTGGCTACAGACCAGTCATAGTATTTATACTGACCTCTGACCACTGCCGAAAGTGCCAATAAAATGGTACATCAGAACTGGACCCCTTAGCAATGTGTTACACCTGTTACCTATAAACCTGTTACAATATACACCAGGGACCCCATAAGTAAGTCAGTAAGCTTTCCATATTCAAAATTTTGATTAACTGTTCTGCTGTCACACAAGGCATAAATCACTTATTTATGAAATGAAATGAATGTTAAAAACACAAAATATATTATTGCATCAACTTCTTTATTTGTCTTTTTAAAGAAATGCACAATGCAGCAAGGCTACTTTAAAGAAATAGACATACAATAGCAGAGTTTTTTTTATTTCTGACCGTTGAAATATCAACTTAATCTCTGGGCATTCTGTTGCTTATTAAAATATCACTACTGCTGCCATGACTCAAAAATTTTTTTTTTTAACATTTTTTAAAGTGGGCGGCACGGTGGCTTAGTGGTTAGCACGTTCGCCTCTCAGCGCTAGGGATTCCCGGTTCGAATCCCCATCTGGGTGGAGTTTCCATGTTCTCCCCGTGTCTGCGTGGGTTTCCTCCGGGTTCTCCGGTTTCCTCCCACAGTCCAAAAACATGGATCAAGTTAATTGAGTTCTCAAAATTGCCCTGTTTAGAGTGTGTCTGTGTGAGTGAGTGTGTGCCCAGCGATGGATTGGCGCCCCCCCCCCCCCCCCCCCCCCCCCCCCCCCCCCCCCCCCCCCCCCCCCCCCCCCCCCCCCCCCCCCCCCCCCCCCCCCCCCCCCCCCCCCCCCCCCCCCCCTCCTGGATGGGCATGGGGAACCCCACCGCGACCCTAATAGAGGATAAGCGGGAGATAATGAATGAATTTTTTAAAGTAAATTCAAAAGCCACAAATTAACACATACATTAACTACTTTATGCTAAATTTAGAATTTGTTAGCATAGCTGAAACATACTATTGAAAACATTCTGCTTTGCATAGCTCTTGTCAGAAATGTAAGGCACTTTGACAAAAGTAGGTAATTATACATGGGTTGATTCTAACCTTATAGCTCATATTAGCAAGCAGTTTAATTAAATACAAGCATATTCTATAAACTCATATCTGGTTTTGTTTCTTTATCATCCAATCTTGTCATGTATTTACTTTTGTCAAAAAATATTAATATAATTTGTGCATGTCAAATAATCTTATACAACCCATTGGTTGTCAAATAGCAAAAACATTGTGCAGTGGTTTTAGGGTTATGCCTCAAACAGGCAAAAACCTTTTGTTTTGTGGAAAACAATACCAAAGTGTACAGGTTTGAGTAAAAGAAGACAGGTTTTCCTAAATTGGCACTCCTGACTGAGGTAATGACTTGAAATTCCATAAATGTTCATTAAAATGGAAAAAGCTAAAAGGGTAATGAATCCATTCAGTCACAAACATGAAGACTAATGCAGCTGTTAAACTTCTGACAGTTTATGGGAATTGTGGAATCTCCTATGCATCAGCCCAGCTGGTCCTCATACTGTTTCCGGAAACAGTCTCCAGCCGGGAAAAAATCCCAACATCGCTCCTGATACATTGTCCACACATACGACTCCTATGGGGCATATCAACAAAATCTGGTTTTGGATTCAGGGGAGAAAACTTGTTTAAATAAGCAAAGTCTAACAATTGATAATGAAAAATGCTGATATAATTCCAAACAAATTTTTCTTTCTATAAATAAAAAATAAAAATAAATAAATAAACTATAAAAATAACATTTATAATATATATATATATATATATATATATATATATATATATATATATATATATATATATATATATAATGAATTAATGAATAAATATATTGTATTATTTTTATTATTTTTTAAATAAATAAATGTCACTTTCATAAACTAACCAAAAAGTCTTTGCCAATCACTTTTTTACTTTTGAGTTCTATGCTTGATATTTCTGACACAAGCATTTCTTCAGTTTCATATGTCTAATGTATTAAATGTACTAAATATTATCCATTTTTAGATTAATGAGAAACACAAATAAGAGGTTATTCATTTCATTTTTACAATTCATTAACACAAAGACACTTACCTGTCCTGTGTGCTCTGTTTCATCCTTGTTTATAAGATACATCAGAAAAAACCTAATACATGATAATATGAAAACAAAAACACAAGTAATTTAGTGGATTTAAAATGCAGGTTCACATTATTTTGATAATAGTATTGGATTTAGTTTGGACTACCAAAACTCAACTGCAAACAATTTACATTTACATTATATTTTTTCAGGCATTTTTACCCCAACTGATTTAAAATTATCCAAGTAAGACTAACAAATAAGTGAAAATGATGGATCACAGTCTGTTACTGTTGAAATACAAAGTGCAGCTGAATGATAAGTGAAACTGAAAATAAATAAATAATAAACAAGATAATAGAAAAAAAGCATTTGATACTCACAAGTAGTTGGCCAAATTGTGCTCTTGTAAAGTATGTGTCTCAAAGCCATGTGGAGTTGTGTCAAAGTAGTCATTTCCTATGCCGCAGATAAAACATTTGGTCTACACACCCACACACAATCCCACACACACACAGAGTTTGGATTAAGCATTATGTACCCAATATATGTATAAATTGAACATGCATCAAGTTATTTAATGTTAAACCTCCATGTCTTCTTTTACTTGCTCTTGCTGGTCTCTCAGTTCCCCAAATGCATCGATGATCAAACCTAGCGCAATGAAAATTAAGTCATGATAAAGCAATTCTATTATGGTGTTGCATTATTTAATTACTAATTTATTACTATATATGTAAAGTGTACTTTACTAAGTGCACACTATTATTATTACTTATGTTATTATAACTAGTAGTAATAGGCAAATGGCAGAATTTTCAATGTACTGGCAGTTGTGGTAATTGTATTATTGGTGATGTTTCATTTTACTGCTATAAATATTTTGTCAGTCATTTTATTGTAGCTTTTATGTGGCCATACCAATAAGAAATGTATGGTGTAATGTTATGTCTGCTGGTGAGCTAATTAAACAAACATAACATGTAATCTGTTAACTGACAATCATATACAAAATCTTTTTATTTCAGGTGTCTATTTCAATTAAGATAGCATGTTGGTTTCACAAATGCCACTGCACAAGTGTCTGTCTGTATTTCCCATTACTCTCTTTATTAAAGACCAGTTTCTCCACAAGACTACTATGAAGTATGAATTATTTGGGTGGTGGATTATTTTTATCAAAGCATTGAAATAAATGTGATGGTGGTTAGTGTGTATGTTACAACAGTATTATAGGTTTAGAAACAGCAGTGTTTCTTTCAGTTCTTCAAAACTATGTATTCACTTTGTATGCACTTTATAGCACCCATCTACCACTTCACCATGCAAACTTCAAAACGTTTCTTTGTTATTATTATGTTTTTACTGTTCACAGTACAGTGCCAACAAGACATTGGCAACTTAGTATTTTTGATTGGTAAGCTCTTTTTAGTCCAGTTGTGTCGCTGAAGTGTTTCTTTTCCACTCATGCATGTGCAGAACTCATTAACATACCAGCCCATCAGTTTTACAGCGATGCTAAGAATTATACATTAAACTATGGATTGAGATCACGAACCCAGACTCCATATTGCTTGTCATCTACAGAATGCATGGCAGCATGCAAGCAGAAGCTTGTTCTGGCCAAAGACGAGGAAGGCACAGAGATCACTATCAAAGAACTTGGGCGGGAATTTTTCAGTGACCGATATTGCATGCAAGTGGCTATATGAATGTATAAATTTGAATGCAGCCTGCAAAAAAGGCCTGTTACTGTGCTCAATAAATCACAGTAATCAGTAAAGTGGCATTTATTTTCCACCTATAATTAAGATGTCTAAATATTTTTGAGTATTTTTGTTATACTGATAGGCTTGGAGATAAACTGAGTGACTAAGAGTTAGGAGGGAAACAAGCACTCAGAGTAAACAATAGATTTAATTTAAAGAAAATTTTAATTATGGAAAATTAATTAAAATAACAAACATATATTAACAATGGGCATGCTAAGGTATAAATATAAGATCATTTTATCATTTCTCACCTTGGCCAACTTGGTTTACTTATATTCTGTACCGACCATCAACAAACATATTGTTATTGAACTTACTGTTAAAAAAGCCTTTAATACATGGACAACCTATTTATTAGTCATGAGTTATTTATGAGTCATTAATTAATCAAGAAATGCATTGTAATTAATCAAGAATGCATTGTAAACTCCATCATCCGCTCTATTATCCACTGTCAAATCCACAAACTAAAAAAGTTCACAAAGGTATTAAAGACAAATTCCAGTCTTGTTCCACTGAGGGTGATTACTGTGACGTTCGAATTAAAATCAAATGCTGATTTGTGAATGCTAGGCAGAAGTGATGGATCCAATCTGTCTGGGATAATAGTCTATGTGTCTGCAGAGTGTAAACGGAGCACAGTACAAATTGTCAACTGTAGCATGAGAGATGGCTTGAGCACTGAAAAATCATGCATTGTGTATTTTGTTACAAGCGCCGGCCCAGATTAATGAATTTGTTTATAAAGCTTCATTTGGGAATAATAAAGACGGCTTGTGGGAGTCCCTGCTACTCATGCACACCTGTACAATGCTGACTCAGAAAACCAATGAGCATCAAAACAGTTCATGTTGGCAAAGCCGGCCAAACAATAAAAATGAAAGGTAATCTACACGGAAGCTGATTATATACTGGAGAGAATAAAACATGAACCCGCTGGCAAACAAGTCTTTGAAAATATGATTAACTAGAATCATGGCATGCTTCAAATTGTTGCAGTTGGAACCCGGGGTGTCAGGACAAAGACAGACAGTAGTGACTGAATACACCAAGGATAATATGTAACACATTAAACTGATTTGATGACATAATTAAATACTTGTGTGGTATGCAACAAAAATGAGGCATTACCAACTATGAAACCAAAGAAAAACTAAACAAAGCGTTCGAGCTCCAGGAAACCGCGGAGCGTCGAACAACAGTCTCAATACGCTGGTGTACCTGCCCCCAGACCTCAGCACTGCGACAAAACCATGCGGTGGGCGGCTGGCGCATCTGTAGGTGTGTTGTCCCAGGGCTCAAACGGCGCTGGTACTCAAGTAGGCACTGGTAGGGAGTCAGAACCATGGCAGAGTGCCGAAGTGAATTTTGCATGATCTCTGCCCAAGGCAGATACTGGGACCAATCTGCAGGGTTCTGGAGGGTGTAGATGTGGAGAAATTTGCTTAGCTCCTGGTGTGTGCATTTGCATGACCCATTGGACTCAGGGTAAAACCCTGACGTGAGGCTTCCCAAGACTCCCAGTTTCTCCATGAACGCCCACCAGACGGCCGAGGTGAACTGTACCTCAGATCGGATACTTGATCCTCTGGCATGCCAAATGTGGTAAAGACACATTGGAACAGCAGCTCCACTGTCTGAAACGCTGTGGGCATCCCGGCGAGGGGGAGGAACCGAACGGTACATGTGAACCGGTCGAGGATGGTACAGATCACAGAGTAGCTAATTGCCGAAGGCAGTGCCGTGACGAAATATGGGACCAGGAACACTCAGGCACAGCAAGTGGGACCAGTTTGCCTGCAGGAAGGCTGTGAGGCACCTTACATGCAGCGCACAGGGAGCAGGAGCTTACAAACCGTTATACGTCTGCACGCATCGATTTCCACCAATACTTACGTTCGATCAGTTGTTCGATGATCACCTGAGCTGGGGGTGGGGTGAGCCCATGCAATCGCTTAATCCTTAAAACTTGCAGGAACATAAAGTGCATCCGGTGGACCTCCAGGCGTTGGATTCTGGAACTGCACTGCAAATACGCTGTTCTACCGCCCACTGAAAAACCTGGGCTAAGGAAGTGGTGCGTCTGGAGAATGGGCCTGCCCTGGTCGGGGTTAGGATCAGAGGACCCACCTATGTGTGAGAGTGCATTTGTGCATTTGTTTTCGCGCCGAAACAAGATCTGTAGGTCTGTAGGAAACCTGAACCCAATCATGTCTCCACTACTCCAATACTAATCATGGGCCAATCGAGGACTGACTGAACCTTGCTGAGATCTATCTTGACTCCCTCCTTGGAGAGGACAAACCTGAGAAACAAAATGGACGAAACGTGAATAGTCTGTGTCGTAACAGACGGGAGAGAACCCAATGGACGAGCTGGACGTGACTCTCCATGTCTTGAGAAAAAATAAGGATATCGTCCAGATAAACGATAACCCCCCTTTGTCCAAGAACTCGTAAAGCACGTCATTAATGAATGCCTGGAAGACCGAGGGGGCATTGGTAAGCCCGAACAGCATAACCAGATATTCATAGTGGCCGGAGGTGGTAATAAACATGGTCTTTCACTCATCGCTCTTCCGGATGCGGATGAGATTATAGATGTTGCGTAGGTCGAGTATGGTGAAAATCCTGGCACCATGGAGCCATTCCAATTTAGACAAAATGAGGGAAAACTGATACAGGTACCGTTTGGTAACTTTATTAAGTTCCCAATAATCAATACACGGGCAGAACTTCCCTCCTGCCTTAGGAATGAAAAAGAAGCCTGAGGCCACAGGGGACCTCGAAGGACGAATTAATCCGTTTTCAAGCGCCTCCGCGATATACACACGCATAGCTTGCGATTCACTGACCGATAGGGAATACAGACGGGCGCGGGGCAATTTGGCCCCTTTCACAAAATCGATGACAAAGTCGTAAGGGCGGTGCGGCGGAAGGGAATTGGTTTGGCTTTTGCTGAAAATCTCGCTAAAATCGGCGTAAGTGGCCAGTACCTCGGTACTGGCCAGTACCAGCCTCGGTGATGAGCGATGAGAGCAGGTTTGTTCCACCCACTTCTTGCAGCCAACGTGCAGAACGTTAAAGCATACCGAGCCACCGTCTGCGATCCCTAGCATAGCCAGATCAGCTCCTCCCAGCAGGGTCTTCCCTCCACTGGGTGGGTAAACACGGTCTTGAATGCCTCCAGGAATGCTGGAAAGGCTTGAACCTCCGGGCCTTGTGCCTCCCAGATCGCAGTAGCCCAAACGCATGCCTAGCCTGTGAGTCTTGAAAACACAAAGGTAATCTTATCCTGGTCGCTTGCGGTCAGACAACTGCGGAGATACAAAGGGCATTGAATGAGAAAGTTCGGGCAAAGGTTCGGGTCTCTGCAAACCCACTTTGGCCTGACAGCGGAATAGGCGCAGTGTGGATGGGGGATAAGGCGCCGTGGATCGGAGCCGCTGCGGGACCTGCGGTTGCTCCGGTGGGGGGCAGAAACTGTGTGACCGTGGTGCAGAGGCTCTCCAAGCCATATTCGACGCTGGAGAAGGGCGCGCAGCACATTAGAGATCTCTCCGACCTCCCCCTGCAAGGAAGAGAGATCGAACCTAGATAGGCGGCTACTGGCTTCCTCCATCCGTGGCTCCATATTAACGTTTTGTAAAGGCGAAGGATCTCTGTTATGGCGGTGAGAAAGATCCTCAAGAATGTTTGGAAGTCCAGTAAACTTTATTTTATCCAAACGAGTAACAATGAACTAAAGAAAAAGAAAAACCAAACAAAGCATTCGAGCTCCAGGAAACTGCGGAGCGTGCAGCCGAACTCCCAGGATCGTCTGACGTCATGTGCACAAGCGTGGGAACTGGGTCAGGGTACAAGCCGTGTGTCAATTGTGTCAGTCGACGTCATCTGGTGACGCGGGGACGTGAGAAGCGCCGGCGGCTGTTGACGTCTCCCCAGGCGAGAGCATGTACGTACCTCCAAGCACCTCATGCGAAGAGAGAGAATCAGGCGATTTGGAAGAGGGTTGATTCGCTGGAATCTTGACAAGGTGCTCATTGTATTTAATCCAATTAGACAAAAATTGTAAGTTAATAGAAGTCTCAAACCAGAGAGGTTTCAAATCACAAAAATAGGTTGTGCAGAACGATCTTTAAAGATAGCAACATGGTGGCCACTGTTTAAACTTTCTAACCCCCTCTCATATGGTGCAAAGTCACAGAGGGCAAAATGAGCAGATTATCAAATTATTCTGTACACTTTAACAATTTCATAAGTAATGATGATTAGAATTATAAACATGTGGGATTGGACAATGATATGGTTTGATTATACTACAGTGTAGCTGTTTTTTTCTTTAACTACTGACTTGTTCTCACATTTGTAGGTTGCTGGATAAAAGTGTCTGCTTTGGATAAAAGTGTCTGCTAAATGACTAAATGTAATGTAAATGTAAACTTACTACCAACAACAAAAGCAGACATATAAAATAATTTATGTAATTCAGAAAAAAAAAAGGTTTGAGTGTATGCTCATAATATTGATATGGTTGGTTTACTAAAAAGACAATCAGAAAAAAGAGGCAATGTCTCTAGGGTTGAGGAAAAAATGTGTGTGTGTGTAATTTACTCTAACCGAGTATGGTAATAAAACTTCAAATCATGGTATCAAAAAAATCAAAACAGTGTAATAAATAATGAAGCATTTGCATCGAATGAAGCATTTGTGAGATGATTCATGAGTGTGTTTTGGGTGTCACATGCATTAAACCAATAAATGTGTCACTTGCTTTTAAAAGCATAGTGTGGACTAACTGGTGAATTGCTATTCAAAAGAGCAGTGCAACCATCCATCCATTATTTTCCCCTTTATCCTCTACTAGGGTCGCAGAGGGGGGTTCCCCATGCCCATCCAGGGGAGAACGTTTTGGGCGCTGGGCAGATACACCAAGGACAGGGCATCAATCTATCGCTGGGCACACACTCACTCACACAAACACACTCTATACGGGGTAATTTGGAGAACTCAATTGACCTTAATCCATGTTTTTGGACTGTGGGAGAACCCACGTGGAGAAACCCATATGGACGTGGGAGAACCCATGGGGAGAAAATGGAAACTCCACCCAGATTGGGATTCGAACCGGGAATCCCTAGTGCTGAGAAGTGAATGTGCTAACCACTAATCCACCGTGCCGCCCAGCAGTGCAACCAATAAAACATAAATTAACATTTACACCATTTGCAGGAAATATCCTTACAAGCTAGGCATAGTGATTAGTATGTTATATTCTTGTTAAGAGTTAAACTGAGAAAGTGAAAGTTGGGAGAGGGAATGAGCTCTTCCAATGAAAATAAGAAAATTTCTTTATTGTTTTACTTAAAGAAAATGTGATTGAAGAAACAAACAAAGTTTGTGTTAAATTACTTAAATTATAGTGGTTGGATAATGTTAGTGAGTGAAATTATTAGAAAAAAATGCCTTTTAATGATTTCTTAGTTCAGATTTTTAACCCAATTATACTTTTACCCAAAGTCAAAATCATTCGAAAACACAGTACAGGGAAACTACACAAATAAACTGCAGTCTCATTGTTTAATTACAGAGGGCATCTATTTGTCAAGTGGTAATAAACAAGGTGGTATATACCTAATAAAGTATGCATGTGCCTTTATGTAAATGTACTTTACTATTAAGACTACACATTTTTTTTCCTCTATTGAATGTAAATAGTTCTTTTTTGCAATTTGCTACTGTATTTTTCTCTCTTTCTCAGCATGACTCTAATCCTGCTCTCTATATGTGTTCTTTTGAATTTCCACACCGCCAGACACATGGTAAGAGTGAAGTTAACTGATTGAGCAAAAATTATGTTACAAATAATTTAAGGGAGTGGTAGCTCAGTGGTCAGGGCATTGGGCTATCAATCTGAAGGTTGGCGGTTCAAATCCCAGGTCCCCTGAAGTTACCAATGTGGGTCCTTGATCAAGACCCTTAACCCTCATTGCTCCAGGGATGTTGTTTAACCCTGTTCTCACCTTGTAAGTCGCTTTGGATAAAAGAGTCTGCTAAATGACCAAATGTAAATGTAATGAAAATGAGCTGCCAGTGACAGCTCTGTAACTATCAGTAAATGTTAATTAATATGATCTTTTAAATAATGAGAAATTTACTGAAGCTTGGCTGCTAAACACATATTAATACTTCCTTATGTGGAAATCTCAAGTAATGTCCTTGCCATTTGACTCATACTGTACCCTGAATTATGGCCAGAAGAATTACGATGACAAAAAAGAAAAAGGTGATATCAAAAAGGATGCGGTAAAGCTCATAAGGGTCACCAGCTGGATCATCAATTTCATCCCCTATTCCTCCACCAGCACGAACACCCACGTACATGTGAAAGAGGTAGCACTGGTTGGCAAATGCAGAAGGGAAACAATTTAGAAAAAAAAATTAAATACAGTCTTTACAATCCTAACTTGGACAGAAAACAGCAATAAAATACTTGTATTGTACATATTTTAGCATTGTCCTATAGGTCTGAATTCAAAAGGTTTTAAATTTATCTTTAAAATAAACAAGCTATTGACATGGCATGTTATGTACTCTGATTTTATTCATTTTTTATACTATATTTTATATTACTATCTTCTTAAAATTTTACTTGGTTAGAACTCACAGTCATCATGTCATCACACTTCATGTCTGGCTCATCGTCATTTTCACTCTTGTTGTAGAACTTGCGAAAGAAGTTAAAGGCCACCACAGTGTAGAGGTATACGACTACAGCCAGAAGACCCACAGTTAGAACTAGCTGTAAGGTCAAAAGGCAAGGAAATGTAAAGCTAATATCTCAAAATACAAGTCTTTTGAATATTTTGTGGTGCTGAAGTGCTTAATAACGCTTTAAAAACCTGTTTGCCATTGTGGGTCACTGATGACAAGATGGTCCTTAAAGTCTTAAATCCCATTGCAATATCCAAGAGATGAGCAGCAAAAAAAAAGTTGTTGTAGTGACCCAATATAGACATGGTAGTGTACCACACCAGGTAGAGGAATGACTGCAACAGCAGGATTGATCATACTTAAACAAACAGACTCTGTTATTTAGATATGAAACTTAACTATAAAACTTACTGCACTCACATTATCTGTAAAAACCACTCCTAGTTTCCAGATATGATACTTTGTATCAATAGTACTTAACCTAAAAAAACAGAAAGGATTTTTTTTACACTTAGTATTTTTTTAATGACTCATTATTTATTAATCACACTTTACTTACCAGGCCACCAGTGAGGCCTCTTTAGCAAAGGTCTCTTCGGTAGGGTTGAAATCCATAGCACTCTTGTCAAGACCAAGCAACTCAGCAATCCGCTCTGCACCATATAGGTCGCCATATTTATTTATCACCTACAAAAAAAATACTAGATAATTGAAATTTGCAAAGAAATAATATTAGTTTTTAATGTAATATTAAATAATATTAAAAACCTCTGTATTAGACAAAGGCAAATTGACACCACAGCAACATAAGCACAGTATGTTCCTGTCTCTACAGCATGTTAGTTTTCTTTTTGTTAATCAATAGAATACTTAGTAACATTTATTCAGCACTGCTGAAACTTGCCTTGCGTTTGACAAACTTGTCCCAGTAGTTATTTGGAAAAGATCTGTAAAAGGCAGGGCAGTTGTGTTACACAATCAAACGTTTAATTTCACAACACTTTAATAAATAATAACAAAAAAGTGGTCAAAAATATATACAGTGTATTCTAATTTTTTAACTGTTATATCACAACTTACGGTGTATTGATGACAAGTCTGTCCCACTGGCCTTTGATGTCATCATCTGAAGGCTGTTTATTGATATAAAGTCCATCAAATTCAAGTTTTCTTGCAATTTCCTTTTCTCGTTTAAAAACCACCAAAGGCACCTATTAAAAACAAGATAATTACCTTAATGATGCTTACTAACTTAATATAACTGTCATTTTATATGACTGTCATTCACTGTTCATTATTTCGATTTGTCCGAAATAAAACCAGCACCACAGGTGCTTCCATTTTCTATTTTAAATAGTGATTTTTCCCTAAGTTTCTTAGCACTGATAGTAGCACTTAAGTTGCAAGAAGCTAAAAGTTGGAAGTCAGTAGTACTCTTTAATCACTCCGACTAATACAGAGAAAATTAGAAAACAGCTCATGCAATTGATATTTTGCAATGTTTTATTATTCCCCTTTTCAGAAAAGTTGGGAAATTTATAAATGCAATAAACTTGTAATTAGTTAATTCACCTTAACTAATCTGCAACATTCATTCATTATCTTCCGCTTTATCCTATATTAGGGTCGAGTGTTTGAGATACTGTACCTTTTAGGGCCAGGAAAGAAAGGAGAAGGTAGGCAAAATGTAAGAAGGTGGATGTGAAAGTAGGAAAGATGACTGGTCAATGTAGGGAAAAGAAATGAAAAGCAGTGAAAAGAAGTGCAAAGTGCTTTACAAAAGGATAAAACATAAAAAATAAAAGAGAATAAACACAATAAAAGCACAATTTACACAACATAAAACATAAAAACATAAAAACACAACAACCAAGACTACTGGCTAGCCTATTTGCCCAAATGCCTGTTTAAACAGATACGTCTTTAAATGTTTTTTAAAAGAGTCCGCAGAGTCCGCCAATCTTAAAAAAGGGGGCAAAGAGTTCCACAGTTTGGGAGCAACAACCTCGAATGCTCGTTCCCCCCCCCCCGAGTCTTTAACCGAGTGCGAAGAACAAATAGTAAGTTAGAATAGTTAGACCGGCGCGAACGAGCTGGTACGTGTTGATGGAGCAGACCAGACACATACATAGGAGCCTGATTGTGTAATGCTCTGAATGTAAGAGTTAAAATTTTAAAATGAATCCGGTATTCAACAGGAAGCCAGTGATGGATACTAAAAGTGGGGTTATGTGAGAACGTTTGTTTGCTTTTGTCAGCAGTCTAGCAGCAGCATTTTGAATTAACTGCAACCGGCTACGAGCAGACATGCTGAGAGAGGAAAACAGGACATTACAGTAGTCTATACGAAATGAGATAAACTCATGTACCAGCATCTCAAGTTCTGCATTAGAAACTATAGACTTCAGTTTACTGATATTCCTCAAGTGAAAAAAACAAGATCTTGACAGCCGTTTAACATGCATGTCAAATACCAAGCTCTGATCAAACATAACACCCAAATTTCGTAGACTCGAACGGACAGCAGAAGAGAGAACCCCCATGTTTTGTGTAATTAGAGGTATAACAGTTTCTGGAGCGATGATTAGGACTTCTGTCTTGTTGTCATTTAGCTGCAGAAAATTAGTTGTCCATTCTTTAATAGCTTGAAGACACTCTAATAGCCTACATAAACTATGTATTTCACTGGGCTTAAATGAAAAATAAAGTTGAATATCATCTGCAAAAAGATGATAAGCAATATTAAAATGGTTTATTATTTGCCCTAAAGGAAGTAAATATAAGGAAAACAATAATGGCCCCAGAACCGAGCCCTGTGGAACCCCACAGGTTAAAGGAGCAGACTCAGACATAAAGTCAGCAACAGTCATTGAGAAGCTTCTTTCGGTAAGATAAAACCTAAACCAGTCGAGTGCTATACCAGAAATGCCTACCCAGTCACGTAACCTGTTTATCAGTGTCTGATGATCAACAGTATCAAACGCGGAACTAAGGTCCAACAGTATCAACACTGAGCAGTCACCTGAATCAGCAGACATTAAAAGATCATTCTAGACTCTCAAGAGAGCAGTCTCAGTAGAGTGTCTCTTCCGAAACCCTGATTGGAAACTGTCATGAACGTTGTGTTTCTCTAATACAGCAGTGAGTTGAATGGCCACCACCTTTTCTAAAATTTTGGACAAAAATGGAAGTTTTGAAATAGGCCTTGTCACGGTTTATTTTGGTCACGTGGTGTGGGTTGGGTATGTGTTCACGCCCCCGTAATCATGAGCACCTGGGTCTCATCACGATTGTCTATTTAACCCTGCACTTCCCGTCTCTCACCGCCAGTTTGTCTTGTGCCACGCCTGTGCTAAGCCCTGACTCCACTTGCTCTCGCTCCTGCCTTGCATTCCTTGCCTAAGTTCCTTGCACCTTGTCGTTGTCTCTCTGTTTGTTTATGTGTGCAGTTCATCATCCTGCCGCCTTCACTCTGTCAAGTCCCCTTCACGCAGTCCCCTGGATTTGGAACACGACCCGCCCTGACGTCATCATCCACCGCCTCGTGTATTCCTTCGTCCAGTGTCTGTGTTTCCCCGTGCTGTGTTTCCATATCGTGGACAATAAACCCTGGTTCTGTTTTGTACCTCCGTCTCCAGTTTCCGTCACTCCGAGTAGCGAATCCGCCTCACCCGGTCATAGACCGTAACAGGCCTATAATTAGTAAGCACTGTTGGATCAAGGTTTGTTTTTTTTTAAAAGCGGCTGAACAGTGGCATGTTTAAAATAGGAAGGAACACAGCCTGTAGAAAGTGAGAAGTTTACAATGGCCAGTAGNTGGACAATAAACCCTGGTTCTGTTTTGTACCTCCGTCTCCAGTTTCCGTCACTCCGAGTAGCGAATCCGCCTCACCCGGTCATAGACCGTAACAGGCCTATAATTAGTAAGCACTGTTGGATCAAGGTTTGTTTTTTTTTAAAAGCGGCTGAACAGTGGCATGTTTAAAATAGGAAGGAACACAGCCTGTAGAAAGTGAGAAGTTTACAATGGCCAGTAGAGCAGGGCCAATACTAGGTAAAACCTTCAGTAATACGTTAGTCGGTATCACATCCAAAGAACAACATGATGGCTTTAGTTTCTTAGTCACATCCAGCAAATTGTCTAGGCTGATAGACTGAAAGGAATCTAAAACAGAAAGAGAGGATGTGTGGCCAATAGGGGACACACCTGTCACTGGTCTAATACTGGACCTAATGGCCATGACCTTATCTACAAAAAATTAGAGAAACTTATTACAGTCATCGATAGAAAAACATGGCAGTTCTACTGGTGGTGGGGCAACAATATTATTGATGGTATTGAATA
>JAFMOD010000299.1:1062529-1095987 GCA_019802435.1 Corydoras maculifer | reverse complement strand
ACATCCAGCAAATTGTCTAGGCTGATAGACTGAAAGGAATCTAAAACAGAAAGAGAGGATGTGTGGCCAATAGGGGACACACCTGTCACTGGTCTAATACTGGACCTAATGGCCATGACCTTATCTACAAAAAATTAGAGAAACTTATTACAGTCATCGATAGAAAAACATGGCAGTTCTACTGGTGGTGGGGCAACAATATTATTGATGGTATTGAATAAAACCTTAGGATTTCTTTTAAAACATAAATTCAAATTTAAAAAGTATGCAGACCTAGCATCATTTACAAGAGCATTAAATGAACAACGAGTCCTTTAAGATACAAGCGATGTACTTCCAGACCAGTGGCTTTCCATAATCTCTCAGACTTACGACACATCTGTCTTAGAGAACGAACCTCATCAGTCATCCATGGAGTTTTATTAATTATAGGCCTATACTTTATTGTTAGAGGTGCTACTATATCTATTAATCTGGAACAGCTTTCGTTAATAGACTGCATCAAAAGCTCATCATTATATTTAGAAACAAAATCAAAGCAGAACTTTACAGAGAACTGGTTGACTGATTTTTGATTGATAATGCGAGTAGACAAGGTTCTTTTAGGACAGAGATGGTCAGTGTTACAAGAAAGATTAAAAAAGATGCATTTATGATCACTTATTAACAGATCTTCACTGTACAAGTGATCAACATGTAGCCCCAAAGAAAATACTAGGTCTAAAGTATGCCCATCTGTATGGGTGGCACCAGTAACAAACTGCTCAAAATGAAAAGATTCCACAATATTAAGAAATTCCATAGCTACACTATCTAGGCTGTTGTCTATATGCAAATTAAAATCCCCTAGCAATAATACTTTGTCAAGCTTGATAATAGATGCCATAAAGTCGGCAAATTCAGTTGAAAACTGACCCGCTGGACCAGGAGGACGGTAAATTAAAATGCAATAAAATAGAGTTATCCCACCAACTTTAGTTATTTGCAGTTCAATTGTGAACGTGTATGTGGAGAAGGTGGACGTGTATGTGGAGGATGTCACCACCACCAGGACTGTGACACGCTACGCAAACCAGAAACCCTGGCTGAATGCCGAGGCATGTTTTCTGCTGAAAGCCAGCCTCTTCTAACCACAAGTTGCTGTGTGTCACAAGAGTCCCTCAATGTGACACCAGAACTTCACAACAAGTGAAGAAGACAGGCTCAACCCTTGAAAAGCTGCTGGTACGGGCAACATCCCTGGATGCGTGCTACGAGACTGTGCTAATCAGTTCTCTGAGGTCCATGCAGATATATTTATCACCTAACTCATCCAAGAAGCTGTCCCCATCTGCCTGCAGACTGCCACCATTATCCCAGTCCCAAAGAGCTCCACAGTGACGGGTCAGAATGACTAACTGCCGACAGCCCTCACACCGATAGTCACAAAATGCTTTGAAGGACTGGTCATGACTCACATCGAAGTCACATCGATGTCACTGTGGACCTACACCAGTACAGAAAAAACGATCCACGGTGAATGCCATTTCCTCAGTGGTCCACATTGCCCTCACCTCCAGGAGCAGAAAGATTCCTACATCTATATCCGCCTTCAACACAATGATCCCTCAAACCTTGACCAATAAACTCTCTCTAATAAAAATAAAATGTTAAAACAGAAAAAAAAATAAAAAATAGAAGATGATTGTGGATTTCAGAAGGGGCAGACACGCCCACCTCCCCTTGGATGTCAGAGGTTCTCAGGCACTCCATACTCATCTCCTCCTACAAATAAAATGTGTGGTGAAGAGCATCCTGCATCAATGTGTGGAACGGAAGCTGCTCTCCTACAGACAAGAAAGCTGTGCAGAGGGTGGAAGCTGCAGAGCATTAAGTGCAAAACCACAAAACTGAGGAGCAGCTTTATACCAGAAGCTGTAAGATTATTAAACTCCACCTAACTCAACAGACACATCCCATGGACTCCATGGACACTTTACAACTTTCCTCAAACAGACTTTCCGACTACCTCATTTCATTGTTGCTATATTTTATTTCTATTTTGATCCTAAATTTTAGGTTTATATTTTAAACCTAAAATGTTGCTATACTTTTATTCTTTATTATTAATTTAATTATTTAAATTTCACATTTAATTATTTGGGTCTTAGGTTCAAAACTAGGTCTGTGAAACATAATTTATGTTGCATTCCATGTATCACATGTTATGTAAATGAAATGGAGTCTAGTGGGTTGTAAGATAAAGGACAGAGATCATTTCACAGAAGTAACACACCATTGTATGTATTTGTAAAATGTTTTCATTAAATGTGTCTTTTACAACCACTGTATGTTTGTTAATTTGTAAATGTACCTTCAGATAGTAATACCCCACCACACAGAGGAATGAAATAATTGTGTGTAGTATGGCCAAGAAACACAGCGTAGGAGCCATGTAACCAGTGCTTTCCTGCAGGATAAAATATTCAATGCCACTTTCATCTTCATTCCTTCTTCTTGTCCATGAATCCACCTCCTCTGACTCTTCACCTGTCACCTATGCAATCACACAGAAGTTAGAGTTAATAGCAAGCAATTAACAAGAGTTAATAGCATATTTAATTTGTGTATATCTATTATAAATCAAATGTAATTTACATTCCATTTTAAAAGCAATCAAAATATTTTTCCAAATGAAAAAAAAAAAAAAAATAGTAATTTAAGCCAAGTAAGTTACCTTGTAGAAAAGCAGGATAAAGTTGATTGCAAATGCCACAAACAGTGCTAGGAAACGCATGTTGTAGAAGTTACGAGCCAGATAATTCTGTAAATATTTATGTACATTATAAAACAGGAGTGCAACACATTTTATTACTTTGACAATTGCATAGATTTCAAATACAGCATCATTTTACATCCAACCTCATATAAAAACTGATATAAACAATACAATAACAAAGCTGAAAATATTTAATCTTGGTGAGAATTATAAGGCTAGACATTGTAGAAACACTTTACAGATGAATAGTATTATCTTTGATTTAAGGCACAGACTTAAATCAAACTTTAAGACTTGAACTCACCCAATCTCATCTCAAATTATAAACAATTACTACACTCAGGTTAAGCCTTAAAAAGCTATTTTAGCTTTTTTGTGTGAGGTTACAACTATCTGTCATCATGCACAACAGATGTGTAAGATGGCTTACCAAAAACTTTGTCTGATATATATCTAAGCCAGCAAAAAGGCTTGCCATAATAGCCTTTGGTGCTTCTTTTTTCTGCCCATGTCTTCTTTTTGGCTGCTTCTTCTCTTCATCTGATGGAGTTTCTGTTAGTAAATCTTTATCTTTATCCTTTTTCTCCCCATTGTCGATGCTAAAATAAAGTTATATAAATCAAGATTATTGCCAAAAGTAAATTAAGTAAATGCAATTATTTAAGATATATTTTTTCTATACTCATTGTGCATTTAATTCTCACTCACCACACTATATTTGTTACAGAGTATGAGTTTATTTGACACAGCAGTGGCGCAAGAGTTTTTACATACTCTAGTGTCACTAATAGAAATTGAATAGTACACCAATCAAAAATAACCAGCAAATAACTTTTTGTAGGTGGCATCCTGTGAACACTGATGAAAGTTTAGACAATAAATTACACTATATATATGCCCCAGCAATTAAAGTACTGTCTCTGACTCTACAGTGACCAGTTAGAGCAGTTTGTTGGGTGTGGTAGATCAATGGTTAGGGTGTTGGACTATTATTTTGAAGGTTGTAGGTTCAAATCCCAGGTCCACAAAAGTTACCAATATGGGTCCTTCAGCAAGGCACTTAACCCTCACTCCTCCAGGGTGTTGTATCAACCCTGTGCCCTGACCCAAACCAAGTTGGGATACTTGTGAGTTGTATTGGATAAAAGCGACTGCAAAATGACCAAAGTAAACAGTAAGGGAGCACGGTGTTGAAAAACTTCTTCAGCACTACTTATGGCTGAAAAACAAAGTTTTTTTGTACAAACTTGGTGCTTGGTTCTTCTATCAACCCATTTAAAGTTTTAACAACTTGTGATTACTTAAATGGTATTTTTTTTGTAATGACACATTTACTGTAGTTAGTCATTTAAATACATAAACTGGTGTTTTACCTTTATATGTATAGACTGCCTGGCTAAAAAGTCACAGCAAATAGGTAAGAGCCTCTGAATGGATAGTTACAGCATAGGTGATTATGTTGCAACTGGCAACGAGTAATGTAAGCATAAGGAATTAAGTAAGTAGCTTCTCATATGTTAAACAACTATGTTGAAAGATAAATCCTATGGTTGTGGAAAACATGTTTTAAAGGGTCAAATTGTTAGAAGTGGTTTTGGGGGCAAAATACATCATTTTTACACATGGACTGTCTCGACCTGAATACCAATAATAATCTTTGGGATGTGCTGGAGAAGCAGTGTTCCAAATCTCTCAAGATTTCAAATCTCTTAAATTCTCTCTCACTTCTGGAAAAATGTATTCAACAATTGACAAAAAAAGGTGTGCCATTGGAGAATCTTGTGGTAGAAACAATGTGTGCTTTGTAATCAATGCTAAAGACAGGCCAACGAAACATTATAGAGTGCATGTGCATATTCACATATGTACACACACACACACACACACATCAAATTATTTTATCAAAAAAGTTATAGATGGATCACATTTTGATCACATGTTCACATTGTAGATCATGAAGAATTATGATTCCTCTTTCATAATAAAGCATTTCATTCTTTTTTTATAATAAGTTTTGTAAAGTAATTTAACGGGAAACTTGTGATTTTTTAGAATGTGTCTGATTTGTTCAGGTTTATTTGTTCATTGGGAATGGATTGGATTTTTTTTATTAAATGCAAATAAAAAATATATAGATTTTTTCCCACTTACTCTGCTTTTTCAGATTCACCATTCAACTGAGTCTCAACCGCCTTTCTGTTTGCAGCTTCCTGCATAAAGAACAATGGTGATACAATATTTCACTGGTGTATGCTCTGCTGGGTACAACAATGCACAACAATTAATAAAGTAATAAAGTGATCTATTTTGAATGGATGACAAGAGATTTGAATGGAAAAACTACTGTAAGGAACACCAGAGTAATAAAGAAGAGAACAAACAAGATTTATGTTTAAGAAAAGAAACCACTACCACCACCACCACTGATGGAAGAAATCAAACATACCATGCGACATGGCTACATAAAAGCAGTTATAAAATACCAGTTGAGCTGCTTAGGTTTGGTGGAAAACTAGGCTAAATAAGCTTCGTAAAGTCTGCATGAAAGTGTGGGAATTTGGAATCAAAGGCATTTTACATGGTACAGCATGACAAACTGTAGACATGCTGGTTTCCTCTTACCAGAAATCTTTACAATCAACAATGTGCAGCTGTTTTGAGTGTCAATGACACATCAGTATGGTTAAACATTTAAAAAGGAGTCTGACAAGGACAACCTTTTATCATGTTATTCATGTGAGAACAAGTGATGCGGAAAGCGCTACAAACTTTAATAGGAGGATTTAGGATTGGTGGAAGGACCAATTAACAATTTCAGCTATGCTGAGTACATCTTTAAATTACAAGAACACATCACATTATAAGAATAACTTTATAAGTTGGTGTTTCATACTGATAAGAACATAACATGTAAGAAAATGCAGCTAAAACAAAAGTGATGACAAACGCAGAAGACACAATGGCGACCATGAATCAAGAACAAGATCAACAATGGCCATGGCCATGGTAGAGCTTGTTCAAGCTGACTTGGAAAAACAAGTCAATTAGCACCATCACCAAACTAAGACTTTTGCATTGCAAAGTGATAAAGGTCTTTGACATGACATGACAACAACCTACAAGGTAGAATACAAACAGAATTACACTAAAGGATACAGCACAACTCTTAGAGACTCTTGATCTGTCAAATAGTTTAATTGCAACTAAAGGCAAGTTGAATAGGGGTGATGTGTACAAACAAAACCAGAGCATTTTTAAGGTCCATGCAATAGACTCCACTCTATGCCTTGTTGGTCATGGGTTCATATTTTAGCGAGACATTGAACCAAAACATACTTGTAGGTTATGATAGAACCATCTAAGAAATCAATGTTTCTGTGCTGATTGATGGAGGTCCTTAATAGAACAAATCACATTTTATGTAATATAAGCTGTATACTGTATACAAAAAATCATCCATGTCTTTCATGGATATATACAGTGGAGGAAATAAGTATTTGATCCCCAACTGACTTTAAAAGTTTTAATACAAAAAACAAATGAAACGTCTCATAATTTTATGCCAGCTTTATTTTAACAGTGACATAGAATTTAAAAAGAAAAATGAAGAAAATGTAATAAAAAATAATTTGCATTTCATTGAGGGAAATAAGTATTTGATCCCCTAGTAAAACCATGACTAATGTTGGCTCCCACAGACCACTGACACACCCTAATCACAGTGAAATCGTTACCTGGATGAGAGACAAATGTCCCAAATTGTCACCTGTATAAAAGGCCACCTGGCAACAGTCTCAGTGACACTCCAACATCTCCACCATGGGCAAGACTAAAGAGCTGTCTAAAGATGTCAGGGACAAAGTTGTTGACCTACACAAGGCTGAAATGGTCTACAAAGTCATAAGTAATGTGTCCGCATGGGTTTCCTCCGGGTTCTCCGGTTTGCTCCCAAAGTCCAAAAACATGGATCAAGTCAAATGAGTTCTCCAAATTGCCCCATATAGAGTGTGTTTGTGTGAGTGAGTGTGTGCCCAGTGCACCCTGTCCTGGGTGTATCTGCCTAGCGCCCGAAACGATCTCCCCCAGATGGGCATGGGGAACCCCCCGCGACCCTATAGGATACAGCAGAAGAAAATGGATGGATGTGTATATATATATATATATATATATATATATATATATATATATATATATATATATATATATATATATAGAGTACTAGTAAAATGACTCAAATAACAACATTAAAGTTTAATTAGGGTTTATGCCTTACCTGAGCTTTTTTTTTTTGCACAGCTGCAACTAAAGATGGTGAATCCACCCCAACCACTTCAGACAGATCTCCCAGACCGGGCTCGGTTCCATGCTTTCCTCCCTCTTTTTTTGGTTGGATAATTAAAAGCTTCGACATAAAGTCCATTTCCGCTTTGTTTTCCTCTGCCATTTCACCAATCTCGGCCACCAAGGAAGCTTCAGTCATCTCCAATTTTTCAGACTCAAAAACATCACCATGGATACCAAACTGTGTAGGATCTGGCATGTTACCGAGTATGTCTGTAACCTTTATGTTTTTAGCACCTTCCACAAGGCCTCCACCAAACATAGTAGACCACAAAATATGAAAGAAGCCCCATACCAAGTTCAAAAGGAAGCAGAACAGGCCAATAAGTATCATCCACAAAAAGAAGAAGAAACCATAGAACATCTCCCTTAGGTACATCTTTTTGAATTTCTTGAATTGTTTTTGCAAGCTCCTAAGGTTAAAATTTTTTCCAAAACTACAGAGACTCTTTCTCATGGAAACACAGGCCATGGAAAAAGCTGAAGAAGATTCCACCATGCCTTCATCCTCTTTTTCCTCTAGATCACTTGTCACACTTAAAAAGTCATCCTTGTTCTCATCTGCCCTTTCCACAATATCTGGTTCTGAGATAAGTGAAGCTAGCTGCATTTCAAATATGGTATCCTCACAGAAGTTTACAAACAGCTCCATCTTCTCAGATTCTCCACCCTCATTGACCACATCAAAGATAAACTGCCGTTTTGATTCTTTGACTTGAGGTTTTTCCCACTGTGTTCTGCTCGATTCTGTGATCTCAAAGTAAACTCGTTCGATTCGCTTAGCACTACCCATAATTTCAATGCGACCCAGGAATGGTTCAAAGTAATTAAGGACACTTTTAGCCAGGTCTAGGAAGGTAGCCAGCCGGGAGTCATGGGGCATGTGTTCCGACAGATTAGTGAGTAGGACAGCAACATTAAACCCAATGTCCTTGGCAGGTTCATGAAAGCGTTTTACAAACTCCACATAGTTAAACATGTCATTTTCATCTGCCTCAACGCAAGAAAGCAGAAATTCAATCTCAGACTGCGTGTACTGCTTTTGATTTTCCATGGATTTCTGAAACTCTCGTTTGGAAATGATGCCTCTCCCATCGGGGTCTTGCTCTTTAAAATGATCAGAAGTGGTAAGGTCCTTTAACTTAAGGAACATATCAAAAAATTTGAGAATCATTTCCACATTGCTTGAGGACTCCACTAAAGTGTCCACCATCTGTTTTCCAATGGTACCATTTACGACATTACCTGATAAAACATAAAAATAACAATTGAGGTTGTATGGATTATTCAGTATTTAGATCCTTTACTTAAGAATATTTATAACTACAATAATTTTACAATCATTAATAATAATAATCAAACAATAACCATACTTTGAAAACTGCATGTATTTAAAAAAAAATAAAGGAAAAAATAAGGTAAAAGCCCTTGTTTTGGACAAAAAATGTCTGATGTATACATAACATCCTATAATCATATCATATGTGGCATTATAAATTAGGGGTGCTGAAAAAAATCGATTCTTCAAAGAATCGCGATTCGTAGTCCTGGCTATTCTGAATCGATTAAAAATGCCCAAGAATCGATTTAAAAAAAATGCCTTTAAGTTATATTTTTGGCGCCCCCTCCAGAGCGTACTTTTACAAGAAGTCGGAATCGCCAGACACTGAGAAATTCGCACACCTATTATAAATATTCACACTAGAATTTCAGGATTAATAATAAATAATAATAAATTATTAATAATAAATTTGTTTTTTAAGGCAAATTTCAACCTGAATGTGTGAAAACAACAACTTCTGTTTGCTCATTATAAAGTACAGTTACATAAGAGAACCTTCCAGAAGGGACAGCATCATGACTATCATGTCCTTCTGCAGATCCATCAGTTCCTTTAGCAAATCATTCTGGCTGGAGTCCTAAATAAAGAAGAAATATGCATTTTAAATATCATGAAGAATATTTTTATTGTATTGTTTTCTACCATTGCATAATTAGTGGAAGCATGATGGGAATTAATTTAAAGACATTAGAAAAGAATTTGTCTTGTGCAAATAAAGAGAATGGCTCTGCTGGATCACTGCGGCTATGACAATTACTGGATTGAACCTGGATTTCTATTGGACTGGACTGGCAGTCCTGCAGGATGCCCTCAATGGAATGTAGTTTTCCAATTGTTATAGTTTTTGTCCAATTGTTAAATACGGACACCTGATCACCACACTAACGGGACATGGCTGTCCCTGCATTGTTAATGCTGATGGCCACTCAAGGAGGATAAGTCCACTATTGACCCTTGGTCCTCCCAAAGTTTCTTCAAAAAAAAAAAAACATAACAGGGAGTTTTTCTTTCCACTGTCACTTTGGCCTGCTCTTTGGGGGTTTAACAGCTCTAACACTGTAAAGCTGCTTTGTGACAATGTACTATTGTAAAAAGTGCTACATAAATAAATTATTTGAACTTGAATTTCAAGTGTCAAACTACATAATTTTGCATGTTATTTCATATGATTTCTTTGTTTTATAACATTTTAATCTAACCTTTGCAATTTGCAATTATTATTCGCAAAAAAAAACATAATTATTTTTTTAAAAAGCTGAAGTACACATAAAAACCAGTAAAAATAACTTACATACATGTAAAAACCTTACCTGTGAAAGCTTCATCTGCATGTTGGCAAAAACATGCAAAAATCCAACAACTGCATCCCATAACCTGCTATGGGCTAAACTCTGCTGATTTCCAACACACGGACCCTGTAACCAAATTTTGGTTGGAAAATGCACAACATAGAATTTACAAAAATTAAGATGGTGAGAAAAATGTTTATGCAGCTGATTAAATTTTGTAACAATTTTTGTTGGTAGAATTTTGTTAAATAAAACTGAGTATTAGTATAGCTTTTCTAATAAAATGAAATGTATATCAAACCACATGGCATGTTATTATATAATTTCCATATAATGTCCATTTTAATGATTAACACTGACATAATTTAGTAATGCATTTATAACTTGTAATGTAATTATAATGTACTCTGTATGCTGCTAGATATGATGTTATGAATTGATATTAAGTGATATAAGGTTAATATTATATTATAGTGTAGTTTCCCCCACACAGTAAATATGATAAAATATCAAGTGCTTATGATAAATAAAAGAAAAAAACAAAGGAATATTTGTTTAAATATTATTTACCTGAATGTATTCTGTAAGGGAGTTGAAGATCTGTTTGACCACAGCCAAGGCTTTCGAAAAATTACGCTGACCAGCCTCATCCATTACATCTTTTCCAGAATAATACCAGTAAAAATCACTAATAGACTCCTGCAATGAAAATAAGAATGCACAAAAATTAGAAATTAGAATAGCATCCTTGATGAGGCATTTAAAAATCTACATTACCTGCAGTCGAAGAAGATAATCCACTGTGCTAATAATTATATTAACCGTAGTTGTATTTCCAGTCTGTGTCCTCAAAAAGTTCTGAAAATCTGAAAGTGAATAATTAGAAATTCGAATGGCGTTATTGGAACGTGAGGGTATTTAAAAAAATAGGTTTCATGACCAACGTCAAGTTATGGACATCAGGACATTTGTCTGGATGCCCAAAATGCTTTAAGTTGCCTCAGATTGAGCAGGATGTTCCAAATACTGGTGATCAGTGAGGGTGGTGCACATCAAGCTATGATTAGCTTCTGTTTACTTATACATTCATTTTTTGAATAAATTGGCTCCCAGTCCATCTGTGATAGCTACACCTCACAAAGAAATTCATTTATCGCCATCTGCTACTACTTACTAAAGAGAGCTAAACTACTTGCTCCGACCACACTACACTAGTGACATTAATGTGGTGATAGACTTTGTTGCAGTGTGTGGACACAGTTGTGCAGCTGGAGTTTTTAAGCAACTTGTATTTGCTGACTTCATCACTTAGAATGGTTCAGCCATCAGCATCATCCATCCATCCATCCATTATCTACAGCTTTATCTTATATTAGTGACATGGGGGGATTTCCCCATGCCCATCTAGAGGAGAACGTTTCGGGCACTGGGCAGATACACCCAGGACAGGGCGCAATCCATCGCTGGGCACACACTCACACACACACACACACACACACACACACACACACACACACACACACACACACACTCTCTATATGAGTTTATACATTTATATAATGCTTTTTACAATAGTACATTGTCTAAAAGAAGCTTAACAGTATTCTAAGCCTGAACACCCAAAGAACGAGCCAAAGTCACACTGGCAAAGTAAAACTCTTTGGTGTGGTTGGTTTTTAAAGTAGAATCCTTGTGAGCACAAAGGCCCAATGACTTATCCTTATTGAATAGGCAGGGCAACATCAACATTGCAGGACTCTAGTATAAAGTTGGTATACTTAAGATTCAAGATTCAAGAACATTTTATCATCATTACTATCACATGTGTTACACGAGATAAGAATGAAATTATGGGTTACGGACCCCGATTACCCTGTTATTCTTATTTATTTATTTTTATTTAAATTTTAAAGAAGAAAATGAGAATTACACATATTGCTATGTGAAATGTGAAATATAATATAGTATACAACTATGAATATATATAATATATAAAATATACCTCTACAAATATAAATAAAATATAGAATATTTAACTATAAATATAATATATAAATATATGTATATACAGTATCTAAAATAAATTTAAGTAAATATATATGTCACAGGTTCCTGGGGCATCTGTCCCTCATTAATGTACTTATGGACTCAATTGGGTGATTTGTTTGTTTTTGGGCACGTAATTGGGTGTTTTTGTATTTAGTTTCCTTATTTCCTCTCCCCCATGCACGTCTTTGTTTGTGGTTTTACCCAGGTGTTAGTCGCGTTTGTTTCGTTCCCCCCTTTCTGTTGGTGTCCCTACAGCATTTTTAATAATAAAACCCTGTTTTATTTTTATCCCGGTGCCTCCGAAATCTCCTTCTGCGCTCAACCACTCACAACAACTTTCAAAGCATTTGGTGACTATCGGCGGGAGGGCTATTGGCCGGTAGTCATTAAGCTCCGTCACTGTGGAGCTTTTGGGGACCGGGATGATGGTGGCAGTCTTCAGGCAGGTGGGAACAGCTGCTTGTCTGAGGGAGGCATTGAATATGTCTACCGGGCCTCGGAGAGCTGATCAGCACAGTCTTTTAGCACCCATCCGGGAATGTTGTCCAGACCAGCAGCTTTTCAGGGGTTGATCCTACGAAGGGTCTTCCTGACCTGTGCTGGTGTCACACTGAGGGGCTCTTCTCCAGGTGACAGAGTGAGTCTGGTGCTGGGGGTGATGTCAGGGTCCTCAAAGCGAGCATAGAACTTGTTGAGAGCTTCGGACAGGGTGGGGTCATTGGGGCATTGTGCATCTCTTTTGTAGTCCGTGATGCACTTAATGCCCTGCCACATGCTCCGTGGATCCTGGGACGAGAAGTGTCTTTGGATTTTCAGAGCATATGTGGCTTTTTCCCTTTTTATCCCTGCAGTCAGCTTTCTTTTTGCCGCTCTGAGTTCCTGTGAATCGCCGGAACTGAAGGCAGCATCCCTGGCTTTCAGCAGAGAACGCACCTCTGCATTCAGCCAGGGTTTCTGATTCGGGTGGCAGGTCACAGTCTTGGTGGTGGTGACATCCTCCACACATTTGCTGATGTATCTGAGGACGGCAGATGTATATTCCTCCAGATTCAGCTTTCCCTCACACTCAGCAGCCTCTCTGAATACATGCCAGTCTGTGCAGTCGAAACAGTCGCCAACGTCACCATCGCTGGGCCACACGATGATGGCTTTCTGTGTGGGTCTGAAGCGTCGCAGCAGGGGGTGGTAAGCCGGCACCATCAAAATGGAGATGTGGTCGGAGAGCCCGAGGTAGGGGCGGGGGATGGCTCTGTATGCGTCTTGGTGCGTTGTTGGTGTACACACAGTCGAGTTTGTTGTTTCCCCGTGTTGCAATGTTTACTTGTTGGTGAAACCGCAGCAGAGCGCTCGTCAGGCTCACGTGATTAAAGTCACCACCACGTAAAATGCCTCCGGGTGCTTGTTCTGAAGAGAGCTGATGTTCTCATGGAGCTCCTTCAGCACGTTAGCATCCAGTGCTATATAAACGGCAATGACGAACACCGCCGTAAACTTCGAGGCAAATAATGTGGATGACATCTCACAGTCAGCTGTTCTGTCGCTTCAGAGCAGCTGCTGTTCACCAATACGCAGTTCGTACACCAACCTTTCTTTATGTAGACGCACACGCCGCGGGGTTGGTTAGCGTTCGCCCTTAGCCTGGCAAGAACACCGCCGCGCTTCCCCCGTTTCTGTCTCCGTTAGCACAGCACTTTGTGTTTTCCATTGTCCGCAGCCCTCTAATCCGCCACGCCGATGTCCGGAAGAGCTGAAGACTTTCGAGCGTAGTTTTAAGATTATTGTCGATGGTTGTTAATAAACTCTCATTTATTATAAAAAGTTCGTTCCTGCTGTATTTCACATGCTCAATGCGTGTTGATTCGGGGTTTGAACCGATATGAAAATTATCAAGTTTAGGGTAATCGACGGGAGCACAAGAAGCCGCTGCACTCGTGCGCGCCGCCATCTTGATTAAGGGTCCTTATTACTACTAAGAACAAAGCACCCAAAACTTTTTTTGGGTGCACCCAAAACTAGCTGATTATATGGGTCATGATCATTAGATAAAGTAAAACAGTATAACAATGTACGCAGAAATACAGTTGGACTAGTAATTAGTAGTTAGTGAAACTTGCAAAATGTAAAATGAGTGCTTAAACTAGGAGGTGTACCTAAAACATAAGCAGTATTTAAGGCAAATAATTGTGACTTACCATTGTTATGACCCTCACAAAGAAGCTGCAGAAATCTAAATAGGTCTTTGGTGAACTCATCATTCTGGAGCACCTTCGAACCTTCAAGTAGACAAAAATTAAATAAAGTCTAGTAAACTTGGAAGGTGATATTACAGTAACCATGCATGTGATAAAACTGGAAAACTATGCGTCACGCTTATCAGACTTCTATTACAATTTACAAAATGCTTTGCCTCATATGGCGTACTAGGCAGTTTCAAAATGTTTAAATTGTTTAATCATAGGTGATTTTGTAAATATTTTTGAAATTTAGTTTTGTTGTTTCCCATTGAGTTTTGTTTAGTTTGTTTTGTCACTTAGAGCAAGACAAGCTTTAGTTCTTGCTTTAGTTTCAGTGGTGTGAAAAAGTTTTTTTTTTTTTTTTTGGGATGTTTGTCACTGTTAAATGTTTCAGATCATTAAACAAATTTCAATATTTGTGAAAGACACACAAAATGCAGTTTTTAAGTAAAATTTTCCAATATTAAGCAGGATAAAATCAAAAAATACATGGCCCTGTTTGGCCTGACTGGTTTTAACATTCAGCCTGAGATCACAGACCTCCTGAATTTTGGATTTTTTTGTTTCTTCTTTCTTTCATTCATCACACCAAAACATCAGCCCACATTTTTTGCCTTTACAAATACAATTTCATTTTCCTCCTAGCTATACAATGTACAATGTGCGAGTGATGGCAAATGCTTGCGCTTTTAAAGTATCTGACAAAATTTGTTGCTAGACCAGAGCCCACGGATCATGAAAAAAGTCTTATCACTCAAAGCTTTGATTGGTCATTTTTAACTAGTTTGTGTCAAAGGTGCCTTTAAACAAACTGATTGGCAAGCACCGACATGTGCACAATAAGACACAGTGGCAGGCATGCAGTGTGTCTGAGTGCAATCCTACCAGCCCAATTGACTGTATTGAGTTAGACTCAGCCCACTCTATACTTAATGTCATACTGAGTCTTCTGTGCTGTGTGTGAGTGGCTAAATATGCCTGCTTGGGTCAGGGCTGTTCATCCAGCTTAGTCATCAGCACCTAGATAAGCATTTGAGTTCATCTTTAGTGGCCAACATGTGTCAGCCACCAACAACCACAGTGTGATTATGTGAGCCTTCAGCAACCCCAATGTAATTATGCCAACCCTCAGCAACCCAACTGTGCACCAGTAACACTATACTTTGTCCCTTGTTGTTTTGGTAAGAAATTATAGATTGATTTCAAAACTGCAAGAGATTTATCTTTTGGGGACTCCAGGTACCCACAATTTAACAAAAGGAAAGAATGGGATAGACATTTATTTTAAATGCAATAGTTCTAATAAAAATAAAAGCATAAAATCAAACATTTACTTCCACAAATTATACTGCACCATTAATGTAATACAGGCTGCTTCCTGGAGTTTGAATATGGCTTCTAGCTTTACACCATAACAATATACATTTTTAGACTGAAGCAAATTAAATACAGCCATACAAAGTAGTAAAATGTAGTCCGAGTGACATCCTCTAACATGGATATTACTAAGGAGTTATATACATAAAATTACTTGTTTCAGCCTAAAATACAGTACCCAGTATTGCACATGACTTGTGTTATGCTGCTTTACAAACAATGTATTGTAAAAATCAAGATAAAAAAAGATGATACATTTAAAACAATGCTAAAATTTAGCCATGCTATGCTAAATTTTAGCCATGCTGTGCTATGTTAAAATTTAGCCATGCTAAAAAAGACTGTCAGTGTGGTGTTTTTGCAGGCCTTTGTTTCATCAATGTGCTGAACACAAAAGGGTTTACTATACTCAGGCAACTAGTATTCATTTGTATGTGCAACTATCATTGTCATGTAAGGAAAAAAATTGAAGACTTTTGGATGAGACCTGCTCTTGTACACACTGCATTTCATAAAGAAGAAAGCCTCAGTATACAGGTAAGATTTGTGGCACAGCATTTTTACTTAGGTTTTCACAACTGTGGGAATTATGTGGCAAAAATGTTTTAAGTCAATGGGAAACATTCATAAAAAAATAATAATAATAAATAAAAAAAACATTGTTTTCCAATCAGTTGTGTGGACATGGGCTAAAATGATTCGTATCCCAGGTAAATATTTTATACAGTTAAATAATTAATAATAAGAACGTTGATCAGGTATAAGAAAAACTACCAAAAAATGAATATTGGTGTTCATTATGTTAGTATATATAATTAAATGATTTTAATAAATTGACAAAGACAAAGACAAAATGAAAAGCTTTTGTGGTGTAAAGCAAAGTGAGGGATAAATAGAAAGCTAGAGGCAGACAGAGAAAATAAAAAAATTAACAACTGTTTTCTTAATAATAATAGTAATAATAATAATAATAATAATAATAATAATAATAATAATAGGCGGCACGGTGGCTTAGTGGTTAGCACGTTCGCCTCTCAGCGCTAGGGATTCCCGGTTCGAATCCCCATCTGGGTGGAGTTTCCATGTTCTCCCCGTGTCTGCGTGGGTTTCCTCCGGGTTCTCCGGTTTCCTCCCACAGTCCAAAAACATGGATCAAGTTAATTGAATTCTCAAAATTGCCCCTATAGTGTGTGTCTGTGTGAGTAAGTGTGTGCCCAGCGATGGATTGGCGCCCTGTCCTGGGTCTATCTGCCCAGCGCCCGAGATGTTCTCCCCTGGATGGGCATGGGGAACCCCCCCGCGACCCTAATAGAGGATAAGCGGAAGATAATGAATGAATGAATGAATAATAATAATAATAATAATAATAATAATCATGCAATTTGTCTTGCAGACCAGTGGAACACAATAACCTTAATATAAACAAATAGACAAAGACAAAAGGTAGACAAGGGAATAAAGAGGGCCACAATGCCAAAAAAAGATAATCTAAACCATGTATTTACCCTGCTCCCTCATGTTGACTGCAACCGATGAGTATACAAATCATTGCCAAGTGTGGGAACAAGGAAACAAACAGGCATAGGCAGACATAAGCAAAAGAGCAGACATTTACATTTCATTTAAAATGAGATACCGATAATAACTGGCTAGACAATGATAAGGAATTAAAATGGTCAATGCAATTTTGTTGCAGAGATTTGGAATTCAATATTACCTTTACTTATGTATATTTCAAATGAAATGAACTCTGACAAAGAAAATGAATGCAATGGGTTGTTATTTAGTTATTGCTATGTAATTGGTCCCATTACATAGTTTGTTTAAAAGATAAAAAAATTTATTAAAGTTGCATGGTACTGTTATTTTAATCACCAAAGGGGTAATCTATAACAGTACCCCAGTAGTAGTTTTTTTGTTTTCAAAACAGTAGTTTTGAAGTAATAACTTCTAAACTATGCATCCAATGCTGCAGAAGGTCCAAATACTGCTAACAAGCAACAGATAGGTAACCCACGGTTTCTTTGCCTAGCACAATAATCTATGTTAAACATACCGTCAGTGATGATGCATTGCCTTATTTGTGAGATCTTTGGCCAATTACATTTTTTATTCTTGTTTTCAAAAGCATTAAATTAGAAATCTCTTGCTTACTTTATTTTAAATAAGAGTTCCTAGTGTACCACTCCAACACCTTCATTTAAGCTGCATTTTAAGGTCACGTGAACGACACAATTATCAAGGAACTGTGCATTTGTAAACAATGTTGAGCCTAACCATTGACTGCACTGCACATCAAAATTAACTATTGACAAGATAGATATGATTGGTGACTGTCAGGGGTGTAGAGGAAGGAATGCGTGTCGGGGAAGGTGGAATCAATGACATAGGTGTGATTTAGAAGTAACACACCTGTCAGAGGTTCTGCTTATGGTTTGAATCCTATAATAGCTGGGACACGACATACAATGCAGAGAGAGTTTGCGGAGTTGACAGGAACAAGACATGATGATAGCTACAGCAATATTTCAAATACTTGTTTTAAAAACTTAGCAAGAATATAATCTCCCTTCCTTCTGCTTGGAAGACGGGAAATTATTGTCTGAATTGCGTCTGATAAATGTAATTTTTATTACTTAAGCTCAGAGAGCATTTTTTGTCCTGTCTACATTGAGATGAGTCCTAATTCTTGGAAAGCATTTTTTTGTTTCTATAAGTAAGCATATATAGCAGACAGGAATCTAAATCAGACAGTACAGAGATTATTTTGATTAAGTGCTGACCATCATAATCCTCCCTATTTTAATGTGTATGTCTATATTAGGCTCTGTGTTTATTTTGTCTTTGCTTGTTTGAAATTCTGAGGACAATAGCCCCCCTTTTTTCGAACCATTAAGGGGTCATCAGGCAGCTATTCATATGCATAATGACCCACCCCCTCTGCTTCACAGGTGAGATGCTAGGTAAAAACTAAATTCAAAGGTAAATTCCCTGAAATTCAGCGTAATGCAATGCAATAACAGACATTCTGCAATAAAAGTTTAGTGAAATTGAACATACTTTCAGTGACTACAAATAAAATGAAACATATCTACAGACATTCAAACATAGTCCTCAAACAAATTTTACTGCAAACTATGTTTTTACTCCTAAATGTAGACATACATACATATAGACATAACTGTTTATTTTTAGAAGTTGAACTTTATTTTAGTTTATATTGAAAACACAATAATTCAGTTGCGCCTGTTTCGCATGCTTGTTTTTTAGCGTGTGCATACGTTTTTTGCGTGTATATACATTTTTTGAAATAAAACTTACTGATACATATGTCTCTGCATCTCTTCCTTACCAATAATAAATAGTACATATAGATGTACCTGAGGTTACATTTAGAATTTGTGTCTGCACTTTATTTAAGTAATATTGAAATCACAATAATAATTCAGTTGCGCCTTGTGCCTCGATTTTATTTTGCATGCTTTTTAGCCTCACATTGACGGCACGCCGCCATTCACACAGTCAGAGAATTTGACTGATTGGTTGATGGTGCTCAGTGCGCACTAAAAGACTTACCGCAGCGTGTATACCTTATAGTGATTATAGGTATTATAGATCAGGTGCTATACAAGCTTTCATAATAAAATTTTTGTTGACGTGCACATAAGCACAGCGTGCGCATTCTGCCACCATATACTACTGTTGAAACATTTTAAAAACACTAAAATCATTTCTCAAAACTGAGTGTTGCATTAGCACATAATTCATTCTAAAAGTAAACGCTTTTACTCTGTCTGAAGAGTAAAGCGTGCGTTTATAAGTTACAAAAACTTCTAAAGTTTAGATAAAGGGGGTTGGGAATTTCTCTAGCGGCACTCTGGCTCTTTTGTGTAATGAGCACTAAGTAGCGCACTGCAGGGGAGCGAGGGATTTGCGTGCACAACGCAGGCCGAAAATTCTCGTGGTTCCAGGGAAACTAGTGGTAAAGGAGCAACAATAACGGTGCTTATACAAGCTGGTGTACTCAGCCAAATCAGTGTGACTTTGGAGTTGGTCCAAAGCCACCACCTGTGGATGAGGTAATTTGCACTATTGCATTATGATGTTTAACTTAACAACAATATAACAAATGTAACTGCAACAGAACAGCTGTAATTAAATGCTGAATTAGAATAGAGAGGCAGAGTCAGAGAAGCAGGTGAGTTAATGGAAGAGAGACAGCCTCAGTGGCAGAGAGAGAGAGGTATGCAACTCTGAAAAGTCAGGTTTTTCATTTATGCTTTGGGTGAGGATCACCCTGGGAGGTAATGCTGAAGCACCTAATGAAAAATGTACGTTCGTCCAAAAGGGAGCCATTGGCTAATCAATAAAATACTGTGGACACAATCAAGACAGAACCCGCAAGTGGCTATATACTGAAATGCATTGGACACAAGGCCATTTACAGATGTGTTTAGCGCAACATGCACAATTACAGACTTGACAATAGTGCTTTGTGCTATTTGTGGTTTGTGCCACAATCTTAAATACATTACGCATGAAAAAGTAATTTACGTCAAATGCAACAGATTTCTTTGGCACTCCTTCAGGCTAGGAAGAAAAATTGTAGCCATTGGTAATGACATTATAATTTTACAGGATTATAAATATTTTGGGCGGCACGGTGGCTTAGTGGTTAGCACATTCGCCTCTCAGCGCTGGGGATTCCCGGTTCGAATCCCCATCTGGGTGGAGTTTCCATGTTCTCCCCGTGTCTGCGTGGGTTTCCTCCGGGTTCTCCGGTTTCCTCCCACAGTCCAAAAACATGGATCAAGTTAATTGAATTCTCAAAATTGCCCAATTTAGAGTGTGTGTGTGTGGGTGGGTGTGTGCCCAGCGATGGATTGGCGCCCTGTCCTGGGTCTGTCTGCCCAGCGCCCGGGACGTTCTCCCCTGGATGGGCATGGGGAACCCCACCGCGACCCTAATAGAGGATAAGCGGAAGATAATGAATGAATGAATGAATATAAATATTTTGTTTTAATGAGATTTGCTCTCATTTACAATAATGAAATACTTAACTTTACACATGTTTTGTATACAAAACATGTATACAGTCTTATCAAATTAAATAATATCTTTATATGGCACATACACAAACCCACAAAAGTGTTCTGAATCAGCCCAAATTTTTGGCCTTTTTATGCTTTGCTATTTTTTGCTTTTCTTTTTTTTTGCTCAAATCTCGTCTTAAAATAAGGTAGTTTAAGGTGGACAATCTATATCGACAGGCTCCACAGTATTTAGGTGAACTCATTCAATTGTGTAAGACAACACGCGTGCTCAGATCTCAAAGTGCTGGTTTACTTTTTGCTCCAAAAATAAATAAAATTACTGCTGTTGGAAGAGCATTCTCCCACAAGGCTCCTCAACTTTGGAATAACCTTTTAGCTACTGTTTGCAATTCTGAATCACTGTCAGTCTTTAAAATTAGAATAAAACCACATTTATTTAATTTTGCGTTTAATTAATTTCCTGTAGATAAAGGTTTAGATCTCAGCCTTGCCAGTGTTGGGTTGGTGATCTGGAATATTCTCTGCTGGCATTTCACCTCTACATCCAGCTCATCATTAGTAAAGGGTGTAACACTAAAATTAAGCTTTTCCAGGGAACCCTCTAAATTAAGTAAAGTCTGCAGTATCTACCCCTTTTTATTGACCTTATTAGTCTAATCAGTTATGCCAGAGACACATGCCGCACTGTGTCAATTAAACTTTGGTTATTAATTAAATGCTGTACTTTATTAGCTCTAACTGCTTTTTTTTTTGTCTTTCTTTTGAGGAGTTGCCAAATTCCTTGAGATGACGTCAGCTCCTTATCAATCACTATGCTATAGCACTACGGCTATGACAATAGATGGAACCTGGATTTATATTGGCAGTCCAACAGGATGGCCTCAATGAACTAATATAGTTTTCTAATTATAAAATACGGACACCTGATCACTACACAATCTGTACATAGCTGTCCTACAGTGTTAATGCTGGAAGGCCATTCAAGAAGAATGAGTCACCCACTGAGCCTTAGTCATAAGGTTTATTACTAAAAAAACAAAAAAAACAAGAGCCTTTTCTTGCCACTGTTGCTTCGGCTTGCTCTTTCGGTGTTTCAGGCTTTTAACGCTGTAAAGCTGTTTGTGACAATGTAATATTGGAAAAAGTGCTATATAAATAAATAAATAAACATTTCAGGCTGAAGCACCCTGTCACAAATTAAAGGTTATATTGGCATCAGCCTTAGCTTTATGATGACATATATTGGCTTTGAAATATATAGACTGTAAAACTGCTGGTACTTTATTCTGTATCCATAACCATAATCCCCTGGACACAACTTTACCAGATTAAGTTTTTTGCACATCTATTGGAAATTAAGACGTTGAATTGCATACTGCATTAAAAGAAGGCAATCAAGTGGGTGCATTCTGCACTCAGTATGGAGTATTCCAGGGTCAAACTCCATGCATCACATGCATTTGAGTTACCTTGTATTCCTGCTGATTTGATTTCTCTGTATTGTCTATTTTTACCTGTGGATTTAAAAAGCAATAAATTTTGCAACTGACAATTTAACCTTAAGCCAATTCACCATAATGCTCCCCATTGTGGACCGATTTTATTAATTATTTGCTTTTTTTTTCACTTTCTTCTGCAGTGATACAAAAAAAAAAAAACTTGGAAACAGGAACTTTTTTTTTTTTTTTTTTGCATATTTATGCTTTCAATCATCTATTAATTTTAGAATGTTTTCCACTTTGGGTGGAAAGAGCTTATAACTTGTTGCATCATGTGGGGCACATGGGGTTTTAACCTAATTAGTGATCTACCTTCTTATCCTGCCTTCTAATTTATTTTAATAATTTTTATCCAGACATTCTTTACTTTTCTACACCCCAAGCTAAGTGTACATTTTTTATTCTGATATGTTTTAGTGTTTTGCCAATGTACTCACTCCTTTTCTTGTTAGATTCTAGACCTAACTATCATGTGCAGATCATCCATAAAATAAAAATATTCCATCCTCCTGTAAATTTACACTTATGGACAAGATGCCCTTCTGTCATTTTACATAAAAACAAGTTTAAATCATAAAGAAGTACTTCATTTGCGAAATCCAACATTTTAAAGTTGGAATTAAAGAACTTTATAAGACCTGACACATTATGTCTAAAGAAGAAAGGGGTAAAAACCTGTGATAGTGAAATCCCCACACTTTTGGTTAATGTCATAGCACATAACTACAATTACTTTTCTACATAGTATTTTTAGCCTAAATGCACTTTTCTGGTAAATATACACTATGGTATGATGTTTAGAATCTAGTGATCAAAACCACATTTTGTCAAAGTAAGTGAATATAGGTACCCAACAAAAATAAATAAATAAAAAAAGAAAAACAAAAATTTTTATATATATATACTTCACATGCTGCAAATGAAGTTGGAGTGTAACAGGACTGCTTGAAGGCAGAAAGGAGCTTTTGGCAGCACCGGATACATTAACCTATTTTTTATGAGACTGTAGTATTGGATCTTTTTTTTCACTATGATTTCCGATAAAATTACATAAAATAAAACTTTACAAAGTATTATATGAGTTAATTAATAGGCATGGAGATAACATCTAGTCAAGAAGTTATATTGACATAATACTTGCTGCATTGTGTATAAACAGTTTGTGTCGGTCAAATGCTCCACACTTTTGATTGCTACTAGCGTTGCTCAATAATTCTTAATTTTATTTATTTCACTTCATTATGTGTTTTGTCATTTAGCAAAAACTTTTATCCAAAGCAAATTATAAGTATCTAAATTTGATGGTTGGGTTCAGAAGACAGGGTTTACCATACATCACCCCTGGTGCAAGGTGGTTAAAGGGCATTGCTTAAGGACCCACATTTACAATTTTGTTGGACTTGGGATTTGAATTCTTAGTCTTAAGATTGCTGGCTCAGAACCCTAAACACTGAGGTACTGTACAATGCCCTAAACCTTATGCAATACAAGACACTAGAAAAGACACTAGTCTGCATATTAAATAACACTAATAACACATTGTATTTGACAAATACACATTGATAAAATAACTAAGAATAATAAGGAACACATTTCTCACAGACCAATGTAGTGTATTTTTCTAAATGTTGAGTGTGTAGCACTTACTCGATCCTTCGTCAGTCACCATGCCCAGTCCTTCAGCTTTGTTTTGCCTCTCAAATGCATTTAGATCCAACACACTGCAAAGCATAAAGCAGTCAAAACAAATTTACACTTACAAAAATCTTTTTAAAAAGGAGAGAGAGAAAAATGTTAAACTCTTGTAGTTATGAATAAGAACACTAATTTGTGGGCTTTGTCTATTAACATCTTTCTGCTGCTTAATCATAAGCATGGACAGCCCTAGACTTCTGTTATGGCTGGCGATGGGTTAATGGCTTTCTGCTTCATTTTTCCTTTTAGTGGGTAGATCATAAAAAGACTTACTGAGCTCTGCCAACACGGGAAAGTGGGGGTGCAAAGGAGAGCTCCTTTTCGAGGGGGAGGGATGCAGTTAAGATATAAGCAACCCACCAAACAAATGCAATACATATTTGACCAGGGGTGCCCACACTTTTCTGGCTCGGGATCTACTTTTCCATTGGACAGGTCATCGAAATCTACCAGGGTTAATCTTTTTTTAGGCTTTTAAATTGAAATCTGTTTACACACATCATGTTAGTATTGTCGAATCAGCATAGAAAAGACGGCTTCATATTGCCATTTTTACAGAAATTGTTTTTTTAATTAAAAACATTCCAGCAAATGGGTGGCATGGTGGCTTAGTAGTTAGCATGTTCGCCTCTCAGCGCTAGGGATTCCCGGTTCGAATCCCAATCTGGGTGGAGTGTCCATTTTCTCCCCGCGTCCACGTGGGTTTCCTCTCACAGTCCAAAAACATGGATCGAGGTCAATTACATTCTCCAAATTGCCCCATTTACAGTCCAGCCCGAAATTATTCATACCACTGGCAAATTTTGACTTAATTTTACTTTTATTCAACCAGCAATTTTATTTTTGACTGTAAATGACACAGGCATCTCCCAGGAGATAATATGTACAAGATAATGATGTACAAGAGGCATCATTGTGGAAAAAAATATTTCTCAGCTTTTATTCACATTTGAACAAAAACTGGCATGTCCAAAATTATTCATACACAGTTAATTCTCCAGTGTTAAAATCACAGTGTTACATAACAATAATAGAGTTTTACTGACACACTTAAGTGTTGATGATCAACTAGAGAATAATTTTGTCAGTGTTGTTTAGGGGAGTTAATTTGAAGGTAGTTAATTTTTACTCTGACGGTGAAACGCTTGGCTCCGCCTCTTGTAATCAAAAGACTTTCTGTCCAAACCGCCATTTTCTCGGCTAGTTAAACCAAGAAATCCACTCGGTCGTTTGTAAGAAATAATTTTCGGCGAGGCATTTGACTGAAATATTTGGTAAGTAGATAGGAGACCAGGCTTTATTTATTCTAAAAAATATGCATTTAGTTGCATGATGAGTGTTCTGAAAGATTCTAGTCAAGACTTTTGAAGTTTTGTGAACTGGTGTGTGTAGAAATCTCCGTTTTTATAAGATGTAAGAAATAAAGAATTTAAACAGCACCGTATGCTTTTAATAGTATTCTGACATCTAAAAATAACACGATTATTTTTTGCATTGTCAGCCGCCAACGTTTTACGTTGTTTTTATAGCTTTCATCAAATTTGAAATTCTAACTACTAGAAAGCCTGAGGTATGATGATACTGGCACTGAGATTGTTTTTGAGGAGGTCATGAAGCAGCCAAATACAGGTGTTTTTCAGCTGAAATTGGACAGTTTACCATCTGGTAATTGTGTTTTAACTTGAAGTATGTACTATGTTACATTCATGTTTCATTTATATTTTTTCTCAACACAAATTTAATTACAGAATCCCCATTGGTTACTCCAGGAGCTGAAAGTTCAGGAAGTTCTTTCGAAAATAAAAATGATGATAAAAAAAATCTGATGATAACATTATTCTTGAACTGAGCCCAGCCAGAGTGGATGTAGATGAAGCTATGAATGTGAGTCTTTCATATTCTTTTATGCTTACGAATTTTTAAATATGCATGGCCAGCATTAAACTTCAGCAGCAGTGATAAAAATAACAGGGATATAAAAACTGGTTAGTTTTGATGATTGTTTCTTTTTCAGCTTGTTCATAACATAATGCAGTCAAAACCTGGTGGGGAGGTGGTCATCCAGGAGTACAACAAAACCAAAAGCCTTACTGACAGCACTAGAAGGAAGATGATTAATATCCTTACAGCTGATATGAGTGAGAAGCATGGGTAAGAAGATTCTTGATGTGTTTAGGAACATGTTTGGATGCTATGGAACATGATCATGGGCTAAATACAAATTATTTTGTTTGCCAGTACATCTCCTCCACGACACATTCGAGAGATGTATGCAAAAGGAATAGTTGCTGTGTTTCCTTTTCTCAGTGATCCTTATTCAAAGAAGGGATATGTAAGTATTGTTTAATGTTGAGTCATTACACAACTAAAGGATGTTTTGTATAATTGCTAATATTTTCCTTACTCACAAAGTGCATTGTGAATGTGTGATGGAGACAAACACTCAAAAGAAGCTTGTAGTTGATATTGTCTCCAGATGATTGTGCAATTGCGTGGCGGCACGGTGGCTTAGTGTTTAGTGTTTCCTCCCACAGTCCAAAAACATGGATCAAGTCAATTGAGTTCTCCAATAATGCCCCATATAGAGTGTGTCTGTGTGCGTGTCTGTGTGACAGAGTGTGTGCCCAGCGATGGATTGGCGCCCTGTCCTGTCCCCCCCCCCCCCGGGAACCTAATATAGGATAAAGCAGAAAATAATGGATGGAATGGATAGTTCCCCCCCCCCCCCCCCCCCCCCCCCCCCCCCCCCCCCCCCCCCCCCCCCCCCCCCCCCCCCCCCCCCCCCCCCCCCCCCCCCCCCCCCCCCCCCCCCCCCCATCCAGGGGCGAACGTTTCGGGCGCTGGGCTGATATTCTGATCGTTGACATTTGACTTTCAAGTCCTTAAGTGGGGGTCCAACTGGCAAAAGGGAGAATTCATCCAGCTCTGACATCACATTTACTGAAGAACAGTGTAAACAAGCTATTTCTCTAATGAAATATTCATCAGATGAAGAAATTGTAAAGGCAAAGATGAAAGAAAAATTTCTGTATCGTCGAAAAATGGTTAAGGATCCACGAAGATGCGAAGATGTGCTGAGTTAATTCTCACATTTTTTGGATGTTAAAGGACTGGTGAGATAAAATCCAATTTATTTGTTATCCTTACTAACAATAATGTTTTATTCAGCATTTTTGTGCTGTATTATCTTATACAGATTGAACAAGATTTTGTTAGGCTTTTTGATGAAAAAATATCTGCAAGATTTTTGGAGATGTGGCCAACTATGTTCAACCAAAAAGTTAGTCAGCAAGGCAAAACTCTTCACACTTCCCGAAATCTTTAAGAGCTTATTAATGCAGCCGAGTTGAACCTGACTGATGATGATCGTGAGGATGCTGGTTCGAATCTTAAACTTTTAGACTGTAATCTCTGAGACAGCTTTTTACTTTAATAATTTTGTATTGCCTCATGTTTCTAGGATGGGACAGTGACCTAGCTTCAGTTCTTCTTCTCTTATATTTGATACCTCCCTCACAACAAGGACGCAAGAGACCTGGCAAGATGTCAGCTACCCAAGCCGAGAAACATCTTGTTGTCTTCAGAAAGGTAGGCTTTAACCTTTTCATCTGCACATCCATGTGTCTGTCCTTTAGTCAAATTTTCCAAGTAATCATAATGTTGTTTAATGTTGTCAACCAAGAGTTGGTAGGTACCTGTAAAATGAAGACCTGTAGTTTGTCACCAGTAACATTGCATATGAGTTAACCTGTGCTATAAGAGTCTGCAGGTAAAATTTGTCTTTTATAGTTTACACTGTACCATAAACAACAAATAGTCTGTGCTACTTGTTGACCTGAATACATTTTGTATAGTTTTAAACTTAAACATAGTGATTAAACTTTGAATCTGGTTTCAACTGATCAATACCATTTAGGCTTTACTTGTGATTTTTATTTTTTCCCCCCCAATCCTCAGGCAGGTACCAGTATACAAGATCACCTGGACAGCATTAAGAAAAGCATGCAGCCATACTTGCTGGCCGTGGCAACAAAAAAGAACAGAATCAATGGATAATTCATTATTCTGGACAAAAAAGCCATTTCATGCAAGTCTGTGAGTGCACTTGCTGCATTTGATGAACTGTTTAAGGCTCACTTTGTGTTCTGTGTGTCTTTCAACAAAGTTCTGCACAATATGTACACCTTTGTGCAAACCACCGTTTACCAGATTGATGTAGGACAGGTCAAAGAAAACCCAAGAGTCGCTGAACTCAGAGCTAGATTCCTTTGACTTTGTTTTTCTGAATCAGAATGATTTGTTTGTTTTTGTTCTCTTCAGAATATATATATATATATATATATATATATATATATATACACACACACAAGATTAACATTTGACACTGCAGGAGTTATTTATTGACACTATTTAGTATAAAATTAACACTGAAAATAACACTGAAATTAACAATTTCGATAGAGTAAACTTTACTCTCTGTAGAGTGGGACCATATAAACTCCCAGGTAGTGTTAAAGTTGACACTTTAAGTGTTAATCCAACACTGCCAATTTTACTGTGTACCCTTCTCAATAATTATTAGAAAAGCCTTTATTGGCTATTACAGCAATCAAACGCTTCCTATAATTGCTGACCAGCTTTTTGCATGTCTCTACTGGGATTTTTGCCCATCCATCTTTGGCGATGAGCTCCAACTCTTTGAGGTTGGAGGGTCTCCTTGCCATCACCCTGATCTTTAGCTCCCTCCCCAGATTCTCAATTTGAGAATCTTGATGTATCACTCTTTTTTCATGGTGCCATTTACTGCAGTCAAGTCCCTGGTCTATTGGCTGAAAAACACCCCCAAAACATTAGGTTCCCACCACCATGTTTGACAGTGGGGATGGTTTTCTTAGGGTTGAAGGCTTCTCCTTTTTTACGCAAAATGAAGGACATCATTGTGGCCAAACAATTCAATTTTTGTTTTATTTGTCCATAAAACAGATCTTTGTCCAGATGATCATTTGCAAAGGTCAAGCGGGCTTTTGTGTGGATTTTCTGGAGAAGTGGCATACTCCTTGGTCTGCGTCCGTGGAACCCAGCAGTGTGCAGTGTTCGTTGGACTGTCTGCCTTGAGATGTTGCCACCAGCAGATCCAAGATTCACCAGAATGGTGATCCTTGGATTTTTCTTCACCTCTCTCACTATCCTCCTGGCCAGCACAGGTGTCACCTTTGGCTTACGACCACATCTTCTGAGATTTTCCACAGTGCGGAACTTCTTGAATTTTTTAATAATACTTTGCACTGTAGCCACTGGAACTTGACAACATTTGATATGGCCTTATAGCCCTTTCCTGAATTGTGAGCGGCCACAATGCCCAGCCGCAGGTCCTTAGTGAGCTCCTTTGTCTTAGCCATGACTGTCCACAAACCAACTGCAGAGAGCTGCTGTTTTTCACCTGTTGAGTTGATTAAAACAGCTGTTCCCAATGAATCAGGGTAATTAGGATGCTTTAAAATAGCTTTGACTATTTGGAATGGTATAGAACTTTAGATTTTCCCATAGACTGTGACAGATTGCAAAGGGTATAAAGAATTTTGGACATGCCAGTTTTTGTTCAAAATTGAATTGAAGCTGAGAAATAAAAGCTGAGAAATAATTTTTTCCACAATGATGCCTCTTGTACATCATTATCTTGTACGTATTATCCCCTGGGAGATGCCTGTGTCGTTTCCGGTCAAAAATAAAATTGCTGGTTGAATAAAAGTAAATTTAAGTCAAAATTTGCCTGGGGTATGAATAATTTCGGGCTGGACTGTATATAGTGTGTGTGTGTGTGTGTGTGTGTGTGCCCAGTGATAGATTGGCGAGAGAGAGAGATGGGGGGGGTAGACTGCTCGCTTGCACAATGATAGAGATCGCGATTCAGAATGAATCACATTGTGTGTGTAAAATGTGTGCGCGCGCGTGTGTATAAGTGCTTCCAATACTGCGCTGATACGTGATAAACGCTTTTTTTTCCCAAACCTCCATCGCGATCGACCTGAAAACCCCTGCTCGACGTATTGGGCACCCCTGTGCACAACACAGTTAGCACAGTAATCTCTTAGATTAATTCAGTTCTTGGTAAGCACTTAATAGATAATAAACACTGGTACATTTTACAAAATTAATGTGTTGATATTAATAATGTTTTAATATTATTATTAGTAGTAGTATTATTAATATTATTAATATAATATTTTAATAATAAAAAAAAAGTTTACTTGCACCTCACCTGCATGATTGCATGAGTCCAGACAAACTTTTGAAGAAGCCAGTATCTCTCTTCTCCTTCAGGTAGTCAAGCATTTTCTGTGGAGGGGTTAAAGAAATGACTTAATATTTAGCAAGCAAATTAAAAATTCTTATTAGTTTGTACAGTGCTACTTTTTGATATAAAAATGTGGTAAAATGTGGTATCATTGTATTATGTATTTTCTCAAAAATAGAAAATGACCCATGGAAATACAAACTATATATATATATATATATATATATATATATATATATATATATATATATATATATATATATATATATATTATTTTCTTCAAAACATCTAAAAAATTTTGTCAATTGACTAGCCTACAGGTTCCTGCCAATGAACAAGCTTGTACACAGACATTATAATTCACCTTCAAAATGTTTATATATTATTATTGATCAACTTATTTTCAAGGGGTCCTTTGTCATTTGCTAGATTTGCTATAGTGCTCCTAAAGATGCACCGTACCTGACCCTGATCGAATCTGTCGTATTATTCCCCCGATATGTTTTGTTAACACTGTATGCTAGAACTAGAAGACAATGAGAAGTCACTGGCCACTGTTCTGTCGGCTTACTGTATGTGGCACCAACAGCTGCCTTATTACCTGGGTCCAAACCTCACTTTGTACATTCGCATAAGGTACTGGTGGGAGACATTTAAAATGGACATGCAAACCTGTGTTTTCAGTTGTTCTACCTGTGAATCGTGCAAAGCACAAAAAATATTGACCTGTAGGTAAATTGGTGCATCAACATCTCGAACCTGGTCACATCTGATCGCTGATTTCATAACTGACTTGTCCGCCTCAGAGGAGTTTATGTATTTACTAAGTATTTATTTTATTGCGGGCTACATCATCAGAATTCTAATAGACGCCATTATTTATGTGATCTTTGAATCATCATTAGGTGTGTTTTATTCACGTTTCTGTAAAGGCTCTCTGATGTTTATATTTCTGCAAAGCTTTCCTTTCCTTTACCGAGCTGCTTTTATTGCTTTTTATCATTCTTAGATTGGGGTTCCTCAGGTTTCTCTACCATGGATCCTTGTTGGGGATTGTGGTCGGTTGACGTCCCAGCATCGCGCCGACATTCATTTTTGTCTTTTTTTTTTTTCAAACTGTATGTTTGCGGACTGTGTAAACTCTTCTATTCTTCCCAGTCATGACTGTAAGTCTAAGTGAATTGAAATATTTCCCCAGAAGTATTGAAATGTGATGTATTCAATAAAATATTGGAATTGCATTTACAGCCCATTCACTATGTTCAACAATAAAAGAAAAGCTGAGCATCTATGTAGAGCATATGTAGAAATGTTGAGCTACTAAGTAGAACAATTAAAATCCTTGCAAGTCATAAATTCATGGATCCAGTACACAATTTAAAACTATTTTAATGGATTATTAAAAATAAATCTCACATGCAAAAAATAAATAAAGGCTAACTCAAATACAATTCATAACAACAAAAATAAATAACCATAAACCAGGGTCATATTTAAGGCACATAAAAACTGACATAACATTTTACCAGTCTTTTGTTTTACAAAGAAGTTAAAGTATATTACCTGCTGAACTAAAATGTTGCCCCCATTGAGAATGGAAATACCAAGCTTCAGGGTAAATGTTACCATGGAAACCATTCGACCTGAAAGAAAAATAGGTAATGCATTAAGGAACATTTGTGGACTGTAAGCTTAAGTGTTTTGTATGCACCTTTGCTGGCACTGATCATCTGTAAAGCCATCTCAGCTGCCCCTCGGTCATGTAACCTGGCCTGCTGATACAATGTCTTTTGTTTTTCCATCTCCTTTTCCTATTATAAATACAAACACATGAACACACACACATGCAGAATAATTAATACATTTTTTTAAAACAGCAAATCTAATCAATTTTGTAAAAATCCTCATAAATTCTTAAAAAACCTCAAATGTCTTTTCCTTTCCCTCCTCCTCCTCCTCATTCCCATCATATTCAGCACAGCTCTAGAGCACACACAGCCACAACAATAAATTATTTTAATAAATACAGGGGTAACCACACTGCTGTTTAATGTTGATGCTTAAAGTCTACCTTTGCCATCATATCTGCATATGCAATATACAGAGAATCATCTTCTAATGAACTGAAAAAGGGAAATCAGAAATAAGCTTAACAAAATACACAAAATATGATCCAGATAATTATAAATGTAGAGAGAAAAATTAATGTGAAATAACAGTTAAAATATTATAAAAAACACAGTATAGTAATTTACATGCACTATTGTAAAGTACTTTAGACAAATGTATACACATTTCTAATAAATAACTTGCATTTAGAACTTATGTGTGCAGATCTAACTAAAATTAGCTCCACATTAGATTTCACATAACTAGCTTGAGTAAACACTTTAACAGTATTCAAAAACATAACATATGGAATTTGTAATTATGTAATTTTACCAGAACTTTGTTCTAGCAGGACAGCCAATACAAATACATTGGAGATTAATATTAGAGAACAACACATAATTTTCTAAATGTGAAAGCCATGATACGGAGTAAGGATGTGTCTTGTCATACAGTGATTCGACTGTATGAAGCCCACTCTGCAGTTACCAAACCTCTCACTAGCAGAATTAATCAAAAGGCTAGACTTATCTTTGCTGAGAAGCATGTTGTGTGGATAGAGGAGAAGTGGTCCATAGTTCATTTTAGTGATAAAAGCAAGTTTAATTTATTTGGCCCTGATGAAAAACATTACGTTTGTTGACAAACTGGAAAAAGAATGAATCCAAAGTGTGTAAAGAAGTCAGGTGAAAGAAAGAAGAAAGGTGAAAGTGTCATGGTTTGGGGACTGTTTTCAGCAGCAGAAATTTGACCTCTCATACGGCTACATGGCAAAGTGAATGGAAGTGTGTATCAGAACCTTCAACAACATGTGGTTCCTGCTTTGCATTCATCACTCAATCAGCCAGCAATTTACATGCAGGACAATGCCCCCTGTCACACAGCAAAACAGGTAAAGCATTTCCTTGAAACCGTAAAAATTTAAAAAATGAAATTGCCAGCCCTGAGTCCTGATCTAAACCCAATAGAAAACCTCTGGAAAATCCTTTGTGAGAATGTTATGGCCAAGAAACCCACAACAGTTACAGAACTGTGGAAGAGACTGGAAGAGGAGTGGACCAAAATCACTTAATTTTTTTTATTTGTCTGCATTTCATTTATAAGTTATTTTGTCCCATCTGTGTCCCTGTTCCAGTATTTTATTGCTACTTCCCAGTTGCTGTGAGTTGATTTTATCATCTTGCTCTCTGTCCAACGGCGGCACGGTGGCTTAGTGGTTAGCACGTTCGCCTCTCAGCGCTAGGGATTCCCGGTTCGAATCCCCATCTGGGTGGAGTTTCCATGTTCTCCCCGTGTCTGCGTGGGTTTCCTCCGGGTTCTCCGGTTTCCTCCCACAGTCCAAAAACATGGATCAAGTCAATTGAATTCTCAAAAAAATTGCCCCATATAGAGTGTGTCTGTGTGAGTGAGTGTGTG
>JAFMOD010000299.1:1050818-1062089 GCA_019802435.1 Corydoras maculifer | reverse complement strand
CTTAGTGGTTAGCACGTTCGCCTCTCAGCGCTAGGGATTCCCGGTTCGAATCCCCATCTGGGTGGAGTTTCCATGTTCTCCCCGTGTCTGCGTGGGTTTCCTCCGGGTTCTCCGGTTTCCTCCCACAGTCCAAAAACATGGATCAAGTCAATTGAATTCTCAAAAAAATTGCCCCATATAGAGTGTGTCTGTGTGAGTGAGTGTGTGCCCAGCGATGGATTGGCGCCCTGTCCTGGGTTTATCTGCCCAGCACCCGACACATTCTTCCCTGGATGGGCATGGGGAACCCCACCGCGACGCGAATAGAGGATAAGGGGGAGATAATGAATGAATGAATGCTCTCTGTCCATTTTCCACATGTACACATGTTCCTTGTGTTTACTAATAAACTTTCGCTTGTTTACTTTAGGCGTAGTGAATACACTACTGTAGGATACACTTTCCTGCTACCCAGAGGCATACTGTAACATACTGAATGTTTGTTTTGAATACTATTTTTGATGAAAAATACAAAAAATATAAACATTTATAAACCAGTCTTGTAATTAGCTTTCATTTTTGGATAAAGCCAAGCACATTTTACCCAATTCTGAACAATGATTCTAAATTGTTTTAAGCCTTTCCCACATAAATTATTATTAGCTGATTAAACTACTCCATGAACGCTTCAGTGATGATTGCCGGCTGGCGATTCCACCTCACCGATGAGCTAATTTTTACTCTGTGGCGTTCACCACTGCAAAATGGTGGAACGATCTTCCAAACTCTGTCCGTAAGGCAGTATCACTAAGCAGTTTTAAGAAACTACTGAAGAGGCATCTCTTTAAAAAATACCTGTTGTAAATAAAAAAAAAATAAAAATAAAAATAATAATATAAGGGGGGGGGGGGGGGCGCAGCATCAAATATTCAGGTTTGATGAATATACAGTGTAGTCGGTTTTCTGCATAATTTCTGCATTCTGACTTGTAATGTTCTCATTTGTAAGTCGCCTTGGATAAAAGCATCTGCTAAATCACTAAATGTAAATGTAAAGTTGCTAAAGTGTTCAGTAAATGTTAGTATTATACAAAATGTACAAATCATTTTGTGTGTGTCTGACCTTTTTTCTGTCAATGCATTATGACTAAAATGAAGAATGAGCTGATGCAGAGGATCTGGCTGTATTTCAGTAACTTCCTCTTCCTCCATCTCCCCTTTCATGTGGGTTCTCTACAAATACACACACTACCTTGATGCATACCATTTATTACTTTATATCACATTACAAATATTCTGAAAAAACATGCTCCGCACAATTTAATTTACACACTGGATTCCAAAAAAGTTGGGACACCAATTGTGAATAAAAACTGAATGCAATGATGTGGAGATGGCAAATATAAATATTTTTGTAATAGAACACAGATGACAGATCAAAAGTTTAATCTGAGTAAATGTAACATTTTAAAGGAAAAATATGTTGAATCAAAATTTTACAGTGTCAACAAATCCCAAAAAGGTTGGGACAAGTAGCTCAGACGTTTGCACTGGGCCATCGTGACTCATCTGACCACAGACCACAGAACAGTCTTCCGTTTTGCCACTCTCCATTTTAAATCACCCCTGGCCCAGTGCAAATGTCTGAGCTTGTGGAACTTGCTTAGAAATGGCTTCCTCTTTGCACTGTAAAGTTTCAGCTTCCAATGGTGGATTGTGTTCACTGACAATGCTTTCTGGAATTAATCCTGAGCCCATTCTGTTATTTCCTTGACAGTGGCATTCATGTGTGAGGTGCAGTGACGTTTAAGGAGATCACGAGCATCCAGTAGATTTTTATGGCCTTGACCCTTACGCACAGTGATTGTTCCAGATTCTCTGAATATTTTGATGTTATGCATGGTTGATGATAACTTATAAGTCTTTGCTATTTTACGCAGAGTAACACCATTCTGGTATTGCTGCACTATCTTTCTGCACAACAATGGTGGAATTGGTGATCCTCTTACCACCTTGGCTTCTGAGAGACACTGACACTATGAGAAGCTCTTTTTATACCCAATCATGTTGTCAATTGATCTAATTAGTGTTAATTGGTCTTACAGCTGTTCGTTATATGCTCAGTTTCCTTTTTCCCGCCACTTTGATGGGATTTGTTGACATTGAAATTTTGATTCAACATATTTTTCCTTTAAAATGTTACATTTACTCAGATTAAACTTTTGATCAGTCATCTATGTTCTATAATGAATAAAATTAGATTAGCCATTTTCATATCATTGCATTGTTTTTATTCACAATTTGATTAGGGTCCCAACTTTTTTGGAATCCGGTTTGTATCAGCTGCTTGCATTATGATCAAGTAAAATTCCATACATGCTATCCAAGTTCATTCATGTGATTATTATAATTTAACGTACAGCAGGCTGAACTGGCTTTCAAGGAAAACTGTCTAACTATTTTTATACTTGTAGCACTTTTACACAGAACCCATATAGTTTTGAGATAAGATTTGTGTAATGTGATGGTCAATTAGCATGATATTTGATCCAGCACAGCATGCACGAATTTAATAAAAAGAGACAACCAAAAATGTAACCACATATTCTAACTACACTTGTACAATTAATTAAACAAACTGGGTTTTATCTCAATAACAATTTCAGATAAAAGTCAAAAATACGTTTTTTCATAAATTTTCATAAAAATTTCACAAAAATTTTGACTGCATTCGGTAAAGATAAAAGATAAGATAAAAGATACAACAAGCACTTACATCCACATGTTATATATCATGCATATAATACAACTGTTCTCCCCGTGTCCGCGTGGGTTTCCTCCGGGTTCTCCGGTTTCCTCCCACAATCCAAAAACATGAATCAAGTTCAATTGAATTCTGCGAATTACTCCATAAAGAGTGTTTGTGTTTGTGAGTGTGTGCCCAGCAATAGATTGGCGCCCTGTCCTGGGTGTATCTGCCCAGGCCCAGAAACGTTCTCCCTGGATGCGCCCCTAGTAGAGATTAAAGAGGAAGATAATGGATGGATGGATAATACAACTGTTTGTGTGGTCAGTAATTAATAAACTATCAATTAAGAAGCTAGAAATATATATTATATATATATATATATATATATATATATATATATATATATATATATATATATATATATACACTGCTCAAAAAAATAAATAAAGGGAACACTCAAATAACACATCCTAGATCTGAATGAATTAAATATTCTCATTGCATACTTTGTTCTGTACAAAGTTGAATGAGCTGACAACAAAATCACACAAAATTATCAATGAAAATCTAATGTATTAACCAATGGAGGCCTGGATTTGGAGTCACACAAAATGGAAGTGAAAAAACACACTACAGGCTGATCAAACTTTGATGTACTGTCCTTAAAAGAAGTCAAAATGAGACTCAGTATTGTGTATGGCCTTCACGTGCCTGTATGACCTCGCTACAACGCCTGGGCATGCTCCTGATGAGGTCGCGGATGGTCTTATGAGGGATCTCCTCCCAGACCTAGATTAAAGCATCTGCCAACTTCTGGACAGTCTATGGTGCAACATGACGTTGGTGGATGGAGCGAGACATGATGTCCCAGATGTGCTCAATTGGATTCAGGTCTGGGGAACGGGGCGGCCAGTCGAGAGCATTAATGCCTTTATCTTGCAGGAACTGCTGACACATTCCAGCCACATGAGGTCTAACATTGTATTGCATTAGGAGGAACCCAGGGCCAACCGCACCAGCATATGGTCTCACAAGGGGATCTCATCTTGGTACCTAATGGCAGTCAGGCTACCTCTGGCGAGCACATGGAGGGCTGTGCAGCCCTCCAAAGAAATGCCACCCCACACAATTACTGACCCACTGCCAAACCGGTCATGTGGAAGGATGCAGATCGCTCTCCACAGAGTCTCCAGACTCTATCACATCTGTCACATGTGCTCAGTGTGAACTTTTTTTCATCTGTGAAGAGCACAGGGCGCCAGTGGCGAATTTTCCAATCCCGGTGTTGGGGTGTGAGCAAAACCCCATCTGTGGAAATCGGGCCTTTATACCATCCTCATGGAGTCGGGTTCTAAATGTTTATGCAGACACATGCACATTTGTGGCCTGCTGGAGGTCATTTTGCAGGGCTCTGGCAGAGCTCCTCCTGTTCCTCCTTGCAAAAAGGTGGAGGTAGCAGTCCTGCTGCTGGGTTGTTGCCCTCCTACGGCCTCCTCCACATCTCCTGGTGTACTGGGTTGTAGAGTCTGTCTCATGCTTCCACGAGTGTGAAAGCACCACCAACATTCAAAAGTGACCAAAACATCAGCCAGAAAGCACCGGTACTGAGAAGTGATTTGTGGTCCACCTGCAGAACCACTCCTTTATTGAGTGTGTCTTGCTAATTGCCAATAATTTCCACCTGTTGTCTACTCCTTTTGCACAACAGCATGTGAAATTGATTGTCAATCAGTGTTGGTTCCTAAGTGGACAGTTCGATTTCACAAAAGTTTGATTAACATGGAGTTATATTGTGTTGTTTAAGTGTTCCCTTTATTTTTTAAGCAGTGTACATATATACAGTACATACCAAAAGTTTGGACACACATTTTCATTCAAAGAGTTTTCTTTATTTTCATGACTATGAAAATTGTACATTCACACTGAATACATTAAAACTATGAATTAACACATGTGGAAGTAAATACTTAACTAAAAATGTGAAACAACTGAAAACATATCTTATATTCTAGGTTCAAAATAGCCATGTTTTGATTACTGCTTCGCATTCTTTTGGCATTCTGTTGACAAGCTTCAAGAGGTAGTCACCTGAAATGGTTTTCACTTCACAGGTGACCCCTGTCAGGCTAATAAGTGGGATTTCTTGCCTTATAAATGGGGTGGGGACCATCATTCTTGAAGGACTTCCCAGAGATGACCCAGGAGTTCCCAGAAGGAGTCTTGAAGGAGTTCCAAAAGATGACCCAGGAGTTCCCGGTGCCAGATGACCTGGCCTGCACAGTCACCAGACCTGAACCCACACCATCTTGATTGGGTTCAGATCCGGTGACTGTGGAGGCCAGATCATCTGGTGCAGCACCCCATCACTCTCCTTCTTGGTCAAATAGCCCTTACACATCCTGGAGGTGTGTTTTGGGTCATTGTCCTGTTGAAAAATAAATGATGCTCCAACTAAACGCAAACCGGATGGAATAGCATGCAGCAGCAAAATGCTGGGGTGGCCATGCTGCTTTAGCATGCCTTCAATTTTGATTGAATTTTGATTAAATATATCCCCAACAGTGTCACCAGCAAAGCAGCCCACACCATCACACCTCCTTCTTCATGCTTTATGGTGGGAACCAGGCATGAAGAGTCCATCCGATCACCTTTTCTGCATCGCAAAAAGACACGGTGGTTGGAACCAAAGATCTCAAATTTTAACTCATCAGACCAAAGCACAGATTTCCACTGGTCTAATGTCCATTCCTTGTGTTCTTTATCCCAAACAAGTCTCTTCTGCTTGTTGCCAGTCCGTAATAATGGTTTCCTAGCAGCTATTTTATCATGAAGACCTGATTCACACAGTCTTTTCTTAACAGTTGTTCTAGAGATGTGTTGTCTGCTAGAACTCTGTGTGGCATTGACCTGTTCTCTCTGTTAGCAGCAGAGGTGACTCTTGGTCTTCCTTTTATGGGGCAGTCCTCATGTGAGTAAGTTTCTTTGTAGCACTTGATGGTTTTTTTCAACTGCACTTGGGGACACTTTCAAAGCTTTCCCAATTTTTCGGACTGACCGACCTGATTTCTTAAAGTAATGATGGGCACTCGGGTTTCTTTACTTAGCTGCTTTTTTCTTGCCATAATACAAATTCTAACAGTCTATTCAGTAGGACTATCAGCTGTGTACTGTATCTACCTTCTGCACAACACAACTGATGGGCCCAACCCCATTTATAAGGCAAGAAATCCCACTTATTAACCTGACAAGGCGCACCTGTGAAGTGAAAACCATTTCAGGTGACTACCATTTGAAGCTCATCAACAGAATGTCAAGAGTGTGCGAAGCAGTAATCCAAGCAAAAGGTGGCAACTTTGTGAAACAACTGAAAATATGTCATATTCTAGTTCTTCACTTCACGCGGGGAGGTCGGACACAGAGCTGGCCAGTGTATCTTGGCTGTGCTGGCGGGAAACAGAGCGGGTGCTGCGCAGTGAGGGATGTGGCAGCTCCTCCGCGTATCGAAAAATACTCTCCGCCCACATTGGTGGGGTGGGGGGGCCTTACATCTTATGCAGTGTAAAAGGCACGATGGTGAAAGTGCTGATCGATAGAGTTTCTTCAGTGACGTTAATCCGCCCTAGTGTGGTAGCAGACGTGGCGGGTGACCGCATCAACCTGATGGGATGCTGGAGGTTATTACTCGATTGTGGCAGCGGTGCAACCCCACATTCCGTGTGGATGGGTCACATTCGTGATGATTGTATCCTGGGTACGGACTTCCAGGAAAAGGTGGGTGCAAAGGTGGACTTTAAAAAAAGGATTACTCCACGGCAGCGGTTGAGCGCTAAAGTTCTGTGGTGGCAAAGCAGCTGAAGGCGGCATGACCACCCACGAAGCGGCATCAACACAGTGACCTGTTGAAGGATTTGTTCACATGCAGCAGCATCGATTTAAACGAGATCCAGTGGCAGCGGGTGTGGGACCTATTGCTTCGCTTTGCTGATGTGTTCGCGGCGACGGAGCAGGAATGCACCAGAACCAGCATGGCGCGGCACGGAATCAACACGGGAGATGCAGCGCCGATCCGTCTGCGACCCCATCACCTCCCCCTTGCTAAGCGGCAGGCAGCAGAACAGCACATCAGGGAGATGGCGGCAGTGGACATCATTGAGCTTTCACATAGCCCCTGGACGTCACCGGTGGTACTGGCAAAAAAAGAAGGATGGTACTTGGCGTTTTTGCATGGACTACTGGAAGTTGAATGCCGTGACGAAACTGGACTTGTACCCGATTCCACGTATCGACAATGCACTGGATTGCTTGGCAGGTTCGGCGTGGTTCAGCTCACTGGATCTCCGCAGTGGATATTGGCAGGTACCCCTCTCTGTTTCAGCTAGAGAAAAAACTGCATTTTCGTTAGGGAATGGGCTGTGGCAGTTTAAGGTGTTACCGTTCAGACTGTGTAATGCGCCCGCAACTTTCGAGAGACTCATGGACCACATGCTAGAACATGTTCCAAAAGACAAGTTTGTGGTCTATTTGGATGATGTCCTGGTTCACGCCAATGAATTCGATGTGGCGCTCTCCAACTTGGAGATGGTTCTTAATGTGATAAGGGAGGTGAATCTTAAGCTGAACCCTGCAAAGTGTTCATTCTTACAGCAGCGGGTGAACTTTTTGGGCCACACTGAGTGGGGCGGGCGTCAAGACAGACCAGAGAAAGACAGATGCTGTGCGGGACTGGCCAAAGCTGCGGAATTTAAAGGGGTTACGGAGCTTCTTGGGTCTGGTGTCGTATTAACACCAGTTTGTGCGAGGTGTCGCGGACATTGCTGCTCCATTACACCGCATGACAGAACAGGGTGTGAAGTTCACGTGGTCTGACGAAGCGGATCGGGCGATCGTGTTGTTACGGGAAAAACTGTGCAGTGCCCCAATGTTGGCTTACCCAAGGTTTTGGGAAAGGTTTATCATCGACACGGTTTGGGGGCGGTTCTGTCCCAGGTACAGGATGGGGCTGAGTGGGTGATCGCTTATTTCAGTCGGCGGCTTAGCCGCCCCGAGCGGAACTATTGTGTGACGCGGCTAGAACTGTTGGCGGTAGTGGCTGGACTGGGGCATTTCCGGCCGTACTTATATGGTGCTGGGTTTTTACTGCGGACTGACCATGCATCACTGACCTGGCTAATGCAGTTTAAGGAATCGGAGGGTCAGTTGGCAAGGTGGATCACCAAGTTGCAGGAATACCAGTTCGAAATCGAGCACCGGGCGGGGCAACAATATGGGAAAGCTGATGCCTTGTCACGCCAGCCGTGGAGCAACGCAAACTGTCAGTATTGTCATTGGGCGGTGTGCTGCTGTCAACGCCAATGACTGGACCACAAGCGAGTTGTTCCAGGTCTCACGGGCTGATTTCAAGCTGGCGCAAGAGGCGGATCCAGAGATTGCGTGGGCCATCGAGGCGCTGCGAGAAGCGAGCTGTCTGGACTGGCAGACGGTGTTGACCCGGGGACCAGTGGCTAAAGGGCTGATGTCGAACTTCGACAGTCTGCGGCTGGACAACGGAGTGCTCTGCCGTGTGTGGGACGCCAGGCAGCCGAGTGATCCAGATGGTGGCTCCACGGGGCATGAGATCTGCAGTACTGGGGGCAGTTCATGGTGCAACGGGCTCCGGCCATTGAGGCGTGACCAAGACGCTGAGACGCCTGCGACAGCGATTCTACTGGACTGGCTGTCTCAACGACATTTGCACTGCAAAAAAAGGCCCTGCAGGTTCATCACGAGCGCCACTACAGCCGATGCAATCTGGGGCGCCGATGGAGAGGGTGGCAGTCAATGTGCTGGGCCCTTTTCCGGTGACGGACTCTGGTAACTGATACATGATCGTGGCCATGGATTACTTCACGGAATGGCCAGAGGCGTATGCAGTACCAGACCAGAGTGCCACGACGGCAGAGCGGCTGGTGGAGGAGTTCTTCTGCCGGTTTGGAGTCCCCAAGGTGCTTCACAGTGACCAAGGACGGAACTTCGAGTCCGAGGTGATGAGGGAGACGTGCCGGTGTATGGATGTACAGAAGAGCCACACAACACCCCTACACCCCCAGAGCGACGGTTTGGTGGAAAGATTTAACCGAATCCTGGTGACGCAACTGGGTCAAAAACATCAATTTGCTGGCCTGTCGCTCGGCGGTGCAGAAGTCCACCGGATTCACTCCTGCCAAGATAATATTTGGGCGTGAGCTACGGACACCCGTCGATTTATCATTTGGAGCGCCACCGGAGGGGGATGCGAGGGGTTCACCTGGCCCGGTATATGTGTCATGATTACTGGACCGATTACCAGGTCCATGGACTGATGAGGTCACATCAGGCTGACGCTGGGGAGAGGCAGAAAAGGGCATATGACACGTGGCGCTTTGGAGACCCCTGGAACTAGACTCGAAGGTTTGGCTCTACAATCCGTGGCGGAAAAAGGGACTGTGCCCTAAGCTCCAGTCTGCGTGGGAGGGGCACTTTGTAGTCAAGTCACGACTGGGCGAGGTGGTGTATCACGTCGTTTTGGGACGTCGCCACCTCATCTTCCACAGGGACAGATTGGCCTCTTACCGCCGTAAAGTTGCAAGGGGCGAACAACCAATTGTTTCGGGGGGTGACTCACCTCTGGAATTGGGAGGGGGTTAAGTGTGCGCTTGGAACCGTGCCTGGGTCACCCGCAACGCAAATTACCTGCCCGACTGTTGGACTAGGTCAACCGGGACGTTTGACGGTAGGGGGGTGCTGTGTAGCGCAGGACTCGCCATTTTGGCGCGCTAGTCACGGCTTGGCAGGTTGCCCTGGCACACGTCACGGCTTGGCAGGTTGCCCTGGCACACATCACGGCTTGGCAGGTTGCCCTACCAATGGGAAGTTGCCCTGTGGGTTTCCAGGGATGTACCACGGGGCACGTGTACACGTCGCGGTTTGGCAGGTTGCCCTGCCAATAGGAAATTGCTCCGTGGATGTTCCGGGATGCACTGCGGGGGTACGTGCATATAGGGGAAGGAGTTCGCGTGTCTGCGTTGTTGGAGTGTTGAAGTCATATGAGTTACGTTCTCGATCTTGTAAATAAACCCAGTTTGGTTATAATGGCATCTCGACTCCAAGTCAGTTCTTCGTCAACGCCACAATATATATTTATATACACACACACACAGTATTGAAGGTGGTTGAATTGCTAAAACTTTGGTCAGATAATCTGCTCTTTGTGCAGGTTGTGCACAGTATATTAGGAATAAAAATAAAAGTACATCTAATTATTATACAAATAAGGCTTCTTATTTCTCATTGTATTTCTCAAGCAATGCTATATATTAAGAAAGGGTTTTTTGAACAGGTACCTAATATATACAGGTGTCTAATTATGACTCATATCTTTACACCTCAAGTAAAGAATCTTTAAAAAAAAAAAAAGTGAGCAAAGCATTAATAAAAATTATACTTGCAGTGCACCTGATTGTGGGTACACTAAAACAATAAGGTAAATAAACAATCATCCTAAGATGTACTTACTGCCAAGTCATGAACTAGTTTTTCTTGAAACGAGTATGTCTCTGTCTCTATCCATATTCGTTGATAACCCGTGAGGAACAGGTTAATGGAACGATGCCTGGAGGTAAAAGTTGCAAAAGTTTAGTCAGGGTTACAATGATTGTTGTCGTTACCACATTTAATAGGAGCAAGGGTTAAAAGAGGCAAACAAATGGTGCTAAAGTGGAAGTGGTTAAGCAGGTTAGTAAAGAAAAGGACGTCATTTTATAGTTTATTAAAAGTATATGAATACATGATACACTATAGTAACTGCTAGCTATCTACCGCACATGGATAACTGTCATGAAATAACTGTTTCACTTCAAGGGCTACATGCAAACTTTATAAGTGTTTTGTAAATGAAGTTATTTGGATCACCAAATCAAAAGGCCTTTTTCCGTGTGTGTGTGTGTGTGTGTGTTAGAACAAAAGAGAAAGAGAGAAGCACTTGACAAAGTACAAGAGCTTTTTCTGGAGATTCTATTGCCATTAGACCATCATCTGATAAGTATGGTCCACATCATTACATTTGTATTTGTACTCTCAACATTGTACCTTTTACATTTATTTAGGCAATAATGTATTATAATTCACACATCTCCCCCCTTGTGTTTTTTTCTAGTATGTCACTTCATGGCCATCTTTGGCTACCATAGTTGTGCCTTTAGTCAATACCTAACCACCAACCAAATATAATTCGATGCCAGATAGTGTAGGTTACACTTTTCAAAAAGTTTATGCAAATAATAAAATTTCATAAGATAAGCTAATAAATAACACATACAGTGGGTTGCAAAAGTATTCATACCCCTTGAACTTTGCCATATTTTGTCACATTACAACCACAAACATAAATATATTTCACTGGAATTTAATGTGAAAGACCAACACAAAGTGGTATACAATTGTGAAGTGGAATGAAAGTTATACATGAATCAACAATTTTTTTACAAATAAAAAACTGAAAAGTGCGATGTGCAAAATTATTCAGCCCCC
>JAFMOD010000299.1:1004223-1050587 GCA_019802435.1 Corydoras maculifer | reverse complement strand
GTTGCACTCAGGGAAAAGGGGGCTGAATAATTTTGCACATCGCACTTTTCAGTTTTTTATTTGTAAAAAAATTGTTGATTCATGTATAACTTTCATTCCACTTCACAATTGTATACCACTTTGTGTTGGTCTTTCACATTAAATTCCAGTGAAATATATTTATGTTTGTGGTTGTAATGTGACAAAATATGGCAAAGTTCAAGGGGTATGAATACTTTTGCAACCCACTGTATATTCATATAAATGCAGAAGCCATGATATAATATGCTGGTACAAGTAAATGCAATACCTTGGCAGATTGTATAATGGTGCCATACGGAAACAGGCTACTACTGCACGTTTGCGCTGTTTGGAAAGTAGTTTCTGCCACACACATTTCTTGGACCTCAGTGGTTGCTCTACCTACAGAAAAATTATGTAATTAAATACAATAACATAAATTATATATTTTGGAGATTTTAAAATGTCAAAAGTTTCATCTTAGATAATGATATATTTTATGGAAACATTAAAATAAAATAAAAGGTTTTAACAACCTGCTCAAGATGAAAAACTGCAGCTGATATGGTCTGAAGACGATCAACAATATGTTCAGGATCAGGATTCATTTCTTCCTCATTTCTTAGAATAACATCTTTATATAGGTGAAGTTGCCATCTAACAGCGGGGTCTTCTGACTATGCAAGTGAGTAAGAAAGACTTAAATATGTTAAATATGCACTCAACATTATTAGGTTTATTATTTAGTGTGGTAAAGATCTTTTTTTTTCTACTGGCTATTATGTAATGTTTCCTAGGAGTGATTGATCCTGTTTGCATCACCAGGCCTCTTCCTTATTATTCATGTTGTTGGTTCTTTTTGCCTACATTTACCTTTAAACTTTGCATGCCTAAATGCATTTTCTTTGTGAATTAGTTCCACTTATTGGTGTTGGTTTGTTGAAACAAACAATAAATAAATAAGTTCTTTACAAGCACTAAAGTATAAAGCCATCATCACAAGTTTTTAATCCCTCTTAAATGTTACTGGTGATTCAGTTGTAGATACTGTATGCTTGCTATAAGGTATGATTTCAGTATTATGGCTCACTTTTTCTTGGAGGTGCATGTTTTGTCGTAGCTGTTCCTTCACCTCTTCATCTGTGTCTTTCTGAAAAGAAAATTGCAATGATTAATGATTACACAACCCTTTATGCCTAAAAATGCAAAAAGCACCACACTCTTACCAGGCCATAACGCATTTTAGCCAGTGAGATAAGCTCTTGGTCTCCAGGCGTGCACATGTTAAGACCGATAGGCAGCATTTTTTTTAGAGCAGCCACAATCAGGGAGGTTTGCACAGAGTAAAATTCCCCACGCCGCTTCTTGTGTTTCCTCTCTTGGTCCTGTCCTCCCACCTGTATAGTGAAGTCAAACAGCTTGAACTTGAAAGATTGAACTTGAACAAATGGATTGAATAAAATGCAATGGTAGAATCATACCCTATAGTGTGTTCATATTTTTCCTGGTTTAGTTTGCTAAACATTACTAATGGAATGGTCACCAAAATAAAATGTCTTAGTACTTGTATGGTGCTATTATTAAAATGCGGAGTAAATTATTATGCTAATATGTAAACAATAGGACCAGACCAATTGTTTCTTTTTTGTTTTTTCGTTTTGACATATACATTGTTATATCTCCCTAGAAAAGTAAATGACAAATAATATATTGGTTAACAAGTTTCTGATTTTTTAAATGATGCTCACAACTAGTTTAAGTATATAGTTATGGTTTAAGTATTTAGCAGTAATAACAAAAAGAAGTGAAGAAAGTTTCTTGAAACGCACAATGATTTTACAGTCCACTTCAAAACACTTAACAAGCACAATAGCACAAAACACAATGATAAATCAGAAAGGAATAAAGTTCACATGTAATAAACCAGGACAACATAAAGATTTATAAAACACACTTGCACGATCACATACTGTATTTAATATAATTGATAATGACCCCTAGTATCATGTTCTTGTTTTTGTTTAAAATTGTTTTTCCTTTAATCAACAACCATCAACTAATGGATAAGACCATAATGTGGAACCATAATAAAAAATTTTATTAATAAAACTGTACAACTTATGTTGACAGTGTTTAAAAAACCAATGAACTTCCTTGTGTAAATTTGTATTATTGTATTACTTTTAAGTTTAGTATAATTTATATTATTTAATGTGCATCTGCCAAAAATAAATAAAATGTCTAATAAATCTATTACTAAAAATTCAGGATTAGTATGCATCATTGCACATAAAATTGGTCATCTGCATATACACTATATGAACAATAGAAGTGAGGTCCAGGATAATAAAGTTATTAGTGCTTAATCTGTATATGCTCAATTTTATGTATGCTGCTAATAATGAAAATTAGGAAAGTACTTTTGCATTCCACTATGACTTTGATTTTGGAAAAAAATACACAAAGGCATGTTTGGTTGGGTTTAGTGTAACTTAAAGCAAACTGAAATTACTAAAAACGTATCATTGCTTGGTAATGATCAGTGGAATACTTTAGTGCCTTTAAAATAAATTTATACCCCTTGAACTTTAACACATTTTTTCATGTTACAAATGTAATTGTACTGCATGTGATAGCAAGTAGAAAGTAAGGGTGAAGTAAAAAAATGGATGAAATAAACAAAAAAGCTGCATTTGTATTCATTACATTTACATTTAGTCATTTAGCAGACACTTTTATTAAAAGCGACTTACAAATGAGAACATTACAAGTCAGAAGTTATGGAGAAAACCAATTATACTGTATCAAACCTGATTGTTATTCGATGCTGTGCCCCCCCCCCCCTTTTTTTTTTGTTAAAGAGATGCGTCTTTAGTAGTTTCTTAAAACCGTTTCAGTGATTCTGCCTTACGGACAGAGTTGAGAAGAACATTCCACCATTTTGCAGTGGTATTCAGCTCCCATAAATAAATTCTTTGTAAGACCACCTTTCACTGCAATAACAGTAATTGCCTCTATTTTCCTTCGGGATTACCTTGTATTTAGTGCCATCCAATTTTCAATCAAATTTGAATAGCTTTTCTGCCTCTGCTAAAGAAAAACATTCCCATTGCAGGTGCCATCACCATTGTTCATGGTGGGAATGGTGTGTTCAGGGTGATGTGCAGTGTTTTTATACCGAAAACTTTGGTGATGATGATAAATGCACATCTTCCACATTTCTTCCTTTTTTTAAGTTGGTTACACTGGATTTTATTAAAATACAAATGCTTATATAAATATACTTTTCCGATTTTCATTTTATTCATTCATTCATTATCTCCCGCTTATCCTCTATTAGGGTCGCGGTGGGGTTCCCCATGCCCATCCAGGGGAGAACGTCTCGGGCGCTGGGCAGATAGACCCAGGACAGGGCGCCAATCCATCGCTGGGCAGACACTCACTCACACAGACACACTCTATAGGGGGCAATTTTGAGAATTTAATTAACTTGATCCATGTTTTTGGACTGTGGGAGGAAACCGGAGAACTCGGAGGAAACCCACGCAGACACGGGGAGAACATGGAAACTCCACCCAGATGGGGATTCGAACCGGGAATCCCTAGTGCTGAGAGGCGAACGTGCTAACCACTAAGCCACCGTGCCGCCGATTTTCATTTTAAAAAATGAAAAATATATATATATATTATTTTTTTTATACATTCGCTTTTCACTTCTAAATTACTTGCTACTTTGTGTTAATCTATCACATGAAATCCCAATAACAAATATATAAAAACGAATTCAAGGGGTATGGATATTTGATCATGGTACTGTATATGCCTTTTTAAAGAATAGCAGGAAATTTTATGCGATTTATAAAAAACAACTATTTTTCAGTTTTTTATTGACTTAGACACAAATAACAGTAGGGATTCACCGAAATTTGAGCAAAACCTAAAAATAAATAAGTATTTGGAAGACAGAATGCCTAACACATTTTTTTTCACATGGTATAAACAAATTTTCCCACATTTTATACAAATGCATACATTAAATAGGCTAAGCTTATTTTTGTCTGATAAAAATGTATTAGCTACAATTTTTGAAAAATATATTTAACACTAAACATTTTAAACACACTATGACCTGAATAATTAGCAAAAAAGAAAAAATCTTACCAGTAAAAATAAACTATGAATTAAATACATCAGAAAAGCTAAACTCAATTATTCTACCCCTCAGTATGAACATATGAATTAACATTAATATATATGAATAAATACACATTTTTATTTGTCCCTTGAATAACCTATAAGGACTATACAAACAGCATGTTTGCTGTGTTTAAAAAAAGGATGTCAGGTTTGGGAGTGCTAGGCCACTCCCCACTGGTTTCTGATTTTGGGATTTGGCCGTACGGAGTTCCTGTAGGTAGGGCCCATCCCCCACAGCTGGGATTGGGTCCTAGCTAGTCACATGCGGCCTGCTGACTACACTTAAAGAGCGTATGCTCCCTGAGTCAGCAGGCCTGCATTACTATTGTTCGTTTTGCTTAGTGTTGGTGTACTATGTTTTGTTCAGCGTCTTGTTGGCGTTCGACTCGGTTTGGTTTTTGTTTGTTACGCCTTTCGTTTATTAAACACCTCCCTGCTGCTTACCTGGTCGCCTGGCTCGCTTACTCACACTGAGTGCACCTTGCCCCGACATAGCACCGCGCAGCGCCGCCTTTGGACGAACTGCGCGCCCTCTTTGTAACAAAGGAATTATTTAAACATTGTTTTTCTTGAAAGAGTATGCAGGTATGTGCAATGAATGCAGTTTACCACCTACATTGATGTAATGTTTGTTAAACACAGCTCTGTTCTTTTCTTTACTTTTTAAGTTAAGTTTTGTTTAAATGCTTAAACAGATTATATGTATATGTATTTTATACATTTATATCTATATAACAGATGATGAATGTGTTCGGGTGTGAAAAAAATAATCTTGTTGAGTATTCTGTCTTTTTACTTATTTGGCTGAACACCGAAAATGTTTTTTTTTTTTAACCCAATAATTTCAATTTCAAATTTCCGGTGCATCCCTTTATTAACAGCACATGAGATAATGATAATATCTGTCACAGACTGAATACTATTTAAAAAATACAACAGGAAAACAAACATTGACACACAAAACAAAATTACTCATGCACCCTCACTATACCTTCGGCAGAAATGACTGGATGAGTCGGAGTGGAAGTGGGAGAAGTAAGGAAGAGAGGGTATAGAAGAATCAGTTGTACACATTCACAGGAAATACATTGTGACATCGCTATAATTTGAATAAAGATATTCTAAATAAAATAAAAATAACAGAATAAAATTTCTTATGAAACCCATGACAATCCAAACTATGTATTGGATGTTGATTCCTGTGAAAGATGTTTGACTTCTTCCTTTTACTTTTTTCATGTATCCAGTCTGCAGTTTCACAACACATGAAAAAAATAAAAGCACTATAAGAAAAACAGATTGTGCCATGCAGTTCTTACATGGTATGTGTACTTGTGTAAACAAGTAAAAAGTTATTGTTAAAAACTCCAAAGAAGGACACCATAGAGACTCCAAATCCCATAACCCAGTTCCAGGAAGGGTCTGGTTAGCCAGGAGAGGGTGTGGCTTAGAGGGCAAAAGGTAGAGTCAGCCATTGTGTTTCTAAGCACATCAGACCTGTAAGAGAGTCCTGTTCCTGTATTGGATGTAAGTGTGTTTGTTAATTTTAGTATGTTTATTGTTTAAAGGATGAGGTTAATGTTTGTCTTGGATATTGAGTTGTATTGATTTTATATTGTTTATTCAATTCTTTTTTGTTATGTATTTAAGTTGTTGTGAAAAAACATCCACTCATTCATCCAGCACTCCTTCCACTCATTTATTATTGTCTTTCATCTGGCCTTATCCATGCAATATCAAAAGTTGGAGTCTATGGAACTGTACACGTATGGCTGTTATTAAATGTCTGATCAAGTGATTCACCTTCCTATGTGTTTTAATGGACACACCATCACGATAGCATACCTCCTTTAAAACCAGGTAAAAATCTACTTCCTAAATCATAATTATTGTTGAATTCGAACACGGGTTTATACCATACTGACTGTTGGCATGAGACAATAAACAACATGGTGCCGAAACCCGGGATGTTATTATGATGAAAATGGACAAGATGAACAGAAGCTATCTTGAACAGTATCAAATGGATACAGTAGGATCTACCATGAAAGAGATGCATGTTCATTGCACCCAAAGCCTTCTGCTAGGACATCAAGAACATGGACATGGACATCAAGAAACCATAGATTTGAACCGCTCAAGCCCAGCAACTACATTGTCCCTTACATTTCCACGATTTAAACATAAATGTTCTACAAGAAGAAGTCCAAAGTCTAAAGGTTCACAGTCATAGTAGAAAATATAGAATCCATATACAGTCAAATCGAGGATTTCAAATCTGCAGATTCAGACCCAGCTACCCAGTCTTCTCAGAATGAAGAATTACATTTGAAAGAAGATGTTTAAGAGCCAAGCCCACAGTTATGTAATATTTGTAGATTGTAGTAAACAATTCCAACTAACAGCAGAAGGCGCTTGTTCAGCCCCTCCAAGATTAGCTTTAACTCACCATCCTTCTGAATCAACTTCCTATTATTGAGCCTAATCTTTTATCACAGCTAGTGTATCATCCTTTCCCGATTTTAAGAGTGACAAACAATTAGTTTGTCATGTTGAAAATGGGCCTGGATAATTTAGTTTCTTCACATGAACCAGAGATGTTTAAGTATCATGTCTTGTTAGAGCATCTGTTAGCACCATCTCTGCTCGCCATATACAGTGCCTTACGAAAGTATTCAACCCCCTTTACATTTTTCACATTTTGTTACCTCACAACCTGGAATTCAAAGGGAATATTTGAGGGTCTGCATCATTTAATTTACAGACCATGCCTACAACTTTTAACATTTAACATTTTTTTTATTGTGAAGCAAACAACAAATAGGACAAAATAACTGAAAACATCAGTGTCTCTATGAGCTTGCCACATCTTGCCACTGGAATTTTTGCCCATTCCTCATGGCAAAACTGCTCCAGCTCTTTCAAGTTAGATGGTTTCCATTGGTGAACAGCAATCTTCAAGTCTGACCACAGATTCTCAATTGGATTAAGGTCTGGGCTTTGACTATGCCATTCCAATATGTTTACACGTTCAAGTTCAAGTTCAAGTTATTTATTTATATAGCGCTTTTTACAACAGTACATTGTCACAAAGCAGCTTTACAGAATGAAAAGCCTTTAAACCCCCAAAGAGCAAGTCGAAGCGACAGTGGCAAGAAAAAACTCCCTTTTATGTTGTTATTCAAGGAAGAAACCTTGGGAGGACCAAGACTCAAGACACGTTTCCTCTTAAACAACTCAAGTGTTGCTTTAGCAGTATGCTTTGGGTCATTGTCCTGGTGGAAGGTAAATCTCCGCCCTAGTCTCAGATCACTGACAGACGTAAACAGGTTTTGCTCAAGAATATCCCTGTATTTAGCACCATCCATCTTCACCTCGAAAAGGACCAGTTTTCCAGTCCCTGCTGCTGAGAAACATCCCCACAGCATGATGCTTCCACCACCATGTTTCACTGTGGGGATGGTGTTCTTGGGGTGATGAGATGTGTTGGGTTTGCGCCACACATAGCGTTTTCCTTTTTAATTTTGGTCTCATCTGACCACAGTACCTTCCTCCATACAGTTTGGGAGTCTCCCACATGCCTTTTTGCAAACTCGAAATGAGCCTTCCTATTTTTGTGTAACGGGTGCCTAGGGCGGCACCTGTTCCATGTTTGTTAATTTACTTTAATTAATGTTATTAAAGTTTTTTTTCTGGCCACTCTTCCATAAATCCCAGCTCTATGGAGTGTACGGCTTATTGTGGTCATATGGACAGATACTCCAGTCTCTGCTTGGGAACTCTGCAGCTCCTTCAGGGTTACATTTGGTCTCTTTGCTGCCTCTCTGATTAATGCCCTCCTTGACCGGGCTGAGAGTTTTGGTGGACGGCCCTCTCTTAGCAGGTTTGTTGTGGCACCATGTTCTTTCCATTTGATGATGATGATGGATTTGATGGTGCTCCGGGGGATCATCAGAGATTTGGAGATTTTTTTATAATCCAACCCTGACTTATACTTTTCTACAACTTTATCCCTGACTTGCTTGGAGAGCTCATTGGTCTTCATGGTGTTGCTTGGTTAGCTTAATGGTGTTGCAGCCTCTGACAGTGTAAACTGACAGATCATGTGACACTTAGATTGCACACAGGTGGCCTTCATTTCACTAGGCATGTGACTTCTGAAGGTAATTGGTTGCACCAGAACTTTTTAGGGGCTTCATAACAAAGGGGGTGAATACATATGCACATGACAATTTTCAGTTTTTTATTTTCATATTCTTTATATACATATATTTTTTTTCTCATTTTACTTCAAAAATGTAGACTATTTTGTGCAGATGCATCACATTCAATTCAGATAAAAAAAATACATACAGGTTGTAATGTAGTAAAATAGGGAAAAATCCAAGGAGGTGAATACTTTTGCAAGGCACTGTAGCTCTTTCTTACACTTATGATCCACATTGTTATACTAAATCATTAGCAGACATTGAGCAACAATTTGGCCAATCACATCATCTTATGAGGGAGATATCGTCCATTTTACAACTTCATAGACTATGTCCAGGAGACTCTAAGAGCTTTTGCTCTCAGAGTGAGATCTTTTATTTGTATGCTGCAATTCCTCGGCCATGGAGCTGGAGCACCAGAACTTTCCTGCTCATCCCAGCTCCTGAGTAAACTTCCAACAGATCAGTTTACTAATTATGCACGGTATGCTCAATTGCATCACCCTCATGTACAACACAACGTTATATCTTTTGGTGATTGGCGATTGAAGGTGAAGCACAGTGCCAAGCTTTAGCAACTGTTGTATCTGCTAATATCGATTGTCCCAAGCCTATTAGACCCTCCACCCGTATGAAGTCATATAAGCAAGCAGTGAACTATGCTTCTTCTTTCTTTCAACATACCAAAGAGTTTGACAAGTTTTCATTCAGAGTACCTGAGAGTTGTATAGTTTCCCAGTCATGTCCCTATTGTAATATAGAAGGACACAGTCATAGTATTGTCCAAAAATCAAACAGTTGAGTTCCAGTGATCTGGAGGATTGGATCAGGCACAATGGGTTATGTTGGAAATGTGCAAGACCTCACCAGGCCAGAGATTGCACTTATATCCCAAACCATGTCCCAAATGTCAAGGAAAGCACCTAGGAGTTCTACAGAGCAGAGTGACCCCTTCTCAACAGTCATCATAGATGATGGCTCAGAGCGCACTATGATATCACAAGCTGCAGAAATACTACTATTGGAAGGAACACCAGAAGTTTAAGAACTCCATACAATCAGCCAAGGCATTGAGCAAATCCAAGGCTCATCAGTGACCTTGAACATTGCTGCAGCTCATAAGCCCCCTGAGCAGTATATAATCAGGGGTGCGTTTACATCCTCACAGCTAGCATTAACTGAAAAATTATCCAAAACAATATATCAAGAGGTATTATCAACACCGCATTACACCATTGTTGCTTATTGGTGCAGACAATTCCCACTTCATAACAGCTGTAGAAGAGGTGAGAACTGGCCCTCCTGGAACTCCTGTAGCCATCCACACAAAATTAGGATGGACTTTGCAAGGACCAACTTATTGGCATAAAGTAAGAAGTACAGCAAAATGCATGTTTGTTTCTACTTCTCCTTCCAAAAAAACTCATGCAGAATGTGGAGATGGTATGGCAAGTTGATGTCCTGCCTTACCAGAACAATAAGGAAACCACTCGATCCAAACAGGACCAAAGAGCTCAAACAATGCTGGATGAGGAATCAACCATAGTGGAAGTGAATGGCATTAAATGGTGTGCAATCCCCTTGTTATGGAAGGACAGTATAAAAATATGGAAACTAATTAAATGGTCTCTCAACGTTATTGACACTGTCTTCTCGACGAGAAGTCGCGGTACGGGGGTACCAGCTTGCCCGATGAAGGATCCGTGTGTCTGGCCCCTCTGTCAGTGGAAGTTGTGGAATATGTCTACCTATTCATATTTATGATTCTGGGATTTCTGCTGATTGGATTATGCATTTCCCTGGTGTATCGCAAAGTTAAGAGAGTTGGGTCAGTTGTCAATAGCCCCAAGAAACTGCCCAACATAATTGATGTGCTGGGTAGAGCCATAGGGACTCAGACTGGGACTTTAAATCGCAACATGGAATCAATCTTGGAGGAGCTATCCTTATCAGCTCGTATTTGAATGTGAACTGCTTACTGAAATTTCTCCAGAAGAACTGTTGCTATGGTTTCATGCTATGGTTGATGAACTGCCCTTCCCTGTCTCTCCTATGGACTGCCCCTTATTTCCGCACCCCTTGGACACATCTCCTACAGTTCTTGTCCATGTCTTTATGTCTATGTTTGCTTGTGTGCTGAAAGGTGTTTTTTTTTTTTTCGAGCCCTCAAACTGTGCTTATCAAAGCATAGTCTGGGTGCAGGTTTTTTTATCGCCTGTTCTCCCAATGTGTCACATTCCTACCCAACTTCAACTCACAGTGATTCTTAATCCTTCTAGTCATTTTTTTCCCATTCAACATGTAGGTACATATTGAGATACGGCTGTTTAAAACGCCAAAGAAGGACACCATAGAGACTACAAATCACATAACCACAGTTCCAGGAAGGGCCTGGCTTAGCCAGAAGAAGATGTGACTTAGAGGTTAAAAGGTAGAGTCAGCCATTGTAAGCAAAAAAAAAAAATAGTTTCTAAGCAAACCAGACCTGTAAGACAGCATGAATCCTGTTCCTATCCTGGATGTATATTATGCATGTGTGTTTGTTAATTTTAGTATGTTTATTGCTTAAAGGATAAGGGTAATGTTTGTCTTGAATATTAAGTTGTATTGATTGTATATTCTGTTTATTCAATTCTTCTTTGTCATGTACTTATGTTGTAGTGAAAAACCATCCATTCATCCATCCAGCACTCCTTCCACTCATTTATTATTGTCTTTCTCCATCCATCTGTCCTTATCCATGCAATACCAAATATTGGAAATGTTCATGTATGGCTGTTATTAAATGGCTGATCAAGTGATTCACCTTCCTATGTGTTTTAATGGACATACCATCAAAATAGCATACCTCCCTTAATACCAGGTGAAAATCTATTTCCTAAATCATAATTATTGTTGAATTCCAACACGGGTTTATACCATGTTGGTAAGAGTCAATAAACAACAGTTATGGTTTAAGATATGTTGAGATACTAGAGGCATTAAAGGAAAAATCCACAGTAAAGAAATACAATATATTTTTTAATCAAATTGTAAATGGCTTCTCTGTTATGAATTAATGGTGGAACTTTTTTCATTATGCTTTACTCTGTTATTATGATATGGGCAGTATTTGAGCCTAATTGCCTTAATTCTTTACCATTGCTGATGATTTGTCCTAGTAATACAAGAAAGGACATTTATTTTTAGATTTGCCAATAAAAAATGCCTCATTTTAAAATTTTTAATTAGTAAAAAAAAAATTAATATATATTAATATATATATATATATAATTGTTATAAAAGTAATGAACTAGACAGACTGGTGAGGAAAGCTGGTGCTATGGATGGTACGGAGCTTTACAATTTTATGTAGGTGGCTGTAGGGTAAAGTGCATCATCCTTTAAATGAAACAAATAACGCCCCTGTAATCACGAGCACCTGGGTCTTATCACGGTTGGTTATTTAAACCCTGCACGCCCCGTCCTCACCGCCAGTTTGTCTTGTGCCACGCCTGTGCTAAGCCCTAACAGTACGAGCCCCGTTCCCTGCCTTGAACTCTGCGCCTCTGTCCCTCGTTCCTGTTTGCTGTTCTGTGTTCTCTGTTGTGTGTGCAGCTCACCGTCCTGTCGCCTTCACCCCGTCAAGTCCCCTACACTGCCTTCCCTGGAGTATTGGAGCACAACCCTGATGACGTCATCATCCTCCGCCTCGTGTTTACCCATCCAGTGTCTGTGTTCCGTTACTGTGTCTCCCCTTTGTTGGATAATAAACACCTGTTCTGTACTCTACCTCCATCTCCAGCCCCGTCTCTTCGAGTAGCGAATCCACCTCGCCCGGTCGCCCGACCGTAACAGATTCACAAATTGTTGTACAAAAGAATGGGAATTCTTCCCATATTTATTGTCTTACTAGTATTCAAGTTACTCATCTCTTTAGTTGCGTAATTGTGTATGCTCTCAAAAAATTGTTAGGTTTGCTGGTAGGTTGCTACTGTCTTACCTTTGCCATCTTGGTCTTGCTGTCCCCAGTGAGAAAGGAGAGGTTATTGATCTCATTTTGCACAACAAAGTTCTGCTCCTCTCTTTTAAAATTCTGTAAAAAAAAAAGAAAGAAAGAAAGAAAGAAAACGGAAATTAAATTGTTTTCTTTTGTTTATTCATGCTGCTACAGTCATAATCGGCAGAGCATGTTATTATACACAAAATATACGATTGTATACGATTAAGAAGTGCATCTTTTACATTTTATTTTTATTTTGTGAAAACAATTATGCACTTTTATTGGTTTATGTGCTCAGATTTTTCTTAATATTTTGTTTTGTTTTGTTTGTCTTTTAAGAAATTGAGTAAATTACTTAATGTAAGTAATCAATATGAATTCCATCCATCCATTATCTTCCGATTAATCCTCTTCTAGGGCCCCTGGGGGGGCAGATACACCCAGGACAGGGCGCCAATCCATTACTGGGCACACGGACACACACACATTTTATATGGGGCAATTTGGAGAATAAGGTGCAATTTGGATCCATGTGCCACCCTCAATATGAATTATTATTACTAATTCATTTTATTTAATTTGGGATCAGTGTTATGCAGTTATCCAGTGCTACTGGAGCCTATCCAAATCGTTTGAGGGTGAAAGTTAAAAAAAACACTTTGTACAAGTCACAGGGATACGTGAATTTTATAAAAGAATGTCCACCCTAATAGGGAATAATAGATAAGAGAACAACCCACTGTGCTACGATGATGCCAAATAAATATAATTTTTCAAAAACAATTGAAAAATACAGAGCATATAGTTTTAAATACAAAACATTTAAGCATCAGCAGGATTGGCCACTTTTTGTTTTCAACATAAAACCATTTTATTTAATGGGCATCCAATGGGTAACTGTTTTATCACAATAGAATTCCTGATTCGAATCCCAATCTGGGTGGCGTTTCCATGTTCTCTCTGTGTCCGCATGGGTTTCCTCTGGTGTCCTCTCATAGTCCAAAAACATGGATCAAGGTCAACGGAATTTTCCAAATAGCCCCATATACAGTGTATTTGTGTGTGTGTGTCTGTGTGAGTGAGTGTGTGCCTAGTGATAGATTGGCACCCTGTCCTGGGTGTATCTGTCCAGCGCCTGAAACCCTAGTAAAGGATAAAGCGGAAGATAATGGATGGATGGATGGTTTGTTAAGGAGTAAATACTTTATGCTGTGAATTTAAAATAAATTGAAAAATAACAGAAAATGTAAGTGTTATTTACAGTTTTACTGAGTTCATAAATAATGGCCATTAGTTCTTTCTTCAAATAAATATTGTAATAGACCATTAATAATTATAATCAATTGTCCACTGCTTTGGTCTACCTTTGTTTTATTATTAACAGAAACACAACTTACATGTGATTTGCACCAAAGAATAAAGATCTCTGCAACCATCTTGAAAAGCTCATTTGAGTCTGCATCAGGTTCCTTCAGCCATCGTGACCTGAAAATAATGTACATAGTGCATATATATATATATATACATATATATATATATATATATATATATATATATATATATATATATATATATATATATATATATACACACACTGTACTGTATATCGTCGGCATTGTTACTAAATCTGTTTTTATTCATCTCCCTGTCAATTTTTTTCAGTTTTTTTCATTTTATTACTTTTATGTTGGCAAACCAAGTTTAAAAATATTAAAAAAGGAAAAAATAATTTATGTAATAATTTATTATTTACAATATACAATTAATCCCACAACTTTTTAGTGACTAGTGTGTGCTTGTTTTCTGCTACAGATATCAAATTGTGGCCTTCAAGTAATATGTCCTCCCTACCACACGGACACACTAACACCATACCATGAAAGCCACTGTACAAGAACACACTGTTGATTAAGCTGCAAGTGTATAGGTTTTAACTTTTAATCAAAAACGTCAAGCAGCATTAATATTTATTTTTAACATATTACCTGTTGTTGTCCACGTAACGGATAAGCATTGGATAGAATGCATACAGGTCCCTGCACAGCACCGCAAACTCATCCAGTATTAATAGTTCTGCCTCCTGGGTATCACCTTTGCTGTCAGCCTTGAGAAGCTCCTCCTCTGTGACTACGTTCACAGTTTTTTTCTTTAACTTTTCCAGTGTTGGCAGAAAATGACTCTTTAAAAGGTCTGTCCTTGCCTTACTGATGATGGGCTGGGCATACACTGTAAAAAAATGTGTAAGTAATTTACTGCACTAAGCTTATTATTTTACATACTGGTTGCACTAAATGAAAAAAAAAACAAAAAAAAGCCCCTTGTCTCATTTAGCAGTTGTTGGATAAGCTGACAGTTGGCAGTCCAGCTTTACATTTCTGAGCTAACAAATAGTAGTTTAACATGAATTTTATGAATCTGAATATGAGAAGAATATGAAACATTTTAAACAACAGGTAAATTAACCACATCTTATTTTTAGACTATTATGACTATTAGGCTCACACATAATTCTGGATAAGTTATGGACTATTTAAGAAAGAAGAGAAAGAAAGAAAGAAAACTTTTCTAACAACCCTTCCAAAAATATAATTGTTCAGACTCATTTGTTAAAAAAAACATAATTTAACATTTTGTAACCACTTTCAGGTTTGGTCCAGGGGTATAGGCATAAAATTGTATCTGTTGTATACATGTCTAGTGCTCATGGCTACTTGTACATGCTCATACTGCTTAATAGACTTCAATGTGTATTTTACAATGGCATTATTTACTTTCACAGAAACACTGATTTGAATTACAGACGTCAGTAGTAGATCCCTTATGTACCTGCTATTCTCTTCATCCATGAGGCCTCATCAATACCAAGATTGCTGTTCAGGATCTTAAGAATGTTTCCCAGGATGATACTTAGGTGTTCAGAAGTTACAGTTGTGCTGCAAAAAGTTGATGAGCTACTGGCCTGACTTTCATTGCCTTGTTCCCACCAGTAAGATAAGTAATTACACAGCATTGGTAGCACTACCTCAATGACATGGGGCATTTCAGTGTACCGAGCTCCTGACTCAGACATATCATTGATGTCCTTCATTAGGCAATCTAGATGTGGGACTTCACGACACATTTCTTCTACAGTTTCAGGCATGCCCAAGACTGATGAGAAGAAAATATAATCAATTAAAATACCTTTCATAAGATATCACAGAAATATTTTGTCCATCAATTCTTACATTATGTGCTGAATTTGCCTTTTCATGGTCATTATTTTATAATTTAGACATTAAAATACAACCACAAGTTCAAAAATGTTGAGATGCTGTGTTAAATGTAAATGAAAACAGAATGCAATCTCACTAACCCATTTAATAAAATGTTAAAAAACATTAAGTGTAAGATATTTTACCACTATCATTTTATGGAAAATATTACAAGGTTGAATTTGATGGTTGGGATGGGGCAACAATTGGCTGAAAAGATAGTGGCACAAATAAAAAACAATTGGAAGAGCATTAATGATGATTATAAAAAAATAAACCCCATAACAGAAGAAGTTATATGTAAACAGGATCAAAAAACTGCCATCTTTTCTGGGCAAAATAAAGCATATTTTAAAATGAGGCAATGGAAAACTGTTCTGTTGTCAGAAGAACCACAATTCTATTTTCTTTGGAAATCGTGGCTGTAGTATTTTGCAGACTACTGAAAAGAGTGAACATATAGCTTATTATCAGCTAAAGGTTTAAAGGTCTGCATCTCTAAGGGTATGAGGTTATATCAATGCCTATGGCATTGGTATGTTTCAGATTTCGAAAGGCAGCATTACTGCTGAAATGTACAGTAGGGTTTTAGAGCAACATTTGCTCCCAACCAGATATTACTTCCTTCAATAAAGGCCTAAAAAATTTAATCAACACAATGTTAAACCACACACTGCATCCATCATAACAGCATGACTATGCAGTAAATGAGTATGGATGCTGGACTGGCCTGCTTGCAGTCCATATCCTTCATGAATAGAAATTATTTTGCGAATCCTGAAACAAAAAATCTGGCCTCCTTTTACCACAACAACTTACAGACAGTTATTGAAGAAAAGATGATGCTACACAATGGAAATATGCTCTACCCCATGTACCTTTTAGGAAAAAATAAAATTTTATGAGATTTGCAAATCATTACATTCTGTTTGATTTACATTTACCACAGCATAAAAAGCAAAAAATTAAAGTGAAATTGTGATTGTAGTTATAGTATGGCAAAACCTAAACTGATACACTGGAACATAAAATAAGTAGTGTAGCATGTGTAAGGGACACAATTAAATGCAAAAAAAGTATTACAACTATAAACAAACTATAGGCATACCTAACCAAATAAGACACTAAATAATGCTTACATTTGTTTTTGATTAACTTATACTCACTTGCCAATTCCTGTGCGCGCTTTGTGTTAAAGACAGAGTAAAGATTGTGTTTGTTGAGGTGAGGCTCCAAAAAGGCCACTGGCATTGCTCCTGCCAAGGTGGCCAAACACTCACCCAGAGCTGGAAGCTGTCTACAATAAACAATAAAAATATATATTATTTGAAAGCATTACATCTGTGTTTACCTTGCATCTCTAAGCCACAGGTTAACTGGCAACTTGGTAATTTAAAACAATGTGTCTAGGTTATCTATATTTTTAAGTGTTCCCCAACCGTATTGAAGATTGAAGTTATTGGGGAAACAGCAAGCACTATGCAAAAGCAGAGCCACAATTAAATAATGATTTGTGAAAAAGAGGCAAAGCCAAGCATCTCATCTGTGGTTTGTCTGTGTTAATTCACAGTCTGTTTGTGTAAAGATTAAAAGAGGAAAGTAGTAATGGTAATACTGCTAAACGTTGTGTTTGTATTTATCTGTGTGCCTGCTATTTCAACCGCTAAGCCAAAATGATTGACTTAATTAATGTAATTATTTTTTGACTTTGGCTACTCCTGTCTCCAGACAAAGAGCCATTCGCCAACTATCTATGTCAAAGACTTCTTCCAAACAATGCACTTTCCACACTCCATTGTTCCAGTTCACTTTGGTTGAGCGCATAGTATTAGCAGCTGCTTCAGATTTATGTAAGAAGGCAATCCTCTAAAATGTTAATTATATGTAATCAGGAAGAACAACAAAGAGCTTCACAGCATGATCACAAAAAAGGCAAGGAAGGATTCTCCATCGTTCTAGCTAAAGCCAATAGCGGGCATGTCAAGTGCATTCCATATCAATGATAACCTCCAACTTCCTGGTGCATTCCACTTAAAGATTAAATTCAGCTGGAGCTGTACACCTGCCTACTCCATTGGCAGTACCGAAGTGGAAGATGTCAAAGTGGGAGCCGTGATGATTGCCACCTATCAGAGTGCAGGAGCGCTGTCTTTCAGGAGTCAAAAATATGGCTATACATAGAGGGAACCCATTGGCAGACGGGTTTGTATCTACATCCGCAAAAGGAAGGGGAAATGCCATTCCTTGACATTTTTCAAAACCAAGACACATCAAGTTTGTGTGTTAGTTTAAGATGCCACACAATCAATCACACTCAAACCAGTCACAAGACAAAAAATAGGAGTTAGAAAATATAGTGAAGTCACTGCAGGCCAGTGACTTCAAATTGTGAAGTCACTGGCCTGCAGGCTGCCATTACTAAAAGGAAGGGTAAAACTGTACCAACTGTGAAAAAACAAGTGTACCGAGTGGTAGGAATGAGGAACTGGATTTATCCCCAACAGAAATGGCTTTATTCACACTGTACTTAAGCTCGAACCAAGTTCAAGTAATTTGAACCACTTTTTAAAATAGTACATTATCACAAAGCAGCTTCACAGTGTTATAAGCCTTTAAACCCCCAAAGAGCAAGCCAAAGCTACAGTGGCAAGAAAAAACTTCTTGTTAAGTTAATATTTTAAGGAAAAAAGCTTGGAAGGACCAAGGCTCGGTGGGGGACTCATCCTCCTTCAGCAGCCATTAACAGCATAGGCCAGCTATGTACAGATTGTGTGGTTATCAGGTGTCCGTATTTCACAATTCGAAAAACTCTAACAATTGGAAAATTATATAAGTCGATTGTGGGCATCCTGCAGGACTGCTAGTCCAATAACAATTCAGGTTCCATCAAGTAATTGTCATAGCCACAGTGCTTCGGTGAAGAACTTACGAACTGTAGAACTGACGACACCTCCAAGAAATTGGAAACACCTCAAAAGAAACTGACAGGAAAGCAGTTAGAGCTGATAAAGCCCAGTATTTAAGTAATAACAAGAGTTTATGTGACTCCGACATTACCGACTAGAGCAGCAGAACTAAAAGGTGCAGATACTGCAGACTCTATTTAGTTGGGAGGGCTCCCTGGAACAGCATCATTTCAGTGCAACACCCTCTACTAATGATGAGCTGGGTGAAGAGGTAAAATGCCAGCACAAACTGATCCCAGACCACCAACCCAACATTGCTAAGCCAGAGACCTACACCTTTATCAACAGGGAATTAATTAAAGGCAAAATTAAATAAATGTGTCTCTAATGTGCTTTGAAAGATTGATAGTAATTCTAAATCACAAACAGTTACTGGAAGGCTATTCCAAAGTTGAGGAGCCTTGTAGGAAAACGCTCTTACACCAGCAGCAATTTTATTTATTCTAGGAGCTAAAAGCAAACCAGCACCTTGAGATTTGTGTTTGTGTTTTGGCTTATACAATTGAATCAGCTCAGCAAGATTATATGGAGCCTGATAATGTAGAATGTTATATGTTTTTAATAAAAGATTTTACTCAATACCTAACTGGTAGCCAGTGTAAGTTTGATAACACAGCTGGTGAAACGTTCTGGTTCTAGTAAAAACCCTGCAGCATTTTGCAAAAGTTGTAGTTTATGTAAAGATTTATTAAAACATCATGTCAATTATGAAGTGAATTACAATAATCTAACCTTGAGGTATTTAAAGCATGAATAAGTTTTTCTGCATCTTAGAAGGAGAGGCTATTTCTGAGCTTTGAGATGTTACGAAGGTGAAAAACTGATATTTTTATAATATTGCCAGTGCTTCGTAAAGGAGAGATCTGAATCAATAATGATACTGAGGTTATTTACAGATTAACTGGGTCTGATTGAAGAGTTGTCGAGGTTTCAGAGTTAGAAGCAATATAAGATGGCGCCGGTGAGGTTGGCTGCCGTCACAACTTCTCCACAAACCTCTTACCTTATTTTGTTTATTTCTCTTATTTATGACACTCTTGGACTATTTTTCTTTTCACCACGGCACGCATTAGATACGATAGAGACACTCTTGTTTCTATTAATCTACAATTCACTCACCTCACGACTTTTTTAACTCCAAATCCGAGCTGGCTGAGGGAAATTCTGAGGGAGAACAATGGACGCGAAAAAAAGAGACGACCCCGAGGGAAAAGAGCGGGCATCAGGAACAGACTGAGGGCCAGGGCACACCGTGCCCCCTTACCTAGTATCTGCTAGCCAACGTCCAGTCTCTGGAGAACAAACTGGACGACCTTCGGGCGAGAGTTAAGTTCCAGAGAGACATTAGAGACTTCTCTGCTTCACCGAGACATGGCTGAACCCCGTGGTACCGGACCACGCCATCTTGCCGTCCGGGAACTTCACGGTGTACCTTATGGACCGAACAGTGGACTCTGGGAAGTCTAAAGGTGGTGGAGTTTGTGTTTTTGTAAACAATCGCTGGTGCAACAACACCGGTGTTGTTACACTGACACGCTCCTGTACACCGAACCTGGAACTGCTCGCACTCAAGTTTCGCCCCTTCTATCTTCCTCGGGAATTTAATTCAGTCATTGTTACAACAGTCTACATTCCACCCAAGGCCAACACGGACACCACGCTGTGTGAGCTTCATGACGCGCTTACACAGTTCCAAACTCAACACCGGGACGCCGCGCTCATCATCGTTGGCGATTTCAACAGCGCTAACCTCAGACGTGCAGCGCCGGAGTTTCAACAGCACATCAGCTGCCCAACCAGAGGCAACCGGACACTGGGCCATTGTTACACCATGATTAAGAACAGTTACAGGGCTCAGGCTCATCCACCGTTTGGGAAGTCCGACCATGCCTCCATCTTTCTGATGCCAAAATATAAACAAAGACTGAAACAGGAAGTCGTGGCTCAGAGGGAGGTGCCGCGCTGGACCGACCAATCGGTGGACACCCTGCAAGACGCTCTGGATGACGCGGATTGGGACATGTTCCAAACCAGCTGTGCTGATGATGTCAGTCTGTTTGCGGACTCTGTAGTGAGCTTCGTTGGGAAGCTGGTTGATGACACGGTTCCCAGAATCCCAGATGGATGGATACATCTTTCCATGACGCTTTAAAATCTCACACAGCTGCTTATAATTCAGGACTTATCAACAACAGTATGGAGAAATATAAAGCCGCGTCATACAGAGTACGCAGGGCGGTACAACAGGCAAAACAGCGCTACGCCAAGAAACTAGAGTCACAGTTCCAGCAGCGTGACTCTAGGTCTTTATGGCAGGGACTGCGGACAGTGACGGACTATAAAAGCACACCCTCCGGTTTAACGAGTGCAGATGGGACGCTGGCGGGCGAGCTAAATAACTTTTATGCTCGCTTCAGCGCTCCAACCAACATGGCTCACGGCGCAGCCGACCGCGCATGCGCAGATCTACGCGACCAACAGCCGCCATTTGTCATCTCGGAGAGTGACATCAGGAAAGTGTTCAGAGGAGTGAATACCAGGAAAGCTGCAGGACCAGACGGGATATGCGGGCGTGTCCTGAAAACCTGCGCATCCCAACTTGCTCCGGTATTCACCAAGATTTTTAATCTCTCTGTCACTTGGCGTCGTACCATCGTGCTTTAAATAGTCTGTCATTGTCCCGGTTCCGAAAACATCTCAGCCAGCATGCCTGAACGATTACCGCCCTGTAGCCCTAACATCAGTTGTGATAAAGTACTTTGAAAAACTGATCACAGGCTTCATCACTTCTTCACTTCCGGACTCCTTAGACCACCTACAGTTCGCCTAACGCCATAACCGCTCCACGAATGATGCTATCTCACACCTGCTTCACTCTGCCCTGTCTCACCTGGACACTGGGAGGAATAATTATGTTAGAATGCTGTTCGTGGACTAAAGTTCAGCATTCAACACTATTATCCCTTCCACACTCAACACCAAGCTGGAGAATTTGGGACTTCACCCATCCTTGTGTCACTGGATCTCCAGTTTTCTGACGGACAGATGGCAGGCAGTGCGGGTTGGCAAGCATCTTTCCACCCCCCTCACTCTCAGCATTGGGGCTCCTCAGGGGTGTGTTTTGAGACCTTTGCTGTGCTCATTATACACCTATGACTACGTGGCCACCTCCAGCTCCACAACCATCATTAAGTTTGCTGACGACACCGTTGTAGTAGGCCTGATCTCCAACAACGATGAGAGGGCCTACATGGAGGAGATTATACACCTGGAGACCTGGTGCCAGGATAATAATCTCCAACTCAACGTCAGCAAAACTAAAGAGCTGATAGTGGACTACAGCAGGAAACAGTCAAGGAGCTTCCACCCTGTGAGGATCAATGGCATTGCAGTAGTAAGGGTAGACAACTTCAAGTACCTTGGAGTTCACATCGCGCAGGACCTATCTTGGTCCTGCCACATTAACAAACTGGCAAAGAAGGCTCGTCAGCATCTTTACCACCTTCGACGTCTACGAGACTTCAGGCTGCCTCCAAGGTCCTGCAGAAGGTCTACTCCTGCACTGTCGAAAGCATCCTCACAGGGAACATCATAACCTGGTTCGGGAACAGCACCCATCAGGACACACGTCACTACAGAGGGTGGTACGTTCGGCCGAACGCACCATCCAGACCATCTACAGGAAGCGGTGCTGGTCCAAAGCCAAAAAGATTGTGGAAGACTTCAGTTATCCGGACAACAAACTCTTCACTCTGTTGCCATCAGGACGGCGTTTTCGTGTCCTGAAGGCAAACACAGAGAGGATGAGGAGGAGATTCTTCCCAACGGCGAATCGGACCCTGAACCAGGACTAAAAGGACATTACCTTGAACCTGTAACACTGCACTGCAATATTTGCACAAAAAGCACAACCCACTTTATAATTCCATTGCACATTGTAAAGGTTAAATTTAAATTTAAAAGTAGTTAAATTTTATTTTATCTTTTTTTTATCTTACTCTATCCTATTTTTCTTATTCTTATCCTTTTAAACAAATTTTATTTTCTGTGAAGAGGTCAAAAAAGAATTTCACTGCTGGCTGTACCATGTATAACCACGTATGTGACCAATAAACCTGATTCTGATTCTCCATCCATCCATCCATTATCTTCCGCTTATCCGGGGTTCGGGTCGCGGGGGCAGCAACCGAAGTCCCAGCCACCTCCAACAGCTCGACTGGGGGAACCCCAAGGCGTTTCCAGACCAGCTGAGAGATATAATACCTCCAGCGTGTCCTGGGTCTTCCCCGGAGTCTCCTTCCAGCCGGACTTGCCTGGAACACCTCCCTAGGAAGGCGCCCAGGAGGCATCCTTACCAGATGCCCGAACCACCTCAACTGGCTCCTTTCGATGCGGAGGAGTAGCGGCTCCACTCCGAGTCTCTCCCGGATGACTGAGCTTCTCACCCTACCTCTAAGGGAGAGCCTAGCCACCCTGCGGAGAAAGCCCATTTCGGCCGCTTGTATTTGCGATCTTTCTCTTTCGGTCATTACCCAAAGCTCATGACCATAGGTGAGGGTCGGAACGTAGATCGACTGGTAAATCGAGAGCCTTGTCTTGTGGCTCAGCTCCTTCTTTATCACAACAGACCAGTATAGGGTCCGCATCACTGCTGACCAGGCGCTGATCCGTCTGTCAATCTCATGCTCCATCTTACCATCACTCGTGAACAAGATCCCGAGATACTTAAACTCCTCCACTTGAGGCAAGATCTGATCCCTGACCCAGAGAGGAATTTCTACCCTTTTCCGACTGAGAAGCATTTCCTCAGATTTGGAGGTGCTGATTCTCATTCCGGCCGCTTCACACTCGGCTGCAAACCGAACCAGTAAGAGCTGAAGTTCGCAGCCTGGCTAACAGGACCACATCGTCTGCAAACAGCAGCGACGTGATCCTTAGATCACCAAACCGGACACCCTCCATCCCCTGGCTGCGCCTAGAAATTCAGTCCATATAAATTATGAACAGAACCGGTAACAAAGGACAGCCCTGACGGAGTCCAACCCTCACTGGAAACCAGTCCGACTTACTGCCCGCCATGCGAACCAAGCTCCTGCTTCGCAAATACAGGGACTGAATGGCACGTATTAAGGAGCCATGTACCCCATACTCACGAAGAACCTCCCACAGAATACCCCGAGGAACACAGTCGAAGGCCTTCTCCAGATCCACAAAGCACATGTAGACTGGTTGGGCAAACTCCCATGAACCTTCGAGGATCCTGGAGAGAGTGAAGAGCTGGTCCAGTGTTCCACGACCAGGACGAAAACCACACTGCTCCTCCTGGATTCGAGGTTCAACTATCAGTCGGACTCTCTTCTCCAGTACCCCTGCATAGACTTTGCTGGTGAAGGCTGAGGAGTGTAATTCCCCTGTAATTCGAACACACCCTCCAGTTCCCCTTTTTAAAAAGAGGCACCACCAACCCCGTCTGCCAGTCCAGAGGCACTGCCCCCAATGACCATGCAATGTTGAAATGGCGCGTCAGCCAAGACTGCCCAACAACATCCAGAGCTTTGAGGAACTCCGGGCGGATCTCATCCACCCCAGAAGCCCTGCCACCAAGGAGCCCTCAATACCTTAGCGACTTCAGCCACAGTGATGGACAAGCCTTCTCCCGGGTCCTCTGACTCGGCCTCCTCTCCGGAGGGCATATTGGTGGGATTGAGAAGGTCCTTGAAGTATTCCTTCCACCGCCTAATGACGTCCCCAGTCGAAGTCAACAGTGTACCCCCTCCACTATATACTGTGTTGGTCGCACACTGCTTTCCTCTCCTGAGTCGCCTGACAGGTTGCCAGAATCTTCTAGGAGCCAACCAAAAGTCACTTTCCAGTCACTTTTTTTTTTTTTTTGCCTCCGCGACGCACAAAGCCGCAAATCGCTTGGCCTGTCGGTACCGGTCAGCTGCTTCTGGAGTCCCACAAGCCAACCATGCCTGATAGGACTCCTTCTTCAGCTTGACGGCATCCCCCACACGGTGGTGTCCACCACCGTGTTCGAGAGTTACCGCTACGACAGGCACCGACTACCTTGCGACCACAGCTCCTGTCTGCCGCCTCAACAACGGAGGAACGGAACATGGCCCATTCAGGTTCAATGTTCCCCACCTCCCCTGGAATGAGGTTGAAGCTCTGACGGAGGTGAGAGTTGAACATCTGTCTGACGGGTTCTTCTGCCAGACGTTCCCAGCAAACCCTCACTATACGTTTAGGTCTGCCTGGTCTGCATCTTCCCCCGCCATCTGATCCAACTCACCACCAGGTGGTGATCAGTTGACAGTTAAGCTCCTCTCTTTACCCGAGTGTCCAAGACACATGGCCGCAAGTCCAATGACACAACTACAAAGTCGATCATTGAACTGCGGCCTAGGGCATCCTGGCGCCATGTGCACTTATGGACACCCTTGTGCTCGAACATGGTATTCGTGATGGACAAACCGTGATTTGCACAGAAGTCCAACAACTGAACACCACTCGGGTTCAGATCAGAGAGGCCGTTCCTCCCAATCACACCTCTCCAGGTCTCACTGTCATTGCCCACGTGAGCATGTCCCCCAGTAGGACTACAGAGTCTCCAGGGGTAGCAGTTTCCAGTACCCCCCCCCCCCCACACAGACTCCAAGAAGGCTGGGTACTCTAAACTGCTGTTCGGCGCATAAGCGCAGCCAACAGTCAATACCCGTTCCCCCACCCGAAGGCGTAGGGAAGCTACTCTCTCATCCACCGGGGAAAACCCCAACATGCAAGCGTCAAGCCGGGGGGCCACGAGAAAGCCCACACCTGCCCGACGCCTCTCGCCATGGGCAACTCCAGAAAAGAACAGAGTCCAGCCCCTCTCAAGGAGATTGGACCCAGAACCCACGCTGTGTGTTGAGGTGAGCCCGACTATATCTAGCCGGTATCTCTCGACCTCCCGCACAAGCTCAGGCTCCTTCCCTGCCAGTGAAGTGACGTTCCAAGTTTCGAAAGCCAATTTCAGCAACCAAGGATCGCGACACCCAGGCCCATGCCTCCGGCCACTGCCCGATCCACACTGCACTGAACCCCTATTACTACCCCCCCCCCCAGGTGGTGAGCCCATTTGAGGGGGAACCCATGTAGCTCCTTCGGGCTGGGTCCGGCCGGGACCATGGGAAAGTGCCCGGCCACCAGACGCTCGCTGAAGAAACCCATCCCCAGGCCTGGCTCCAGGGTGGGGCCCCGATAACCCTATATCGGGCAGGGTACACGTGTTCTTTGGTTTTATTGATTCTGATTCTGATTTGTTAATTTTGTCTTTGGGTCAAACTATTAGTACCTCAGTTTTATCAGAAGGACGTTTTTTTGGCATCCACATTTTAATATCTTGAATACAGTCCTGGAGCTTACTGATTGAATGAACATCATTAGGGTTAGTTGAAATATATCAATGTGCATCATCTGCATAAGAGTGGAAACTAATTCCATGTTTACGAATAATTGACCCCAATACAAGCATATATAGGGCAAATAGGAGTGGTCCGAGAACTGACCATTGTGGAACACCATATTTAACTTTAACAAGGTGAGAACATTGATTGTTAACACAGGTGAACTGATATTGATCTGTCAGATAGGATAAAACCAATGGAGTACAGAACCTGTAATGCGCACAATGTTTTCTTATCTATCAACCACAATCTATTAACCCACAAATGTTTCTCGCCTGTCAGGTCCATGGAAGCTCTCTATCCCTTTGGCATGTTCATGACACAGGGTGCACACAGTCATTATAAAGAGTGCACACAGTCATCAGGCAGAGCCGTATCATGTGCACTGATTAAGCTCAAAGAACAACGCTATTGTATCCACATCTATCGTCACCACAAGTCTCTTTTGAAGGGAAAAAGCAAACAGATTGCTTTGTTGTATAACAAACAATGCTATAATAAGTCTCTTATGTTAGTATGTCTTTGTAAGTTTCTCTGTCTTTACTGTGTCTGTGCATGTTAAACTACTGATGCTAATATATTTACTATATTTAATACACATTTAATACATGTTTATTAGGTGGCACGGTGGCTTAGTGGTTAGCACGTTCGCCTCTCAGCACTCGGGATTCCCGGTTCGCATTCCCATCTGGGTGGAGTTTCCATGTTCTCCCCGTGTCTGCGTGGGTTTCCTCCGGGTACTCCTGTTTCCTCCCACAGTCCAAAAACATGGATTGAGTTCTCAAAATTGCCCCATATAGAGTGTGTTAGTGTGAGTGAGTGTGTGCCCAGTGATAGATTGGCGCCCTGTCCTGGGTGTATCTCCCCTGGATGGGCATGGGAAATCCCACCGCGACTCTAATAGAGGATAAAGCTGAAGATAATGGATGGATAATGGATGGATGGTGTTTATTAACATGTATAACACACCAGATTGTATCAGTTTATTTTAAAAAAAATCATTTAACCTTGCCTCTACATCACTTCAATAAACATAATTAGAGCATAAGTTTCCAGATTTGACAAAACGCATAATTAGAACACCTTAACTAATGTTGTGCAAAACTATTTTTAAAAATCGGATTTAAATATACAGTATGTTAATAAAGACACATATAGAAATAACAATATACTCATGAATTGAGGTATGTTCATTAATAATCTTAGTTGTATTATATCCCATTTCCAGCAAATGAAAAATCTGTAATCTGCATGTAAATTTTGACTAGTAAATACTAACATACATATAGAGAACACAGTTGGTTAAAAGAACACAAAATGTGTAAGATTTCCAAGATTTTACCTTTCAACATAGATGTTTTTCCCAGTTCCCAATGAATATAGGCTGGTCAGAATTCTATAGCATGACACCTGGACATCATCCACTAAAACAGAATGTAAAGCAGCAAGGTATTAACACAGACAATCTGAAGATAAAACAATCATATCCTTATTTATTTAGGACCTAACATAATAACACATAAGAAATATGAAGAAGTATCGGATACAAACTTTTCATCATTAAACTTAGATTACTGATTTCATCCGGTTGCCACAGGTATATTAGATTATTTACTTAGCTTTCTATGCCTCTGAATGCCTTTCGAATGCCTCTGACCTGAGAACAGATTGGGGAAGGCTTTTTTTTGTTTCAGGATGATCGTATCCCAGTACACAAAGTTTTATAAAAGGCATGGTTGGGTAAATTTGGCATTGTCAAACATGAGTGGTATAAAAAGAACACAACACATTCAAAAACCTTTGGGATAAACTTGAACTAAGAGGGTGTAATTTACACACACATTTGTGTAAACATCAGTGCTTAACTGAACCAGTGCTCTTCCAAATAAATGGACACAATTTCTCACACATAAATTCAATAATCTTGTCAAAAGTATTATTAAAACATGACAAAAATACTGACAAAATTCACTATTTTATTTTTTTATTTAAACTAAAATAAACCAAAATGCAGAGGTATTGTGTGAAAATGAAGTAACCCCTAAAGTAATATATAAAGTCTACAAAACTACAAATAGAATAGCTAAAATAAATAGAATTAAAGTTAAACAATATCCCAGTCAAATTCAAAGTTCTAAAAAAATAAAAAGACCAATATTTTTTTTGTAACAAAAAGGTGATCCAGATTAACGTGAACTGCAGTGGTGTCCAAAGCACAAGCCAAAGCTCGAGTAATTTGCATATGTGTAATAATATTGATCAGGAGGTCTTTTTGCTTTTGCTTTTTTTTTTTTTTTGCTTTTTTAACATGCAATGTATGCTTCTGTCAAAATAACATCTTTTCACAGTAACTTATTCAGCAAGAAAATAGTAAAATAGTAAACAATCTTAATTTGTATAAAAATGCTTCACTTACAAATTAGGTCTACTCCAAACTGATGTTCAGTAATGTGCTCAAATAGAGCAGTGAGGATAGGCAGCAGAGCCACAGTGGTGTAGTTGATATTTTGTGACACGCCCTTTATTTGACTCCGGCAATGTGTGAATTTTCCTAGCTTTAAGTTCTCCAGGGTTTTTTCTAGATCATCTGCAGCATTCTCAAAAAATGTCCTTAGACCTCCCTTTACCAACTCAGAGCCAGATTTCATCACTGTCCTGAAGGAAATAAGAAGACATGTGCGTTAGTATATTTTAAGCTAAATAATGTCATGTTAACATAAAAGAACCATCATATCTGTTAATAAAATAAGGATTTTCTTTAAATTATTTTAAAGGAATAATTACTCAAAAAAGGCGGCAGGGATGCGGACCCTATACCGGTCTGTTGTGGTAAAAAAGTGAAAAAGCTATAAGGCAAGGCTCTTGATTTACCAGTCAATCTACGTTCCTACCCTCACCCATGGTCATGAGCTTTGGGTAATGACCGAAAGAACAAGATCGCGAATACAAGCGGCCGAAATGGGTTTTCTCCGCAGAGTGGCAGGGCTCTTCCTTAGAGACAGGGTGAGAAGCTCGTCATCCGGGAGAGATTGGGAGTAGAGATGCTACTCCTCCGTGTTGAAAGGAGCCAGTTGAGGTGGTTCGAGCGTCTGGTAAGGATGCCTCCTGGGTGCCTCCCCAGGGAGGCGTTTCAGGCAAGTCCAGCTGGGAGGAGACCCCGGGGAAGACCCAGGACACGCTGGAGGGATTATATCTCCCTGCTGGTCTTGGAACAACTCGGGGTTCCCCCAGTTGAGCTGGTGGAGATGGCTGGGGCGAGGGAGATCTGTGTCTCCATACTTGGGTTACTGCCCCCACGACCCGGACAAGCAGAAAATAATGGATGGATGGATGAATGGGCACAGATCTAATTCATTTGTGAATGAAATAATAAAATCAGGAAAGGTGAAGAAACAATAAACAGTGTTTGTGATTGATTTATATTGATTTATGATAGAATGTGAAAGAGATAAAGGGACTGTGATTTTTCGAAGAAGAGGGAATATCAAACTGATGATCCATGTCCGTATGTCCAAGTATACGGCTAAAAGGTGTTAATTGTGGAAAACTAAACCAGTTATCTAAACTAAAGCAGGTCCTCTGGAGCAACCACAACAACCTGGAGCAGAACACAGCCAAAACAGTGGAGATGAGAGTAGACTTTAGGAGATGCCCTCCAACCCTTATTGGACTCACCATCCTCAACAGTAGTGTAACGGCTGTGGACTCCTACAAGTTCCTGGGCACAGTAATCTCCAAGGACAAGGACATGAAATGGGATTGCAATATCAGCACCATCATTAAGAGGGCTCAGAAGAGGCTGTACTTTCTGCATCAGCTGAGGAAGTTCAACCTGCCCAAGGCGGTGATGGTGCAGTTCTACACTGCCACCATAGAATCTGTCCTCACCGCATCACAGTGTGGGGCAGCTCAGCCACTAGACATGACACCCACAGACTGCAGCGCATCATCAGGTCTGTAGAGAGAACCATCGGTGTGAAGTTACCCTCCCTACCGGACCTGCACAGGGCTAGAACCAGGAAGCGGTCAGAGAACATCATCCGCGATCCATCACACCCTGGACATCACCTGTTCCAGTATCTTTCCTCAGGCCGGCGTTTCAGCCAATTGAGTATCAAGACCTCCAGACTACTAAAAAGCTTCTTTCCACACGCCATCACACTCATGAACAGCTGAACATTTAAACACCACTTTTCCTTTTTACAGTTTACCACACACATCCATATCCAGATGTTCTATCACCGGTGACTCTTTGTTCTCCATATTTATATTTATATTATATTTATTTAACTATGTATTGTATTTTACTGTGCACTAGCACCTTATTTTTCAAATATACAATTTGAACATGTTAGGTTTACAGGTGTGTCTGTGTGTGGGTGTGCGTGTGCGTGTGCGTGTGTGCGCGTGTGCGGATGAGGATGACAGGTGTGCCTATGCTTGTTGGCGTGTGTGTGTGTGTGTGTGTGTGTGAGAGTGTGTGTGGACGAGGTTGTTACTTCTGTAATGTCAGTTTATTGTAATGTCAGTTTATTGTGCTCCGTGAGCTACTGTAACCAAGGACAAATTCCTTGTATGTGTGAGCATACTTGGCCAATAAAGCTTGATTCTGATTCTGATTTTAAGTTGAAATACCACCTGTCCTCCATCTTCACTCAGTTCTGTTACACATGGTTTAAAACAGCTTTGCTTGGCCAAAAGAGTTTGCCATAATTGATGGCAATTTTTACTGGCAAATTATAAATGTTGAATGTCAGAACATTTAAAATATGTCCCGATTGTTCACATTATTATATACTAAATGTATACACCAAAGGCCAAAAATAAAGGCCTTTACAAACTGTTAGGCATCACTATAAACCATGTTTACATGGTTTAAAGTGCATTGTTATCTTAATTAAGTCCCAATTATATGTGCAATAATTATATCCTACCTCTGCATAAAATGCACCATACCTAGTATCCAGTGTGTGGGCCAAAATGTGAAGACAGCTAACCATCATGGCAGAATCACTTCCTGTAAACACAGATTTATTAACATAATATGTATAAAACAATACTTTGTAAATCACTTTGTAAAAGTAAGACAACAAACAGAGGTTAAGAAAAAAAGATAACCGCCTTACCAAATAAAGATATCCTGTGCCTAACAAGTGAAGCCAGCTTACAAAAAAGGCTAAAACCACAAGTTAAGGATAGAGAAAAGAGGAAGATTGTAAAACGAAAACAGCAGAATTAAGAAGGAAAGAGGGAAATAAGAAATAAGTGGTTAATAGATTAAGATCTTATATTAGTAAAAAACCTACAGTTCATTACAAATATACTGAGCAGGCATAACATTTTGACCATCTTCATAATATTGTTGTAAGACAAAAAGGCATTCAGGCCACTGATTTTTGCTAAAAAATTTTTGGCAGGGATTGTTAAAAATCATAGCTATTGCAACTCATTTTTTTGACCTACCACTCTTTTAAAGGCTCAAAGAGAACAAACAAGTCACTAAATATATTTAGATGAAATAATAAGGCAATAGAATTAAAAAAAAAAAAAAGTTTTTCACAAAATTTGCAATTCAAGCGTAAGTTTAATGAAATGGATTTTCATGGCATAAAATGTTACAAAAATAATAAAGAGGTTGCCCAACATGAGCTTAGATCACATCACTGAAAGATATTCAAGCTAAACAGCGATAAACCCAACCATTTTTACTAGCTGAAACATGACAACAAATGGCACTTAAAGAATCGCTTCCCTTTACTGCCCACTTAAAGAGTTGCAACAAACAGCAACTAACCAACCTCAATGACCCAATCATAATTCTACTCTATTCAGACTACATCAATATCTGTTAACTTCTAGTGTTGATTGTACACTTTTGATATTGGTTTTCAAGTTAACACAATAGCTTGGTCTTTTTACAAGGCCAATAAATTTGCCTATCCACTCCATGAATAACCTTCTTAAGTTGCGGATGCTAATGGTCAGGCTTTTCTCACTTGGGATATGTTGAAGCACAAAAAACTGTTTCTCAAAAAACCTAGAGCACAAACTCTCTTAAAGTGTTATAGTATCAGCACTGTGGGCAAAATATTTTAAAGGCAAACACATATGCTGATGGCTACTTCTGAGAACACTTGATTTTTGTAAAAGCAGCATGATAATGGGTATTTTGGGAACATAAACCTGTTTTACTTCTGGTTGGAAAATGGGCAGTATTGAGGCCAATAAACTTATCCTTGTCCTATGGATTTTTGGTTGACAGCTTTCTTGTCAATAAATCAGTTACCATGCAATCAGTTAGCAGATCAGAAATGATACAAGCGTGTCTAGGAAGTGTTTGATTGGCCACTTGACATCCTGTGCCCCATAACATTTTCTCTTGGTTTTTGCAAAGAGCACGTAATTAGGTTTCACATAATGTTTAGTTAACGGGAAATACATTTTAAATTCGTCAGTTCACAATTATCTGAAGATAATTCAGTGTTACTTTCTGCAAAACTTGCCATTATATAAATTATGGACATTTTAACTAAAGTTAAGAATTATGTCAATTGAATACACATCACAATGCCTGCTGTATGCAGAAGTTGGAATAATTCATAGTAATTCATAATCCAAGTCTCCTTATATCTCTCCAGTTGCTGTTGTCAGAAAAAAAATAGTGATGTCCGGTTGTGTGTTGAGTATCGCAAACTAAACAATCTAACCATGAAAGACGCCTATAGATTACCTCATTTAGACAAAACCTTTTCTGCACCTAGTAGATTCGAACTAAGTTATTCCTACCTGGATTAAATCTTGTTGCACATTCAAAAGATTCTTGATTTATATGAAATCTGGGGAATTTTATGGCCAATTCAACAACTCAAATGCTATGCTTCTCAAACTGTTTTGGAGAAGGATATCTCTTTCATGCTTAAAAAAACACAGTTATGAGGCAATAATGTTTCCATGAAAGGTTGTATACTCCAACAATTCTTGGGTAGATGGTAGGCATTAAAGTAACATGTACATGGGTAGCAGGACTCAAGGTTTCCCAGCAGAACTGTCTCTACTACTACACTGTCTCTACTAGCTTGCCTTCTTCCTATTGACACACATCAAGCCATCCACATGATGTGAAAAAAAATGTGACTTGTCAGATCAGACAATCATCTTATATATGCTCTATGATCCATTTCTGATGCTTACATGCCCATTGTTGGTACTTTTTGGTCCACATGCAGCTATGAGGCTCCATATGCATCCCCAAGTAGGCAAACTTTGATACTCTGTGTATCTGATCCCCTTTTATCATAACCAGCATTAGCTCTGACAGCAGTACGTGCTACAATGGATTTGTTTAATCAGACCACATGGGCTAGCCTTTACTCTCCATGTGCATAAATGAGCCTTGGTCACCCATGACCCTGTTAATGGTTTACCACTGTTCCTTCATTGGACCACTTTTGATAGATACGGTCCACTGCCAAACAGAAACATCCCACATCTCCAACCTTTGTATAAACCTCTTGTACACAGAAGAACTTGCAGTCACCCGCACAGTGAATAAATGGTCTGAGGAAACAGAGGAGGCACCGAAAGACTGTTTTGATTAAACTATGTGGGAAGTGCTGTGTGATCCTCATGGGGAGGACATGGACAATCTCACACACTGCATCATGGACTACATAAACTTCTGTGTGGAGAACACTGTACCCACCAAAATGGTTAAGTGTTTCTCCATTAACAAACCATGAATCAACCCTGGGATAAAAGCTCTGAGATAAAGGTAAGAAGAGAGCTTTTAAATTAGAAAACAGGGAGGAGCTGAGTACTGTACAAAAGGAGCTGAGAAGGAAGACCCGTGAGGGAAAAGCCAAGTACAGGAGAAGGATTAAAGACCAGCTGAAGCAGAACAATGCCAGCAGAATCAGGAAAGGCCTTAAAACTATCTCAGGCCACAAGAAACCAGACTCCCATGTAGTGGGGACCAAAAATGGGTGAACGACCTAAATCTGTTTTTCAATAGCTTTAATAACTTCCCTCCCCCAACTCAGACACCTGTACTTCAGCCATTGTCTTCAACGACACAAGTGTACAGCTCGGCAATCACCCTCACAGACATCCTCATTAGCATTTCTTCCAGTTCACAGCCACCACCCACTGCTCCCAGGAACAGCATACAGACACCTGGAACATTTGACCACTCTCTACTCCCATACTCCATCTTGACTCTTTTAATGATCCAGGTAAGAAATGAGCTCAGGAAGATGAAACCAAGTAAGGCTGCAGGTCCTAATAGCATCAGTTCCAGGCTTCTGAGGTGCTGTGCTTTAAAGGCTTTTCATTCTGTAAAGCTGCTTTGTGACAATGTACTGTTGTAAAAAGCGCTATATAAATAAATAACTTGAACTTGAACTTGAACTTGAAGCTGTGCCCACCAGCTCAGTAAAATTGTTGAATACATGAGCGTTTCACAGCTGGGGAAAATCTGTAAGTGATAGAAAATGCGTGGTGCCGGTGCCTAAGACTTTACAACCAAAGGACCTAAACAGCTACAGGCCGGAGTCACTGATGTCTCATCTGATGAAGACACTGGAGAGGCTGGTGCTTCTCCATCTCTGCCCACTGGTGAGGTCATCAATGGACACTCTTCAATTAGCCTACCAGCCTGGTGTTGGTGTGGATGATGCTGTCATCTACCTTCTGCACAAAGCTCTCTCTCATCTGGAGAACCAGGGGAGTACTGTGAGGATCATGTTCTTTGATTTCTCCAGTGCATTCAACACCGTTTGACCTGGACCTCTGAGGGACAAGCTGGATTTTATAGCATTTGACTCTCAGATGACAAATTGGATAATGGACTACCTCACACATTGACCACAATATGTGAGGGCATGGGACTGTGTATCTGACTTAGTGGTCTGTAGTACAGGGGCACCACAGGGAACTGTCTTAGCGCCATTCCTCTTCACCCAGTACACTGCAGACTTTAAGTAAAACTCACTGAACTGTCACTTACAGAAATTCTCTGATGACTCTGCTGTTGTCGGTCTCATCACAGATGATGATGACTGGTAATACAGACAAGTGATTCAGAACTTTGTTAACTGGTGCCTATGTAACTGCCTCCAGATCAACACTGGGAAAACCAAGGAGCTGGTGGTGGATTTTCGTAGGTGTAGTCGCCCTCTCCCAACACTGCTGAACATCCAGGGAAAGAACATTGACATGGTGGACACTTACAAGTACCTGGGAGGAGCCACATCTGAGGACCTTTTTTGAAACAGTGGTGGCATCCACCTTATTTTATGGATTGGTGTGCTGAGGCATCAGCATCACAAATGCAGACAGGAGCAGACTGGACAAACTCATTGGGAAGGCCAGCTCTGTCCTGGGGAAACCCTTAGACCTCGTGCAGGTGGTGGGAGACAAGAGGATGCTAAACAAGCTAGCAACTCTTATGGACAACAAATCCCACCCCATGTAAGAGACTCTAGCGTCACTGGGCAGCACCTTCAGTGACAGGCTACGTCAGCCGAAGTGTGTTAAAGAGCATTACCGCAGGTCCTTCATTCCTGCCACAGTTAGACTGTACAATCAGCACAGTAAACACTCACCACCAAACTGACAAAACACTGTGCAATAAATATTATATTGTTATATGTGCAATACAGTTTTTGCTAGACAATCTGTTGTTTTTCTGTAACCACTTCATTTAATTTCTAATCATATGTGCAATACTGTTTTCCACATCGTCTCCCCCTGTATTATATGCCATGTACATAATTGAGTAGTTTTTTTAAATTTTATTTTACAGTATTTTGTATATACTGAGCAATTTCTATTACCTTTTTAACAATCTTATTGTAATATATACATTACATGTATCTGTCCTGTCTTGTCCTGTCGTTTTGGAGATGCTCTTATCCAGTTATTTAGCCATCTCCAAAATTCATCAGGGGTGTGTTTATAGTGTAGAACTGTTGGGGAACTGTTTACATTTTGCTTTATTGCATATCCACCAAAGTGTAAAGTGCTTGTTTTTGAAAACTAAGGCACACTAAAACACATGTGATTTATGTGTTTGTGCTGTGTGCAGGCATGTAAAAGGTTATGTGTAAAGCTTAATGAGCATAAGACATTCTGTTTATCTAAGCTGGGGTTTAATGTTTCAACTTCGATGTTTAAATGCCTGTATAAAACTGACAATGAGCAACTTTCTTGCCTCTAGAGTAAATCTATTTATATAGTATTATATTAATTTAGGCGGCACGGTGGCTTAGTGGTTAGCACGTTCGCCTCTCAGCGCTGGGGATTCTCGGTTCGAATCCCCATCTGGGTGGAGTTTCCATGTTCTCCCCATGTCCGCGTGGGTTTCCTCCGGGTTCTCCGGTTTCCTCCCACAGTCCAAAAACATGGAACAAGTCAATTGAGTTCTCCAAATTGCCCCATGTAGAGTGTGTGTGTGTGTGAGTGAGTGTGTGCCCAGCGATAGATTGGCACCCTGTCCTGGGTCTATCTGCCCAGCGCCCGAAACGTTCTCCCCTGGATGGGCATGGGGAACCCCACCGTGACCCTACTAGAGGATAAAGCAGGAGATAATGAATGAATGAATGAATATATTAATTTAGTGACCTTAAGTGTTATTTAGCACAGTGGAAAAAACACACAGCTAATATTATAAACAATGTTATAGACAATATTTCCTTAGTATTACAGACAGCTGCCACAAAATATTCCACTATACAAATAATTATATTATTATTAATACTAAAATCTCTTCAATCTATATTCACTTAACATTTTAATATCTATTAAATTTATTTATAATTATTCATAAAGCATAATTCAATGTTGTACAATAACATATTTTGGGAAATAGACTGACACTGTGAACTGATTCTGTGGGATTCAAATGTCCAGATATAGACCTACTACAATAGAACAACTACAAAGTACAGACTTATATAAATGGTAATTGGAGAGAATAACAGCAATGTATAATAACCTGGTAACCATCTCCTTCTCCTTATTTGAAGCATAACCACTGCTGCTCAGGTTCTTGCTGGGAGAGGAGAGAAAGTAAAGAGAGTGATTCTTGAAGTATTGGTCTATAAGGGGTAGAAGTACCTAAACAAACGAACAAACCAAACTAATTACTACAATAATGGTAACTGGTAGTTAATTTGTAAAGCTCATGTGAGTAAATATCAGTTACAAACTATTTATATTGACCCCTACTTTAGAATACATTGCAATTAATATAATTTTTGCTTTGTAAACTGGTAAAATTTGTATTTTTTCACTCTTGCAGACCTTGGCAAAGAACTTGATTTCTTGCTCATGTGGAGATCTATCATTCTTGCCATCGCTGGCCATAGCCTCTAAAGAAAAGATAAGAACAAACATTGGTTCATACAGCCCCAGTTAAAATTAATTACTGGTCAAATACAGTGTGGGCCTTGCATGTAATTTGGTTCAGGATAAAATATTTGCTACAATAGTAGTTTTCACTTACCGAGGTGAGCAATGAACTCCTGAGCAAAGTCGACATAATTCAGCAGCTTCTTCAGGAACTTGTATGCAAACCTTTTCTCCATTGAAGATGAATCCTGCTCCATGTCTTTCAGATGCCTATCAAAAAGTTGTTCAGAATTTATAACTTGTGGATTTTGCCCATTAAACAGGTGCATAAAGAAAATAGTCAGTTATTAACATGCCTGGTAATGGCATAGCCATTGATCTGAAGAAAGCGAAACAGGTCTTGGGCTTTCTCCCTGTCACTAGCTTTTTCTTTTGCTGTGAGAGTGTCATATGGCACAAACAAGCGATGTGACATACAACCTGAGAAAAGGGACAAATATTAAATTTAATATTATCAAAACAGCTGATTTCAGAATGAGAAAACCTTGGAATAACTCAGTGATAGATAATGTGTGAATTTTGATGTCCACTTACTTTTATTTTTTAAATAGATGATTATGCATTTAGCTTAGAGGTACTCATAAAAGGAAATAACATTCTTAGCTATCAAAACATTTTCAAGTCACATTCACCAAAATGCTATTTTAAAAAGAAGACACAATTATTTGATAAGTACTAATGCACTGCTTGTTGCTGGAAAAGCTAAGTAAGCTTAGTAAGTTTATTGGGTTAAATTTGTGGTGTCTAATAAGGTGTCTGCTTAAGAACTGTGTCATATATGGACTGTGAGAGTTTATCATTTAGCTTTCTACGACTTCCAAGTATCCCTTGGTTGGAGTCAGAACACAGAGGATACATAGAGCACTCCTGAAGCAATGAGGGTTAAGGGCCTTGCTCAAGGATCCACATTGGTAATGTCAGGGGACTTGAATTTAAACCCACAACCTTCTGTTCCAAAAAGCCACCTCAATAATAAAAACTCTAAATAACTCTGAGCCACCTCAGAGTTATTTTTCCCCCTGAGCAGACAAGTGCACGAAGCATTCTGCAGATGTACTGCAAACATGGACAATGGATTAAATTTGTTGTATAGCAGTGCTGCCGTTATTGTTCCTCCACATCTAAGTCAACGCACTACATAAAGACACTATAAGATTTTTTTTCCCATTCTGGTTTACATGTCCCTTACAGTTACATAATATAATATAAATAATGCTTACACACACAAATGTATATATGTGTGTGTGTACAGTACACCAGCATTTGTTGACCAATTAATAAATATAAAGCCAAAAAATGTTGTGAAATGACATAAAAAAACCCATGGCAATTGTCAACTTAGTAATATTGCAGGACTTTTAACAAACATGACGGGTACCTGACACTTCTGTATTACATAGTCATAGAAATGGTGCTCAAGGCCAGCAATTATAACGGCAAAAAAACACCTCTCTTTTATTATATAACACTGTATTATTAAAATGGTTTTGGAGTTGATGTTTAAAGGTAAAATCCAAATACTATGTTTTCAAGCTGTAAGGGATGCAGGGTTTGTGCTCCTTACTCGGTTTATTACTTGGTTTTGTCCTGTCTGGTCCACTCAAGTTATTAGTCCCTGTTAAATAATTAATTATTATTACTCCGTCATGTGAATCCCTATTTGATTAGAAATTCTCATCTCTCCTGTTCTTGCCCATCCGAGTGTCATATGAGTTGTGTCGTGTCTGCCTTGATTGTTCTCTAATGTCTGTGCTATAAATCCCTATTATTCTTTTTATCTTGAATTTATTTAGTGCCGCATAAGCAGTCGTGCCATGATGTAAACCTGAATAAGCAGCATATTTTGTTTTTAAGATGTGGCATTATTTTAAACATCATATTTGTACTATTCATTGCACACATGTTCACATATATAAAAACACATCGTGGCAGAAAAAAACAATGCAATATGATCCATTATTACATATTACTACTTTCCTATGTACCACAGGAGATAGATGGGGTTGAAACATCAAAAGTGTTAGCTGTTTAAAAAAAAACATCACCTTTTGCTTCTAGGTCATTCTTCTTCTTCTTAGCCCAAATATTATAGTAGTTTTCAGCTAGCACTTCTACCATAGCCTAAGCAAACATTATCATGTGAAATAAATGAATTATTAACAATGTTTTGATAATAGACATTCAAAAACATTAATTGCTTTAATAATAAAGTTTTGTGTATATACTGTGGGGTGTGAAAGTTTGGGCAGCCTTGTTAATTTTCCTGATTTACCTTTATAAATCATTTGTTGCTTGGATAAAAAAAAAAATCAGTTAAATATATCATATAGGGGACAAACACGGTGATATATGAGAATTGAAATGAAGTTTATATGATTTACAGAAAGGGTGCAATAATTGATTAAACATAATAAGGCAGGTGCATAAATTGGGCAAAGTTGTCATTTTATTGATTTCAAAACCTTTAGAATGAATTATTGGAATTCAAATTTGGTTTGGTCAGTTTATTGACCCTTGACCTCCGTACACAGGCGACTCCAATTATGTGAAAGGGTATTTAAGGGGGGCAATTGTAAGTTTTTCTCCTCTTTGCACCTTGTCTGAAGAGTCGCAGCATGGGAGTCTCAAAACAACTTTCAAATGACCTGAATACAAAGTTTGTTAACCGTCATGGTTTAGGGGAAGGATACAGCTATCTCAGAGATTTCAGCTTTCAGTCTTCACTGTGAGAAATATTGTGAGAAAATGGAAGACCACAGGCACAGTTCAAGTCAAGGCTCGAAGTGGCAGACTAAGAAAAATCTAAGAAAAACAGAAGCAAAGGATGTTGAGAACAGTGAGAGTCAACCTACAGACCAGCACCAAAGACCTACATCATCTTGCTGTTGATCAATTGAGTCAATGTGCATCGTTCAACTATTCGGCGCACTTTACACAAGGAGATGCTGTATGGGAGAGTGATGCAAAGGAAGCCTTTTCTCCGCCCACATCACAAACAGAGCCGCTTGAGGTATGATAAAGCACATTTGGACAAGCCAGCTACATTTTGGAATAAGGTGCTGTGGAGTTATTTGGGCATAACAAGGGCTGTTATGCATGGAGGAAAAAGAACACAGCACTCCAAGAAAAACACCTACTACGTACAGTCAAATTTGGTGGAGGTTCCATCATGCTGTGGGGCTGTGTGTCCAGTACAGGGACTGGGAATTTTGTTAAAGTTGAGGGCCGCATGGATTCCAATCAATATCAGCAGATTCTGGAGACCAATGTCCAGGAATCAGTGACAAAGCTGAAGCGGCTGGATCGTCCAACAAGACAACGATGCTAAACACTGCTCCAAATCGACTAAGGCATTCATGCAGAGGAACAAGTACAACGTTCTGGAATGGCCATTAAGAAGAATGGTCAAAAATACCTTCAGCTACAATCCAGACTCTCATTAGAAGCTATAGGAAGCTTTTACAGGCTGTTATTTTTGCGAAAGGAGGGTCTACTAAATTGTTAGAGATCGCTCGTTCTTCCCCGGGAGATCGGCTACGCGGGAGGAATGCGTACGCCGCTAGCGCCTAGTGAGCGTTTCCCGGGAATCGGCTATGCGGGGAAAAATGCCGGTCCGTCATACAAAACACTCCCACAGATCCAACCTGCGTGGGAGTAATGCGCAGCGCCACACCGTGGTTGAGCGCTGAAGGAGAGTTCAGAGACACCGGGCATAAAAACAAAACAGAGTTTATTATTAAAAATGGTGAGGGACACCAACAGAAAAGGGGGGAACGAAACAAACGAACTTACACCGGGATGATACCGAAATAAATACGTGCACGGGGGAGAGGGAATACGGAAACAAAATAGAAAAACACCCAATCACGTGCACAAAATAAACCAATCACTGAACGGAGACAATGAGTCCAATTAAATGAGGGACAGGTGACATACCCCCACCCCAACAGTCACGCACAAGGGGGAAGCGACCATGAAAGAGAAAAAGAGGGGGGAAAAAATTATTCTAATAATGTTCTCGCGGAGAAAGGGGGGGGGTCCCATGATGGGGCGATGAGACGTGATGGATGCCCCCTGCTGACGCAGCATGGAGCACGCCATCTCGTTGCGGGGCGCGGATCGGCGCCCTCTAGCTGCGAGGCGGGGAGATCGCCCCTGGTGCTCGGAGTCGGCGGCGGGAGGACCCTGGTGCTCGGGATCGGTGGCAGACGGCCTCTGACCCTCGGGAACGGTGACGGGTGGCCCCCGGTGCCCGGGCTATGCAGCGGGCAGTCCCTGGTGCTCGGACTCAGCAGCGGGTGGTCCCTGGTGCTCAAAACTCGGCAGTGGGCGGTCCCTAGTGCTCGGACTAGGCAGCGGGCGGACCCTGGTACTCCGGCTCGACGAAGGGCGACCCCTGGTGCTCGGAACTTTCCAGATGCTAGGCACATCTTTCTGTTAGAGATCGCTTGTTCTTCCCCAGGAGATCGGCTACGCTGCTAGCGCCTAGTGAGCGTTTTCCGGGAATCGGCTACGCAGGGAAAAATGCGTACGCCGGTCCGTCGTACAAAACACTCCCACAGATACAACCTGTGCGGGAGTAATGCGCAGCGCCGCACCGTGGTTTTGCGCGGAAGGAGAGTTCAGAGACACCGAGCATAAAAACAAAACAAGGTTTATTATTACAAATAGTGTAGGGACACCAACAGAAAAGGGGGAAACAAAACAAAAGAACTAACACCGGGATGATACCGAAACAAAGACGTGCACGGGGGAGAGCGAATACGGAAACTAAATAGAAAAACACCCAATCATGTGCACAAAATAAACCAATCACCCAACGGAGACAATGAGTCCAATTAAATGAGGGACAGGTGCCCCAGGCACCTGTGACATAAATATTGAGTTAAGGTTTTTTTTTGGTGCCCAAATTTATGCACCTGCCTAATTTTGTTTAAACAATTATTGCACACTTTATGTAAATCAAATAAACTTCATTTTACTCCTCAAATATCACTGTGTTTGTCCCCTTTATGATATATTTCACTGATTTTTTGTATCCAAACAACCAATGATTTATAAAGGTAGATCATGGAAATTAACAAGGCTGCCCAAACTTTCGCACCCCACTGTATATATATATATATATATATATATATATATATATATATATATATATATATATATATATACATAGATAGATAGATAGATAGATAGATAGATAGATAGATAGATAGATAGATAGATAGATAGATAGATAGATAGATAGATAGATAGGTAGATAGATATAATTGTGTATTATTACATCAATTTATAATCACATTGACATATAGGTATTAGCTATGCTATATAAATAGGGAGTTGTTCATATATATAATAAAAAAAAAACTTTAAAAGGTAGGTATTAAACAATGTTATTTACCTGTAGTTCTCGAGAAAGCACCACTTTGCTCAAGTCAACAGGACTTGGGTTGAAGCCACTACCCTGTAAATGTTGAGATAAATAAAAACGAACGGTAAAACTGTCAGTGTTCCCGCCCGTCTCCCCACCTATCACAGGCCGTCTCTCCGTCTTATTGATTACAGCTGGTGACGATTCTCCACCCACTTTACTTCCTATTTAACGCAGTCGGAATTTAACGCTGTTCCTGTGTTTGTACTTGATCTCTGTTTTTGCTCAGGTACTCGAAGTGACGCTATCGCTTCCCTCAGCTACGGTCGCAACTTTCGCAGACAGCGCTTCGGACGATCACGTGTCTGCACGGAACGAAGACTGACGTGGCCCAGTTCCCACACAGCAGGAGGTGGATCTTCTCATGTCACCTGTCTGCGGCTACGTCACTTGTGATGCTGACCCCGTTCCCAGAGTCACGTGCCTCGGCCGATTGTTTCCGGCATTTTTGAATCTGCGGCGTTCCAGTTCCTTGTTCTGTTGATCACCATCATTTTTCCCTGACGCAAGGGGTTCTACTTTTAAACAGTAGCTAAACTGAACAGGATCTGTCTACTGTTTTGTCCCGCACGTCGTAACAGAAATCCTTCGCCATAATAAAGAGAGAGGATTTTCTACGCGCCGAAGCGCGCTGGGATGGATTCTCAGCACGATAATGCCAGCGGTCCACATCGGACACCGGGACCGAATTTCTCTACCCTTCAGAGCGAGTTGGGAGAGATTTCTGTCGTACTGCGCAACCTGTTGCAACGGCAAGAGGACTTTGAACAGGGGCTGGTGTCGGCCGTCGCCCAAGCGGCGTCTCCGGCCGCAGTTCCTGCGTTCCCTCTCGCGGCTCCTCCGACACCTAGACTCCTTCCAGGGTCTCCATCACTGAGCATCTCCCTGTCTGAGCCAGAGAGGTATGATGGTAATCCGGCCACCTGCCCAGTGCTCGCTGTTCCTCCACAGCTGCTCCATCTCCAGCGACCAAGATAAGATCGCGCTGGTGATCTCACGGCTCACCGGGAAGGCATGCGAGTGGGCCACGGCGATATGGGAGGCACAGAATCCCGAAGTCCAGACCTTTACCGCGTTTATCGAGGCATTCAAGGCCGTCTTTAGCCACCCAGTAGAGGGAAGACCCTGCGGAGAGGAGCTACGACAGGGGTCCCAGTCCGTAACCAGTTATGCGCTGTCATTTCGCACTTTGGCTGTGCGATCCGGTTGGAATGAGGCCGCCCTGATAGCCCATTACTGAGAGGGACTACGTCGAGAGGTCCGACGTGAGATTTCGGGACGTGACTTCAGCGCCTCCTTTACCGCCCTCATTCGTCTCTCCATCCTGATGGACCAGCACCTGAACCCCTCATCCCGGACACGTCAGCACGTCACAGAGGGGGGTAGAGCGGAACAATCACATCTGTGTGTCTGAAGCAGAGCCGATGCAGCTGGACATGACTCGCCTATCTCTCATTATCTGAACGTCGTCTCAGGTCCCGTCTCTGTCTGTACTTTGGTGAGGCCTCACACTTGGTACAGAACTGCCCTGCACGTCCCTCAGACAGGACCCGCCGTCCAGCACCGGAGTCTCCCAGAGCGGTGAGAGGTCACGACACTCCTCAATCCCACCAGCTCCACATCGACATAAAACTCAGCATCACAGAGACCAAGATCAAAGCATGTGCCATGATTGACTCGGGAGCGGATAGGAGTTTTATTGATCAGGGTCTTGTGTATAATTGAGGTGGTATAATAGTTCATTCATTCATTCATTATCTTCCGCTTTGTCCTATATTAGGGTCGCGGGGGGGGGTTCCCCATGCCCATCCAGGGAAGAACGTTTCGGGGGCTGGGCAGATACACCCAGGAAAGGGCGCCAATCCATTGCTGGGCACACACTCACACAGACACGCACACATACACACACTATATAGGGCAATTTGGAGAACTCAATTGACTTGATTCATGTTTTTGGATGGTGGGAGGAAACCGGAGAACCCGGAGGAAACCCACGCAGACACGGGGAGAACATGGAAACTCCACTCAGATGGGGATTGGAACCGGGAATCCCTAGTGCTCAGAGGCGAACGTGCTAACCACTAACCGCCTGGTATAATAGTGTAAAGGATATTTTCTTGGCACACTTTGAGCCCTTAGTACCAGATGAGCATTGTTTAAATGCCATTGCCTCCCTGAGTATTGTTGCTGACCATGTCCATCCCTTTCTCATATAATCTCAAACTGGTTTCTTAAATATGACAATGAGTTCACTGTACTCCAATGGCCTCCACAGTCACCAGATCTTCATCCAACAGATACAGTTTTAAAGTCAAAAGCTAGTCCAACCTTTTACTAGCAAAGTGTAATTAGGTCACTAGTTAGTGTATACATAGAAATGAGGTTATGCAAAAAATTACTGACACACAACTGAATGGTTAAATATAACTGTATAAATAATTGTAAAGAAATATTTTTGTATTTGAAATTAGAAATTCTACCTTAATACAATGGAACCTCATTACATTTGTTGACATTGGATATTACCAGCTCATGGATTTTCTCCATGAAAATTACATCTCTGTTTTAGCCAGTTGCTATGAATTGAAATCAGTGTGCTCATGTGATGTGCACAAATCTCCCTGTTAAGTGTTGTAAAACAAATTTTCAGTGTAAAATGTTTTCCTGGCTAAGTATAAGTAAAGTTAACACTAGGGCTGCAACTTACAATAATCGATTAATCAGCCGATTATTTTTTCGATTAATCGATGAATTTTTCATGTCTTCGCATTTACATTTATTCATTTAAAAGATGTTTTTATCCAAAGCGACTTACAAATGAGAACATTACAAGTCAGTAGTTATGAAGAAAACCAGCTACACTGTAGAATTATTAAGCAGGTCAATAAATGTCTGGTTTTATTTACAGTAGTTTAGAGTAGAGTTTAAGGTATCCAAGTAGCCCAAAGAGCAATTAAACACAAATCTCTCACACACACACTGACACAATACATTTACATTTACATTTAGTCATTTAGCAGACGCTTTTTTTTTTTTTTTTTAGAATATTTTTATTGGAAATATAAATAATATCCTTACAACAACAACTAACATATTCCACTTTTTCTTTTCAAACAAACTACCCCCCCACACAAAGAAAATACTATAATAATAATAAAAATCATAAAAAAAAAATTATATATATATATATATATATATATATATATATATATATATATATTGAAATTATACATTTAATAATAATAATCGTTAAGTATCAAAACAAACCACCCCCCTCCCCATAACCACTCGGCTCACCACGACCAACCAACATATTGCTAGTGTAGTGCAACATTAAAAGGCACACGAAAAAGAAAAGAGAAATGAAAAACAAAAGAAGACACTTTTAATTTAATTTGGAAAAACTGCCAGATTGGTAAAGTAAGAAATAAAAGGTTGCCACATGCTATAAAACTTAGCTGTACATCCT
>JAFMOD010000299.1:983509-1001851 GCA_019802435.1 Corydoras maculifer | reverse complement strand
GTGCAACAAACCAGAAAGGAACATAACACTGCACCGATATAGCATTAAAAGCCACTTAGCCACAGAATCAATGAGCCCAGATCCGGAGAACCCGACCGGAGTTTACATACTACCCATTAGTCAGAGTTTTGACGTATTTGCTGGCCTCCTCCGCTGATGTGAAATCCTTCTCGACGCTGTTGTAGGTGATGCGCAGCCGCGCAGGATGAAACAGGCCGTACCGAACCCCGTCCATACCATGGAGCTGCCGCCGAACCTGGTTAAAAGTGGCACGGGCCCGAGCAATCTTAGCGGTGTAATCGGGGAAGATCGATATATTAAAGTCTTTAACTTTAATTTGCCGAAGTTCTCTTGCTCGGCGCAGAATGTCCGCACAATTACTATAATAGTGAAACCTGCACACCACCGCTCGTGGTCGGTCTTGGGGTCTGGGCTTGGGCTGGAGGGTCCGATGAGCCCGGTCCAATAGCGGTTCCTTCTCCAGTCCGAACGCATCCTTTAATAACGCAGCCACCGCCGCAGTAGAGCAGGAGTCAGGGCCCTCCGGAACACCCAATATACGAACATTGTTCCGCCGTGACCTGGATTCCAAGTCCTCACACTTATCTTCCAGCTAGGTCATGTTGGCTGTGAGGGTCTCGATGGTGGTCATCATTGCAGCGATATCATCGGAGCACACAGTAAGCGCGTGCTCCATCTCTCCGACCGTGTTTTTAAACTCCGATATTGTAGCATCTATAGCCGCTTTGTCGTTCGCTAGTTGCATCTTCAAAGCTTGTAGGTCGAGCTGGATGGTGGCCAAAGTGTCCCCGAGTGTTTCCCGAAGCTCTTTTTTAAAAATCTCTGCGATGTCATTTCTCAATGACGTCAGCAGCTCAAGTTTGAGGGATTCTGTATCCATTATTGCGTGCGTTGACGCGACCTCTGATGTCGTCGGTGGCTCGCTCGGGGCCGCGGCCTCAGCACGAGGTGCGGGCCGCAGATGCGTCTGAATAGTGCTGCGAGTTTTCGGAGTCTTTCCAGACATTTTAATCAATAATAAAGTTACTATTTAGTAAAACTCAGTTCACAGAGTCGAATAGGAACACATATATTTCTAAACAGTGCCGTTTTAATAAAATTTTAATAAAAATCGGCAGGAGCTAACAAACTCACGTCTTACTCCATCAGTACTCAGCAGCGCCCCCCTAGCAGACGCTTTTATCCAAAGCGACTTATAAATAAAAACACCCAATCCCAGCTCTAGGGGATGGGCCCTACCTATGGGAACCCCGAACGGCCAAATCACGAGTGAGAAAAACAGGAGGGAGTGGCATAGCCCTCCTAAGCCTGACATACCGCCCCCCCAAAATAACCGGGGGGGTATGGCCACCCGGGGAAAAAAAAAAGAAAAAAAAAACAAAGGGGGCAGGGTCTCTCCGGGGCCCTATGAGGACGTGACGGCGACGAGGCCTGTAGGGGGCACGAAGGCATGAAGGCATGAGGGCATGAAGGTGGCATGGCCATCTGAGGGCGCTAAAATGTGGAGGCTCTTTAAACTCGCGGCGGCGATGCGACCCCTTGAGAGCGCAGAGGCGACTTGACCCCTTGAGGACGTGGAGGCAGCGTGACCTTTTGAGAGTGCGAGGGAGACTTGGCCCCTTGATAGCGCTGAAGTAACCTGGCCTATTAATGGTGCGGAGGCGACGTGACCCATTGAGAGTGCGGGGATGGCGTGACCCTTTGTGAGCGCGAGGGCGACGTGACCCTTTGAGAGCGCGGGGGCAACATGACCCCTTAAGGATGCAGGGGCGACATGACCCTTTGAGGATGTGGGAGCGACGTGACCCATTGAGAGCATGGAGGCAACGTGACACTTTGAGAGCGCGAGGGCGGCGTGACCCTTCAAGAGTGCGAGGGCGACGTGACCCCTTGAGGATGCGGAGGCGACGTGATTCTTTGAGAGTGCAGGGGCGACGTGACACTTTGAGAGCGCGGTGTCGACTTCACCCCTTGAGGACGCAGAGGCAACGTGACCCTTTAAGAGCACGATGACGGCGTGGCCCTTTGAAAGCGTGAGGAAGGCGTGACCCTTTGAGAGTGCGAGGGCGACGTTACCCTTTGAGAGCGCGAGGGCACCGTGACCCTTTGAGAGTGAGAGGGCGACGTGACCCTTTGAGGGCGCGAGGGCGACGTGACCCTTTGGGGGCGCGAGGGCGACATGACCCTTCCCTTGAGGGCGCGAGAGCGACGTGACCCTTTGAGGACGCGAGGGCGATGTGACCCTTTGAGAGCGCGAGGGTGACGTGACCCTTTGAGAGCGTGTGGGCGACGTGCCCTTTAAGGGGTGATAACTGTGGGGTCTGGCGCCAGAGAGACTACCGCGGAATCAGATGCTGGAGGGGATAATGCGGACTCAGGTGCTGGAGAGGCTAATGCGGACTCTGATGCAGGTGGGAGCACGACCGCAGGGGCAATCGGGGTACACGCAACTGCAGAGGTGACTCGAGTAGACGCGATCGTAGCACAGTCTTTGTCAGAAAGCTGTGATATTTGTGTGATGGTAAAGCTTCCGCAGTTTGGATTTAAAGGAAGCTTTTTCTGCGTTGGCTGTGTTTCATTTTTACGATTTATTAACTTGTTTTGCAGACTCCGCTACGTTCTGTTCAACCCGCTATTATTTTCCAGTGTTATTGAAGTGCTGCAGGTGACTTAAGCGGTTACGACATTGCGAGTAACGCGGAAATAGTGCACCCCAAAGAATCGATAATGAAAATTCATTATTGACACTTTAGATAATCAACTTTTATCAATTTTATGGATTCGTTGTTGCAGCCCTAGTTAACACTTTACTTTTTGCTCCATCATGGGTCCCAAAAAAAGTCTCTAGAGCCAGCAGCCCATCAAAGAAACAGGATCGAGTTAAAGAAGGAAATTATTAAAAAATTTTAGAGTGGCATTAAGATTGCTGATATTGGTTGTATGTACTTAATGTCATCATCCAAGAGAAGTTCCATTGTGGTCAAATAGAAAGCAATAAAGAAGGTTAATGTAGCAAAAGGCATTAATGCGTTTAAAAAACAGATTGAAGATGTTGAAACCTTGGATTAGCAACAAAAACAGAGGTTCCTCTGTACTGTATACCCTTTAAGAAATAAACACTAATTAAAAGCCCTAATTAATAGGACAGCCTCATATCAGAACAGATCAGATACAAAAAAGATATCATACATGTTAATGACTGGCCTTTCTACATCTTAAAAAAAAACATAAATCCTTAACATTTACCTGGCATGGCTGAGAGATTTTATGCATCTTTTCATTCTCCCGTTGCTGAAATACAGTTTCAACTTCTTTGGCTCTGTCAATGTTCCAGCCCATGGCTAACATACTCTTTAATGACTCCTTTACTGGAAATCTATAAACATCTTTTTCCTATAACGAGTAGGAAACCAAACACACTTTTCACTGTACTGATCATATGCATGCCACAAACTTTTTTTTTGCTAAAGTAAAGTGTTTTACTTTAACACAAACTTCAAACTCTACCTTTTCAGTAAGGGCCTTGAAAGGTCTCAGCATTGGGTGTGTTTTTGCATTTTCATTAAAAAAATCACCATATTTCCAGCCCAGAATTACCTGCAAAGAAGATATAATATAATATAATAAATATATATATATAGTAGGAAACAACTTTTCTTAATACTTAACAGCAATAGATTCTTTGTTGTATACTTTAACACATGTTATACAAACAAAAAAAAAAGGAAAACAATGGATTAGACTTAATTCATTCAGGGGCATAATTACCAGTTATGATATTTAAATCTGTATTTATTAATATAATACTAATCTATATGTACATGTTAAAGCTGGGGCATGACCTTCATGATGGTTTATGAATGAGACATTTATTAATGGAGAGCAGGCATGCTTGTGTAAGGGACTTTGAGGCAAATGTTTTGTGGAGGACATGAATATGCTTACAGAATATGCGATTGCTAAAAGCCTTTGGTGTCGCCAAATCAAAATCTGATTGGCTGAAGAAACAGGTTGATTTACACTTATTTAATGTCACAAAATGATTTCTGAAGTCGTAGCCAGAAATATTTAAAATAAGGAACCAATGATGCTGAAATATTAAATGCTTTAATAGGAAAATACACATCTGGAAGCAAAGCAACCAGGAAAACACTTTGAAAGTAAGTAGACAGACCATTTGTAATTATTTAATAAGCATTCATGTGCAAAATTTAATTAACATCAGTCTGTGATACAGGTATTTTTAGGTCTTCAGAGATGGCCTAGAAGAACCTGATGGCCCGCAACTGATAAAATAACATCCTCAAAATCCTCAAATTAAATGATATATTATAGTGCTTCTATTACAAAAATATATTGTAAAAATATATCGCTTCCTCTTCTATGTGCTTGCAAAATTGTATTAAATCCAGATTAACTTTGATGTACAGTATCAGTCAAAAATTATTGCCTAATTCATCAGTTCCTAAAGGCAGTCCATCTGTTTGTGTACTACAGTACATATTGTGTTATTTCCCTTTACTCTGTTCTTTACCAGTCAGTACCTCAATAGTAACACCAAAGAACAGGTATTATTTGGTTGGGGCATTATTGTCATTCCAGCAGTGTCAATGGGGTGTTTAAATTAAACTACAGCACCCCTGCTGCGCTAAAACACCATCACCACATCAGTGTCACTGCAGAATTGACAATAAAATACCACCTAAATTATACCTGTTCTGTGATGGTCATGACTAACACAGAACAAAGGACCAACAGGGGACTAACAAAGAAAAAAACTGATGTACTACAGTCTGTAATTGTAAAACCACAAAGTCCTTTCATATGGTAAGTAACTATAAGAAAATTAAGCAAAAAGGCCAAGCTTTTCACTGGTACTGTACATGATATGATCACATACATTGTATTTTTTTTTTCCAAGTAGCCATATAATTATAAATTGACTAATTTACAACCACACAAAGTAATAGTGCTATATCCAGATATGTACATTATGCATATTTAAACATGGGTATACATAATGAAAGCTGGACATTAATTTTAATAGAAAGGTTAACTTGTGGGCAGCACGGTGGCTTAGTGGTTAGCACTTAGCCTCTCAGTGCTAGGGATTCCCGGTTCAAATCCTAATCTGGGTGGAGTGTCCATGTTCTCCCCGTGTCCGCGTGGGTTTCCTCCAGGTTCTCTTGTTTCCTCCCACAGTCCAAAAACATGGAACAAGTCAATTGAATTCTCGAAATTGCCCCATATAGAGTGTGTCTGTGTGAGTGAGTGTGTGTATTCTTTCCTGGGTGTATTTGCCCAGCCCGAGACGTTCTCCCCTGGATGGGCGTAGGGGAGGATAAATAGAGGATAAAGCGGAAGATAATGGATGGATGGGTTAACTTGTGGTTTTGGAATAATCCAATACACCCACAAACGGCAATCCTACAAAGCTCTTAAGAACTCCATATCTATATATGAAGCAATTAGACTCCAAAGTCTATCATCAGGTAACTGGGGAGGAGGGAGTTATATTCCTACCTTCTCAGCACACCATTTGTCATGTGAATGCTCTGTATACTTGTGAGTGACATATTCCAACTTCTCTGGTAGGGAGATACTGGGAAAAGACAAAAAATTATGCATTTTTAATATAAAACAAGTAGGTGAAAGACTTCTATGTATTTTATTGGGAGTTAAGCAATATGAAATGAAAAGAAAATGCAAAATAGCAACAATTGGCATTCTTTATTAATCTAGCTGTCTTTTATTGCTGTTACAAGATCAGCTTTGCGGGCGGCACGGTGGCTTAGTGGTTAGCCCGTTTGCCTCTCAGCGCTAGGGATTCCCGGTTCGAATCCCCATCTGGGTGGAGTTTCCATGTTCTATCCGTGTCCGCGTGGGTTTCCTCCGGATTCTCCGGTTACCTCCCACAGTCCAAAAACATGGATCAAGTCAATTGAATTCTCCAAATTGCCCCATATAGTGTGAGTGTGTGCCCAGCGATGGATTGGCGCCCTGTCCTGGGTCTATCTGCCCAGCGCCCGAAACGTTCTCCCCTGGATGGGCATGGGGAACCCCACCGCGACCCTACTAGAGGATAAAGCGGGAGATAATGAATGAATAAATGAAAGATCAGCTTTGCAGGTTGGAGCCTTGTCAGTGACCGTTTTCTTAAATTTTCACAAGAGATTTTCAACCGAAATGAATCTGCATTGCATTGAATTATTTGCAGGTCATTCCATTGACATTATATGTCTTTCTTAAAGAAAAGTCCTTTGCCCTAGAGCATGATACATGATCACCTTGAAAAATGTCATCAATAATGTTTGATGACACAGAGGTTTATAAGGGATTATAAACATAATCTTTTTCTCAGGTCACATTTAATTTCTTAATGCCAAGGGGGTAACATTTTGTAAACAATTAAACAATTGAAATAACATCCTTAAAGAGTGATGATTCCATAATTTTCATTAACTTTCATATATATTCACCACAATTGACCTTTTACACATTATGTTTTGTTTCAATTGAAAAATAATGTTAAAAACAGCATAGTTTGATAATGATTCCCACATAAATACAAAGCACTTATTCTGCATAAGAAATTTCATGGCTGTAAATATTAAGTTATTTTAACAGAAGGGAGCATTTGTTTAAAAAAAGAAGAGAAGAGTCTAAATATAAATAAATGTGTCTTAGACATATTTATATTAAAGAATTTAGCTGGGTTTGGTAAAAAAAAATAAATGTAGTTCTTTTCTCGAAGGATGTAACTGCTCAGTTCGAGACGGCTTGCACTGCGCCCCCGGCGAACGCCACGCCGACCGGCAACTCAAATCCACCTAACATCTCCGAAGCTGACGTGCATAGAGCCTTCCAGCGGGTAAACCCACGCAAGTCAGCTGGTCCGGACGGCATACCAGGGAGATTGCTTAAAGTCTGCTATAAAGAACTAGCAAGTTTATGCAGACATCTATAACACCTCACTCGCTCTCTCGGTTGTGCCTGCATGCTTCAAACAGGCCATCATAGTTCCAGTCCAAAAGACAGCCAGCACTACCTGTCTGAACGACTGGAGACCAATTTCCCTAATCCCGATCACGAGCAAATGCTTTGAAAGACTGGTTAGGGACATCATCTGTACCTCACTACCCGACACCATGGACCCACTACAGTTTGCATACAGGCAGAACAGATCCACTGACGATGCAATCGCCCTGACCCTGCACACTGCCCTCTCCCATCTGGACAAGAGGAACACGTATGTGAGGATGCTGTTTGTGGACTACAGTTCAGCATTCAACACCATCGTTCCCTCTAGGCTCATCGAGAAGCTCCTGGATCTAAGGCTGAACAGTTCACTGTGCAGCTGGATCCTGAACTTCCTGACAGATCAGAGGCAGGTGGTCAGGATGGGCAACACTACATCTGCCCCACTGACCCTCAACACTGGAGCCCCAAAGGGCTGTGTGCTCAGCCCGCTTCTGTACTCCCTGTATACCCATGACTTTGCAGCCAGATACAGCTCCAACGTCATCATCAAGATTGCTGCTGACACTACGATCATAGGCCTGATATCTGACAACGACGAGTCGGCCTACAGAGAGGAGGTTAACATCCTGGAAAACTGGTGCCTGGAGAATAACCTCTCTCTAAACGTTAACAAGAACAAGGAGCTGGTCGTGGACTTCGGGAGGCAGGAGATAGAGCACACACCAATCACCATCAATGGGACTGCAGTGGAAAAGATCAGCAGTTTTTAAGTTCCTAGGCGTTTACATCAGTGAGGATCTGACTTGGTCAGAACACACCACATGGGTAGTAAAGAATACCCCAACAACACCTCTACTTTCTCAGACGGCTGAGAAGGTTTGGCCTGAACCTCAGTATTCTTAAGACTTTCTACACCTGCACCGTGGAAAGTGTACTGACAGGAAGCATTACCACCTGGTATGGGAACTGTACAGCTCTAGAGCAGAGATCCCTGCAGAGGGCAGTGCGAACGGCGCAGTACATCACAGGGGTTCAGCTCCCAAACTTTCAGGACCTATACAACATCCGCTGTCTGAGGACAACTAGTGGCATCATCAAGGACCCCACTCACCCTAGCCACTGCCTCTTCTTGCAGTTGCCGAGTGGGAAGAGTCTCAGAAGCTTAAAGACCAGAACCAGCCGGGTTAGGAACAGCTTCTTCCTACAGGCAACCAGACTGAGGAACGGCCAATAGAACTGTGAACTGCTTATACTCGGACAATTTCCACCTACATACACACCGCACCTTGCACTTTACTGCACAGCACCCACATACACTCCCACATACACCGTCTTCCATACCCTTCTCATATTCCGTATTTTCATTCATCTATTCATTATCTCCCGTTTTGTCCTTGTCACGGTTGTTTTGGTCACGTGGTGTGGGTTGGGTTATGTGTTCACGCCCCTGAAATCACGAGCACCTGGTCCCCATCACGTTTGCCTATTTATACCCTGCACTACCCGTCTCTCACTGCTAGTTTGTCTCGTGCCACGCCTATGCTAAGCCCCGACACTACGAGCTCCCGTTCCTGCTTTGTTTTGCCGCGCCTTGTGCCCTGCGCCTTGCCGTCTGTCTCTTGTTCTGTTCTCTGTGTGCAGCTCGTCATCCTGTCGCCTTCGCCCCGTCAAGTACCCTTCACCCTGTCTCCTCGGATTGGAACCCGACCCACCGTGACGTCATCACCCACCGTGTGTTTCTTCGTCCCGTGTACTGCATCCCTGTGTTTCAATAAACCTGCCACTGTTTGTATCTCCGTCTCCAGTACCCGTCTCTCCGAGTAGCGAATCCGCTTCGCTCGGTCCTAGGACCATAACATTACAAACTAGCCACGATGGATTCCTCGGAGCAACGCGGCACCGGAGAGGAGCCGGCACAACCACCACCAGCCGGACCTCAGCCCGATCCACGCCTGGATTTATTGTACAGCCGTCAGGAGGGATTGGCGGACCTGGTAAGCGAGCTGGCGTTACAACTACGGACCGCACTCGCTTCACTGCCGGCAGCCACCGCATCGACGGCCTCTCCGATTAACCAGGTACCGAACCCGCCGCCCGCGGTCACTACGCGCCCCGACGGCGCTGCCGTTCTCCCTGAAACTTATGATGGCACCCTCCAGCCTCCAGTACTGCTCCGACACCACGGACCCCACCAGCCGCCGCAAGAGATATCCCCACTGCAGAACAGTCGGAAGGTCCCGAGCCTATGCAGCTGGGACGCACCTCTCTGGTCCCAGACGTCCGGAGCATGCGCAAGGACCAAGGGCTGTGCTTTTACTGTGGCAAGGGGGATCACCGGCTGCGAGACTGCCCCGTTCGCCCAAAAGGACTGACTCGGCAGTAGGACTTGTGGTCCTGTCGAGTCCCACACCAAATCCCCAAGCTCAACGCCTCAGCCTCCCCGCTACATTCATCCTCCGGGAGAAGCAGGTGGCCGTAGAGGTGCTATTGGATTCTGGAGCAGAGGAGAATCTGATAGACGCGGGTTTTGCCAACCACCACGGCCTGGTGATCTCTCCCCTAACCAACCCCCTCCATACGTTGGCCCTGGATGGTAGGCGACTGTCCCCTATCACCCATCGCACATCACCCATCCGGCTGACGTTGGAGGGCAACCACCAGGAGAGAATCTGTTTCTCAGTGTTCCGGTCCCCCGAGGTTCCTGTCATCCTGGGTTACCCCTGGTTCCGGAAGTATAACCCACACATCGACTTTGGTCAACGCCCGTATCCTTACCTGGGGAACCGAGTGTCACTCATCCTGCCTGCTCGCTGCTGTTCCCCCCAGCCATGCTCCTGCCCGGAACAGCGCCAGCACCGTGGACCTCTCCTCAGTTCCCAACGAGTACCACGACCTGGGGGAGGTCTTTAGCAAGGACAAGGTCTGCCAGCTACCGCCTCACAGGTCTTACGACTGCGCCATTGACCTTCTGCCCGGGGCCCCGCTGCCCTCCAGCCGGATCTACCCCCTGTCCCGTCCTGAGAGAGAGGCCATGGAGAGATACGTGTCGGATTGTCTCGCCACCGGCCTGATAAGGCCCTCGACTTCCCCCGTAGGGGCCGGGTTCTTCTTCGTATCTAAGAAGGACGGCTCCCTACGTCCCTGCATCGACTACAGGGAGGGGGGGGGGGGGGGGGGGGGGGGGGGGGGGGGGGGGGGGGGGGGGGGGGGGGGGGGGGGGGGGGGGGGGGGGGGGGGGGGGGGGGGGGGGGGGGGGGGGCTAAACACCATCACTGTCCCCTACAAATACCCTCTGCCCTTAACATCTTCCGTATTTGAGTCTTTGCAGGGAGCAACCGTCTTCACCAAGCTGGACCTGCGGAACGCCTACCACCTGGTCCGCATAAGGGAGGGGGACGAATGGAAGACGGCGTTCAACACCCCCACTGGCCACTACGAGTACTGCGTGGTTCCCTTCGGCCTCAAGAACGCCCCGGCCGTGTTCCAGTCCTTGGTGAATGACGTCTTGCGGGATTTCCTGGACCGGTTCGTACAGGTATACCTGGATGATATCTTGATCTATTCTAGGTCCAGCAGCGAACACATCCGGCACGTACGGCTGGTGCTTAACCACCTGCTACAGAACCGGCTGTACGCTAAGGCGGAGAAGTGCAGCTTTCACCAGGGATCCGTATCCTTCCTGGGGTTTATACTGTCCCCCGGGTTGGTGCGGCCGGACCCCGAGAAGGTCAGGGCCATCGCCGACTGGCCCACCCCCACGTCCAGGACTGAACTACTGCGCTTCCTGGGGTTCGCCAATTTTTACAGGCGCTTCATCAGAAATTACAGCAGCATCACGGCTCCGCTCACCGCTCTCACGTCCACCAAGGTGAGATACGGCTAAACCAAGGAGGCCAAAGATGCTATGGACGACCTCAAGACCCGGTTCACCTCGGCCCCCATCCTTGTCCAGCCGGACTCCGCCAAGCAATTTGTGGTAGAGGTTGACGCATCAGGGGCGGGAGTGGGGGCGGTCCTCTCCCAGAAGTCTGATGAGGGTCGTCTACACCCGTGCGCCTTCTTCTCTCGGAAGCTGTCGGCGGTGGAGAGGAACTACGACGTGGGGAACCGCGAGCTGCTGGCGGTCAAGCTCGCACTAGAGGAGTGGCGTCACTGGCTGGAGGGGGCATCCCAGCCTTTCGTGGTTTGGACTGACCATAAGAACCTGGCCTACATTCAGTCTGCCAAGCGCCTGAATTCCCGTCAGGCCCGGTGGGCCTTGTTCTTTGGTCGGTTTAATTTTCACCCTCTCCTACCGACCCGGGACTCGGAACGCCAAGCCCGACGCTCTATTACGCCTCTTCCAGGACGAAGGTGAGAGAACTAACCCCGAACTAATTCTCCCTCCTAGTCGGGTGATTGCAGGTGTCACCTGGGAAGTTCGGCGTATTATCGAACGCGAACTGGAGAAGGACCCGGACCCTGGGCTGGGGCCACCCGACCGGACCTTCGTGCCCACCGCCGCTCGCCCTGCTGTGCTCAAATGGGGCCACGAATCCTGCTGGGCCTCCCACCCCGGTGGGGCACGCACCGAGGAGATCATCAGGCGCTGGTTCTGGTGGTCCTCCCTGGCGGCCGACGTAAGGGAGTTCGTCGCTGCCTGCGCCACCTGCGCCCGTAACAAGGCCTCACACCATCCCCCCGCCTGGACTACTCCAACCGCTGTCCATACCTGGGCGTTCCTGGTCCCATATCGCCTTGGACTTCGTCACGGGACTGCCCGACTCCAGAGGTAAAACAGTGATCTTAACTATTATAGACCGGTTCTCCAAGTCTGTTCGACTGATCGCCCTGGCCAAGCTTCCTTCCGCTTTAGAGACCGCCAAGATATGTTTCGAACAAGTCTTCCGGATCTTCGGCATCCCTGTGGACATCGTCTCGGACCAGGGACCCCAGTTCATCTCCCAGGTATGGAGAGCTTTCTTTGGGACAAGTGTGTCACTGACCTCTGGTGGTCACCCCCAGTCCAACGGACAGGCCGAGAGGGCCAACAAGGTGGTGGAGACCACCCTCCGCTGCGTATCCGCCCAACATCCAGAACGCTGGAGTGAGAACCTCGCATGGGTGGAGTACGCGGTCAACACCGCACGCTGCTCCGCGACCGGAAAATCCCCGTTTGAGGTGGCACTGGGCTACCAACCTCCTCTGTTCCCGAAGGACCAGTCGGAAATTCATGTCCCGTCCGTTGCCCAACACATCCGCCGATGCCGCCGCACTTGGAAGAACACCTTGATAGCGCTCCGCCAAGCCCAAGCCACCACTGTCGTTTCCGCCAACCGCAAACGCCGCCTTGCCCCCAGTTACAAGGTGGGACAACTCGTCTGGTTATCCACGAAGAATATACCCTTAAGGACAGAATCCCGTAAACTGAGCCCCCGCTTCATCGGTCCCTTCCCGATCACCCGCGTCCTCAGCCCTGCAGCCGTCCGCCTCCACCTGCCCCGCTCCATGCGTATCCACCCCACCTTCCACGTCTCCCACGTCAAACCCGTCGTCCACTCCCCGCTCAACCTTGGTTTCACAATAGACTCCCACCTTAAATTCTCTGATCATGTTATCAAAACCGCCCGTTCCTGCAAATTCCTTCTTTACAACATAAGGAAGATCAGACCCTTCTTGATTGAACATGCTACCCAAATGCTTGTTCAAGCCCTAGTCCTATCCCGGCTTGATCATCGTAATGCACTACCTGCTGGTATCCCAGATTCCATAATCAGACCTCTTCAACTAATTCGAAACTCTGCAGCCCAACTTGTGTTTAACCAGCCCAAGCGAACTCATGTCACTCCATTACTCATTTCCCTCCACTGGCTCCCTTTAGCTGCTCGCATTCAGTAAAAAGTCACTGACTCTGGCAAATACCTTTAACAAATACCTATTGTAGGGGGAAAAAAAGCATCAAATAACAATCAGGTTTGATGAATTTACAGTATAGTTGGTTTTCTCCATAACTTCTGACTTGTAATGTTCTCATTTGTAAGTCACTTTGGATAAAAGTGTCTGCTAAATGACTAAATGTAAATGTAATGTAAATGTAGGTCAAATTCTGAACATTACATATAACACCATTAAATATACAAAAAATCATAATTATGAAGACCAGTCTGTTGTTTATACAATGTGATTGGATAAAAATGTTTGGACCCGTTCGTTGGTTTTAACGAATTTCATAGAGACTTACCTAAACCATAACATTAACCAAAACTTTATCCAAACTTTAACAATAACCATACAAGTTCTAAAACTGAACAATTTACATTGTGGTGACTAGCTAGTAGTTCCCACAATTACAACTGGGGTTTCCACAATGGGAGTGTGTATATAGGTTTTGGTTTTCAAGATATTATATAAATCTGGTAATCACACTCACACACACATGCAAACACACACCCTCTCTCTCACTCTTACTTGGCTGTGTTGATGGGTCTGGGGTCAAAGTTGCCTCGTGTATCCACAGATATTGGTTTTTCCAGCGCAGTGCTAAGTGAACAGTCAACATAATCTGGTGGCAGAGCTCCAGCTATTGCACTTAAACAAGGCATGGCCATCTTAAACAGCTCCTGCTCATACTTCTATCATTAGAAGGAAAAAAAGCACATATGAATAACCATAAATGGGTACCAATTTTATATTTTATATCAACCAAAACAATGGGCTGAAATTTTCAGAATTTATAAAAGTCACCAAAAAAAAAAAAATACTATTGTACACACTTTGCCATTTTTCATGACATTACTGATATCTTTTCATATTAAACACATACCTTTTGCGATAGTGAATCAAAGATACCCCAGAATATCTTTTTGGTTAGAAGCAGCTCCTCCTCAGAAGCCAGGCCATAACTGCCCCAACCAGACGGTAGACAGTAGTACTTCCAGTTATGCTCATAATGATTAGTCAACAGCTTTGGACAGGGCAGAGAATCATTCACAAAAATGACTGTGTCATTAGCAGAATTAAGAGAAACCAAACAATTTAAGTGCAATTAAAAATGCATATTTTCATAGTTATTACAAATAATTTCTTAAACAATGATAAATGCTGGACAAAATATACAAGGACAAAATTATACAAGGACAAAGTTATACAAGTTTAAATTATAAAATATCCATGACAAGGGGTTTTGTTGATGAATGCATTTAGGTTATTTGGCAGATGCTTTTATACAAAGCGGCGTACAAATATTTATAATAACTTAATGTATGGGGTCAGAACACAGGGTTACATACCTGGAGCATTGAGGATTAAGGGTCTTGCTCTAGAACCCATTTTGGTAAAATTACATTGGGGATTTTAACCAACAACCCTTGGATTGTTAGCCCATGACCTTAACAACTGAGCTTCCACGCCCTGTACGATCGGTGAGTGATGATTAGTTTAACCGTTCTGTTTAAGTTTCAAATTTCTTAGTAGTTTTATTTCTGTTAATAAATTATATTTGGGCTTATCCTTCTCCTTTATTTTAACAGTTCTAGTTTTGTTTTAATCCACCAAAACAAAACATGGTTATACAATCACAATCTGATTCAGATTTCATATTTTTTTATTTGACACGTCATACATGTATAGCAAGAACATAATGGGCGGAGCCTGCAGACTGAGACAGGTTAAGAACACAAGTCAGGTTTTTAATTTGATGCGCAAAACATGTCCAAACTACATTATCCAAATCCTTCACTATTAGTTACTAGTGTTCCCTTTCCCTGAAATGCCTGCATTTCCCCAATAACTGCACTGGTCAGTGGCTCCACTGCCTTTTGAGCCCATATTTAAAAAATGATTGGACCAAAAAAAAGAAAAGTGGACAGTAACTGCAGAGTGTTTAATAACAATAGGCCGGAACAAAGATCCCAAGATACTTAAACTGCTTCACTTGAGGCAGGAACTCATCTCCATCCTAGAGAGAGCTTTTCACACCTTTCTGAACATAAAGTACCATGGTTACAGATTCAGAGGTGTTGATTCTCATCCCAGCAGTTTCACACTCAGCTAAAACCAGCCTGTAAATAATGCACTGATTCTCAAATAGTGGGGCGCAGTGCGGTGCCTGAGGGGGCGCATAACAAGAAATCACAGAGCAAGCAACATTAAGTCTACTGAACAAACCCTCAAGAGACAACATGGAAAAATATTTAACAGGGATGGGGAAGAGAAAGGCGGAGAGAGACGAAGATAATGAGAGCACCAAAAGTCAACCCAAAGTTAAAACGAGAAAATATGAAGAAGTGTACGTCACGCTTGACTTCATGTCTTCTGCGTGTCTTCTGTGTCTTTAAATGATGGCAACGGAAAGCGTGAAGCCAAATAAATAAAGGCGTCACTTAAAGACATTACACTCCGATCACGCTGATAAGCCGCTTGAGTTTTTTAATCGAAAACGTGTTGCGTACAGCCAGCAACCATCCTGCTTTATGAAAGCTACTACAGAAAAGCTGTGCACTGCAAAACGGGCACGTTGGAGACATTAGTTCTGACTTACTCATTTTGATTTAAAAAATTAAAGTATTGCTGATGAATTTGAATTTATTATTATTTATTGATTTTATTTAATTACATTTTTCAGTATCAAATGCCAGTCAGTTCAAAAATGTTTCTAGTTTAAATAAGGATTTCATTCGTTTCTGTTACAAACTAAAAAAAAAGTTTATAAAATTATTCTTTGTTCTAAGTTGATCTATATTTCTTTCTTTTTTGTTTTCTTTATTGTTAATAAGGACAGGTTATAAAAGAGGTGTACTTATAACTGTCATGCTTCGTGACGTCACATAAAAAATAGTCCTTGCTCAAAAAAACAGAAGTGTTTATTAATGTTTTCGTTACGAAACAAAATAAGGGGAAACGAAAACCAAAAAGTCAAAACGAAAAATCATACGCCGGCGCGACGCCGGGACGAAAACCAGAAGAGCGTGGCCTCAACGAAGCGACGAGGCGGTCCGTGGAACAAAGGGCAGGTGAGACGCCGATCGTGCTGGCGAGAAGTGCTAAACCGGAGTGCGATCCAATCCAGAGGAATTAGAACTAGGAGAACACACAGTTAACACAGAAAAAGGCGAATCAATCCAACGCGACCGACGCCGCCACAGCACCACTTAAATAGTGCTGTCAATTAAAAATCCGGCGACTCGCCACGCCCCTCAACAGAAGGAAGACGTGGCGGCTGAGCACTGGCAAGGGAATGGGAAGACGCCGGTCTTACATCACCCCCCCCTGATGACCCGTAGGGTGCACATGCCGCAAAGAGGAATGGATGGTCCTGTACTTACCCCGGCGTGGCGGCCGACCCCGAGGTCTGCGAGCGGGACGGTCAGGATGAGCCGAATGGAAGTCCGCGATTAGCTGAGGGTCTAGAATATCATCTGCCCCCACCCAACTGCGCTCCTCAGGACCAAAGCCCTCCCAATCTACCAGATATTGTAATCTCCCCCCCCACTCTTCTGGAGTCCAGCAGCTCAGCCACTCGATACACCTCTGGTACTCCTCTGGCCAAGGTGGTACCGGTGGCTTCAGCCCACTCGTAATCAAGGGGACCGGACACGAAAGGCTTAAGGAGGGAGGTGTGGAAAACCGGATGTAATCGCCACTCTGGGGGAAGGTCTAGGCGGTAGGAGACCTCGTTAATGCGTTTTAGTATACGGAACGGCCCTACGTAGTTTGGGCAGAAGTCTACGCGTCCCCGTACGGCAGCGCAAATTTTTAGAGCTGAGCCACACTAAGCTCCGGTGTAAACCGGAGCCTGTGCCCGACGATGGTCCGCGAACCCCTTCATCCTGCGAATGGCGTCCTGGATGTGCCGATGAACCTGCAACCATACTTCCTCACTGCGGCGAAACCAATCGTCCACTGCAGGTGCTGCCGAGGGCTTGGGATCCCAAGGCGCGAACGGAGGCTGATAGCCCAAAACGCATTGGTAGGGAGTGATGCCAGTGGCCGAATGACGCAACGAATTCTGCGCAATCTCCGCAGGTAGCGTGGCCAGTCCGACGGGTTATTATGGCAGAACATGCGCAGGACTTTGTTCAGCTCTTGATGCGCCCGTTCGCACAACCCATTAGTCTCTGGGTGATGTCCCGACGAAAGACTCACTGAAGTCCCCAACTTCTCAAAGAATGCTCGCCAGACGGCGGAAGTAAACTGTGGACCCCGGTCCGACAAAATGTCTTCGGGAATGCCAAAACCTGTAAAAATATGCCGAAATAGTAACTCGGCCGTGAGAAACGCCGACGGCAGACCTTTGAGGGGGATGAATTTAACGGCCCTAGAGAAGCGGTCACTAAGAGTCATGATGGTGTTAAGTCCCTCAGATGCGGGTAGATCTGTCACGAAATCCACAGCCACATGCGACCAGGGCCGGGCCGGTATGGGTAACGGGACCAGTTTGCCGGCAGGGAGAGATTTCGGTGTTTTAAACGCGGCGCATATGGAGCATGACTTCACGAAGTTGTGCGTGTCCTTGTGAAGTGTCTCCCACCAATACTTTCTGCGAAGGAGTTGAATGGTGCGTGCGACGCCCGGATGTCCGGTACTTAAGGCCGTATGTGCCCAGGTGATGAGCCGACCACGGAACGCGGGAGGTACGTACAGCGCTCCGCTAGGACAGTGGTGTGGACGGCGCGTATTGCGCAATGCCCTCCGGATCTCCCCATCCAAGTTCCACTGTATCGCATTCACAAAGCGTGTGGGCGGTATGATAGGGTGTAAACGATCGGGGTCCGGTAAATGGTCCTCATGCAGGCGGGAAAGGGCATCAGCGGCCGTATTAGAGCTGCCTGGTCTGAACGAAATGATAAAGTTAAAACTGTTAAAAAATAGTGACCAGCGGGCCTGGCGGGCATTTAGACTGCGAGCTCCCTTAATGTACTGGAGATTTTTATGATCTGTAATAACAGAAAACGGGGTAGTGGTGCCGATCAACCAATGCCTCCACTCTTCAAGAGCCAGTTTAACCGCTAATAGCTCGCGGTCCCCGATGGAATAATTGCGTTCGGCCGGAGATAGCTTACGTGAAAAAAAAGCTACTGGTTGAAGCGGGGACCGGCTGCTGACGCGCTGGGAGAGTACAGCCCCTACCCCATAAGCTGAAGCATCCACCTCTACCACGAAAGGTTTCTCGGGATCCGGGAGAGCCAACACCGGTGCCGAAGCGAAACAGTGTTTAAGGTCAGTGAACGCCCGATCTGCCTCCGGAGTCCAATTCAGATGTTTAGGTTGCCCCTTAAGCAGTGAGGTAATCGGGAGAACTACAGCGCTAAACGAGCGAATAAATTTGCGGTAAAAGTTGGCAAATCCTAAAAACCGCTGCAC
>JAFMOD010000299.1:953625-975449 GCA_019802435.1 Corydoras maculifer | reverse complement strand
TATATATATATATATATATATATATATATATATATATATATATATATATATATATACACACACACAACACACACACACACACATACACGCTGCTCGAAAAAAATAAAGGGAACATGTGCAAAACACACATCCTAGATCTGAATGTTCTGTACTTTGTTCTGTACAAAGCTGAATGTGCTGACAACAAAATCACATAAAAATCATTAATGAAAATCTAATTTATTAACCAATGGAGGCCTGGATTTTGAGTCACACACAAAATTAAAGTGAAAAAACACACTACAGGATGATCCAACTTTGATGTAATGTCCTTAAACCAAGTCAAAATGAGACTCCTCCACGTGCCTGTATGACCTCTCTACAATGAATGGGCATGCTCCTGATGAGGTGGCGGATGGTCTCCTGAGGGATCTCCTCCCAGACCTGGATTAAAGCATCTGCCAACTCCTGGACAGTCTGTGGTTCAACGTGACGTTGGTGGATGGAACGAGACATGATGTCCCAGATGTGCTCAATTGGATTCAGGTCTGGGGAACGGGTGGGCCAGTCCAGAGCTTTAATGCCTTCATCTTGCAGGAACTGCTGACACACTCTAGACACATAAAGTCTAGCATTGTCCTGCATTAGGAGGAACCCAGGGCCAACCGCACCAGCATATGGTCTCACAAGGGGTCTGGGGATCTCATCTCGGTACCTAATGGCAGTTAGGCTACCTCTGGCGAGCACATGGAGATGAAATGCCACCCCACAGCATTACTGACCCACTGCCAAACCGGTCATGCTGAAGGATGTTGCAGGCAGCAGATAGCTTTCCACGGCATCTCCAGACTCTGTCACATCTGTCACATGTGCTCAGTGAGAGCCTGCTTTTATCTGTGAAAAGCACAGGGCTCCAGGGGCGAATTTGCCAATCTTGGTGTTCTCTGGCAAATGCCAAGCGTCCTGCACTGTGTTGGGCTGTGAGCACAACCCCCATCTGTGGACGTCGGGCCCTCATACCATCCTCATGGAGTGGGTTTCTAATCGTTTGTGCAGACACATGCACATTTGTGGCCTGCTGGAGGTCATTTTGCTGGGCTCTGGCAGTGCTCCTCCTGTTCCTCCTTGCACAAAGGTGGAGGTAGAGGTCCTGCTGCTGGGTTGTTGCCAACCTACGGCCTCCTCCACGTCTCCTGGTGTACTGGCCTGTCTCCTGGTAGCGCCTCCTGGCTCTGGACACTACGCTGATAGGCACAGCAAACCTTCTTGCCACAGCTCACATTGATGTGCCATCCTGGATGAGCTACACTACCTGAGCCACTTGTGTGGGTTGTAGAGTCCGTCTCATGCTTCCACGAGTGTGAAAGCACCACCAACATTTAAAAGTGACCAAAACATCAGCCAGTCTTGCTAATTGCCAATAATTTCCACCTGTTGTCTATTCCATTTGCACAACAGCATGTGAAATTGATTGTCAATCAGTGTTGCTTCCTAAGTGGAGAGTTTGATTCCACAGAAGTTTGATTTACTTGGAGTTATATTCAGAATCAGAATCAAACTTTTTCGGCCAAGTATGCTCACACATACAAGGAATTTGTGTTTGGTTGCAGTAGCTCACAGTGCACAATAAGTAACAAACACACCCAGACTAGCCATCCTCCTACACACACACACACACACACACACACGCACAGACACACCTGTAAACTTGACATTGTGCAGAGTTATGTATTTAAAATAAAGTGCTAGTGCAGCAGTAAAGGACAGTTAAATAGATATGCATAGAAGAACAAATGAGTCACTGGTTGAGAGTGTTCTGAGACTGTATCTAGAAAGTAGTGTTTTAATGTTCAGCTGTTCATGAGTGTGATGGCATGTGGAAAGAAGCTGGCTGAAACGCCGGCCTGAGGGAAGACACTGGAACAGGATCACGGACGATGTTCTCTGCCCGCTTCCTGGTTCTGGCCATGTGTAGGTCCGGTAGGGAGGGTAACTTTACACCGATGGTTCTCTCGGCAGATCTGATGATGCGCTGCAGTCTGTGGATGTCGTGTTTGGTGGCTGAGCTGCCGCACACTGTGGCAGTGTAGAACTGCACCATCAGCTCCTTGGGCAGGTTGAACTTTCTCAGCTGACACAGGAAGTACAGCCTCTGCTGAGCTCTCTTGATGATGGTGCTGATGTTGCAGTCCCATTTCAAGTCCTTGGAGATTATTGTGCCCAGGAACATGTAGGAGTCCACAGCCGTTACAGTACTGTTAAGGATGGCGAGTGCTGGAAGGGTTGGAGGGCTTCTCTCATCTCCACTGTTGAAGTCCACTCTCATCTCCACTGTTTTGGCTGTGTTAGGCTCCAGGTTGTTGTGGTTACCCCAAAGGACCACCTGCGCCACAACCCGTCTGTAGGCAGACTCGTCACTGTCCCGGATGAGACCAATAACTGTCTGATCATCTACAAACTTTAGAATGTTGACTGAGGGATCCGTGGAGGTACACTCATTTGTGTAGATTGAGTTAATGTGTTGTTTAAGTGTTCCCTTTATTTTTTGAGCAGTGTGTGTATATATACTTGTGCGACATTTACAAATATACAAAAATTTCTCAATCAAAGATTTGCTACAACATTGGTAATAATCACAAACAATTCACCAAGAAAATAAACTAATTGCCCAACATCCCTACAAAAGAAAATAGTCTTACTTGCAGACTGCGAGTAAGCACTCCTCAATTGCATCTCTCTGTGCCTTGGTTAATGAAGAGCCCTTACTAAGTTGGTAGATAGTGTAAAGTGTGGTGTCAATGAGTGTGGCATGGTGCTCTGTTCCAGCAAAATGAGAGGCACAACGAGTCAGCAAAGGCAGCATGGCTGAACCTATGTAGCGATTCATGGCTAATGCTGTTTCAGTGGTTCTCAGAGCCTCCTGTAAAATGATTAGAAAATATTAATTAAAAGGTTTCAAATTATAAAATTTTTTGGCTGCACATTTTTCATTTGTTGTAGCTGTTAGTTTTAAATCATTTTTGATGTTTTATTTTAATTTTTTTGTTAAAGATCACTAAATATATTAGCATTTATTTTACGAATTCATGATTAAATTATTATTTGATTCCAGTCCACCTTCAAAAGTGTTAACAATGACCTTGCTTTGGAACTAAATCCTGAATTGACAAATGCTGGCCTGGTGTAATAAATCATGTTATGTGTACATCACAAGGCACATGGTATGTGTTGCTTATCTGGGGAACATATCATGGTATCAATATGCATTTTGGGACAAAGGCAAGTTTATGGAGGCAGTGTGATGTTTTGTGCAATACTCCATTGGAAAACCTTGGGTCCTACCATTCATGTAGATGTTACTTTGACACACAGTATTCCTTGATGGTTTTGTTTTTTTGGTAGGATAATGCACCGTGCCACAGAGCAAAAAATACTTGCGTGCCATCCTGGTCTCCAAAGAATCTACCACCTTACAGCTTGCCCCTATGATGCACATGCATCAGCTAACTTCAGCAGTTGAATGTTACACATTTTGGTGCAAAAATACATTTTCAACCAATTTCCACAAATCTGACTCCCCAACCCTGAACCCCAGTATGTGGGACATCCTAAATTGACCAGCATTATTATTACATTCACCAACTATAGTGCAAAAATGAAGTTGTGAATGTTTTAAATTAATGTGCATAAAATGTATTAACTGCACAATAATGATGTTACATATATTATGATATTATAAATCTTCTAACCTTTTTTATTTAATATAGTTCGTAATTGTAATAAGTCATTTTACATTTGTTGTATATGATACATTTTATGTTGCAAAAGTAGATTACTTTCTTATATTAACCTAAGTGCAAATTACTTTGTTTATGTGCTTACAGTATCCAAGGAGGCAGCAGCTTGTAGGTCAGGAAGGAACCCAACTTCTAATAAATGCAAGAGAAATTTTTGGCCCTCAATTCCATAGACTCGGTCTAGAAACAATACCATTGGTGCCTTGTGGTCCGGGCAGAAACAGGCAGACATATCAGGCTCTGTTACACTTCCATCTGAAAGAAAGCAAGAAGTTCATTATTGTTATTTCTATGTCTAGACCCTTCGCCTGTATGTCACCTAGGTCGCCATCGCCCAGGATTTTGTGACTGGACTGGACTTAAGTGGGCTAAATGCCTCAATGCCCGTTAGTCTCATTGGTCTTTGTTTTTCAAAATTTTCATTTCACCATCTCCTATCGGCCAGGTCATCATAATCTTCAAGCAGATGCTCTTTCACGACTGCATCCGGGTTGTGGTAGCGGGTGTATGGAGGATGCGTCTATACTTCCTGCGAGATGTTTCCTAAATACCATACATTGGGAGTTTTACCATGAGATCAAGAGAGCCTTACAGGGTTGTCCAGCTCCTCCCCACTGCCCATCTGGGTTATTTTTTGTACCCTTACCGTTGCGTACTCGTTTGAGCACCTGGAATCTCTGTTGTGTGTAGGACATCCTGGTGTAGACCGGACTATTCAACTGCTTCGAGATAAATACTGGTGGGAATCTTTAAACTCTAACGTTCAGCATGTTGTTTACTCCTGTTTAATTCGTGCAGCTTGTACGACTTCTAAAGTGTTACCCGCCGGGAAGCTCAATCCCTTGCGAGTTCCTTCTCATCCTTGGTACCACATGGCGATTGATTTTGTTCCTGATTTAACTGTTACCGATGGGTCCCCCACTGTGGTTACCATCATGGATCGATTTTCTCACCTTTTTATCCCTTTGGCGGCACTTCCTTCGGCTCTTCAGACGACGGAACTTCTGTTTTCCCATCTTTTCCCTATTTTCGGCATACCGGAGGACATTCTTTCTGACCGGGGTTCTCAGATTACTTCTTCGGTATGGAGGGCTTTTTTTGAAAAGTTGGGTATCACTGTCAGTTTAACCTCCAGATACCACCTTAAGAGTAATGGGTATGCGAGAAAGCTCATAAAGAGCTTGGGAAGTTTATTCTTATTTTTGCTATGAACAACACCTCGAATCCTCGTGTGCTTGGATTTCAACCACCATTTGCATTGTGGGATCCGCAATTCACCAGTCATTGATGCATGGTTTAAGCGGAGTGAGAGGATATGGGTGCAGGTTTATCAACGCATTGACCACGTCTTGCGTCGCAATAAGTCCTTTGCTGATCAACACCGTAGTCAGGCCCAATTCCCACGATTTTCGATGCTGTTCGGGTGCTAGAAAACTTTTGCCCAGATTTCTAGGCCCCTTAAGGTTCTGCGTCAGATTAACCCGGTATTTTATTGATTAACCCGGTATTTTATCAAGACCTGGCTTCCGTGGCCGTGGTCGGCCGCGTCGTCGACGTAAGTCTATTTCCTCTACTCCTCTGTCTCACGCCACTGAGACATCATCACTTCCGCTACACCTGGTGGTGGTTCTATGGTCGGTCCCGCGTAGACTCTGTCTCGATCCAGGTCACCGGAATTCTGATTCCAGTTTTCCTGGGTTTTTTTCACCTCTCATGTCCTTCCCTTCTATATCAGTCCTTTCATTGTTCTTGTCCGTCACGTTGGTTCTCGTTACCTGTCTCTCATTGTGTGATTCCCGTTGCAGGACTAAGCACTCTGCTGCTTCGTATACTCTCCTTCTTGATGGCTTCGGCGATCATCTTCATCGCGGGTTACGTTGTCAGCCTGCTGGCGTCTGGCCAGCTTGCCTCTTTTTTGTGTTTTGTTTTTCGTCTTGCATTCTTTATTTTTGAAATCTACTTTTGTTGATTAAATACTCTTTTCGCAGTAAAACTTGAAGTTCATCCGTTTATTGCTACACATACGCCACGACCGTAACAGTTTCATTCTCTCGTTTAGTTCAATAAGTGCTTATCTTATTTATTCTGCCTTGTTTGAGTTTATATACTTTGTTTGGTTATTGGTTTCTTTGCTCTTAGGTTTTATGGTTAAGTGATCCTAACGTAGCTATTTATTCTTTGGCCACTTGATCCTTTGGTGCTATAGCATCATTTTAAGTTACCTGCTGTTTGGTTACACATTCATGTGATTGGGCATCTGCGTCGTGATAAAATTCTGTTGTATGCTTCCTGGCTCTTTCCAGCATATGTCGCACTTTAACTCGTACTGGCACCTAACTTTCACAATGTGGGTGTCTGTGTGAGTGCATGCACAGCCACCCTGTCATACTGTCCTGGGCAGCATATGAAACATTCTTTACTGGATGTGCATGGGGAACTCCCACAAGCCTAGTAAAGGATTAAGTAGAAGATAATAAAATGAAATATTTAGACAATATTTAAACTAATAAATTTTTTTGCTTGACCCATTATAGGCTTATAGGCAGGAAGTAACTCCTTATGGTGATTTGAACACAGTATTTACATATTTTCATATTTATTTTGTTAGATATAGAAGAAAGCATCTTGGACAAAAATTGACAATATACAAATATACCAAACTTTGGTTTGTTTTTGGCATTATAAAATTTAACAACGAATTGACAACAAAATGACATATTACATTGTCTACTAACACCTCCTACTAGTGGTTTAGTCTGCAGCATAAAAATTCCCCTAATTAGGATACAACCTTTACATACTTGTAAATGAACCAACAACTAAGCAACAAATTAAATTAAATAAAAATATTTTAACAATAGCATTATAATATATTTTTAAAGTTGCTTAAAAAATAACTTTGTAAAAAGTAAAATAAAGCATTTTAATGCAATTCCTACCTTTATTGATGACAGGCATGTTCAGAGAAATACTTATTATGCCAACCAGGTCCTCAGTAGGTACCAAAGAGCGCAAGATTGCACGAATTCTCAGAGCCTCCCCTTTACCTTTATTAATCAGCTACATGCAAAAAAGGTTTTGTTAATACTTAGAAATAATTTAATTAGACAGAGACACTATTGTAAATGACTGTTAACAGTTCATCAGGTAATACCGTTCCATTTGCATTTACATTTAGTCATTTAGCAGATGCTTTTATCCAAAGCGACTTACAAATGAGAACACCACAAGTCAGTAAAGTCAGCTTAAATACAATTTTTAAGGACATATATTATCATATTAAGAATCTTTTCTTACAAAACAAATAATCTTTCCCCAAAAAAATCTTAGTGCCTATCATGAGGTTGTGAATAGACAAGGACAGGCATAGGCTTGTGTTTAGGGAAAAAACCTTGTGAACTGAAGGTCCCCGGTTCAATTCTCAATCCTACTGAATACTATGGTTGACGTGCTCTTGGGCACTTAATCTCAATTGCTTCACAGGTGACATATACAATGCCGCCCACCATTCAGGGCACTTGTTTTCACTTTACCAAGTGTGTGTATATGTGTGTGTTTCACTGCATGGATGAGTTAAATGTGGAGGACATAGTTGCCTGTGTGTAAGCACACTGAGCAAAATAGATCACTTTATCTCTTAGATGGTTTGTCCTCATGTATAGTAGTGTGTTATGCACAAAGTGTATATACTAAAATAGAAAAAGTAAAAAAAAAAAAAAGTAACCCACATGCATTTCAGGTGCACAGCGTCCCAACAAATCAATGAGGGCTGAATAGAAGGACATTATGGCATTGCCCATGTGAATAACCTCCTCCTCCTCTTCATCCTCAGTAGACCTACATAAAGTAGATAAACAAGATATCTCAGTAGATAAGTAATATAATAATAATCTGGCATCTGACAAAATGATTGTTAAAGGAATACTACAGAATATAGGAACTATATGCAGAAGAAAGAAAAAAGAAGATTTATTCTACACTGTGTTCCAAATAATATTTTCTCAGATTTTCCAAAATTGCCTCTATGAATTGCAGTCATTGTATTGTCCAGTCATCAACTATTAGAGTACAATTGAAAGGTTTTTGAACAAACTGCCAATGATAACAGTTTTGGATGGTATCTGCTTCAATTGTTTTGCATGAGGACAGAATACCCTCCCAGAGCTGTTGCTTAGATGTAAACTGCCTCCCGCCATCATAGACAATCCTTTGCATTTTGAGTGCATTTTGAGTGTTTAAATTTTTTTTTTTTAAATATACTGTTATCATTGGCTGTTTGTTCAAAAACCTTTCAATTGGACACTAGAAGTTGATGACTGGAAAATTACAATGACTGCAATTCATAGAGGTAATTTTGGAAAATCTGAGAAAATATTATTTGCATAATAATTTGGAACACACAATATACTGTTTTCAACAAAAATATTTGATTGCCACCTTACTTACAAACAAGTTTGTAGTAATCACTGTGCTTAGATTTCCAAATCTAAGCACAGTAAACATCTATGCACATAATACAGTAAAATACAAATAATTGTATAGCTATAATCACACTAAACACAGTAAGAGTATAAATGTGTGTTTCTTACGTGTCCGATGTGAGGCCCTGAATGGTGCTGGGAAGATCAAGTGCAGGTGTCTCTGATATTTTAATGGCCTCTTTCATTGCTGCCAATAGACCATTTCCACCCTCCCCACGCAAGGCAGGGCCAAAGCACTCTGGACGACGAATCAACAACTTTACCACAACACTGGAATTCTCCTCTACGCTTTCACCTGAAGGCGAACAAAAGAACTGTCTTTGCTTTCGCAATCAATATAATGTACACAATCTTCAATTTTTGGTGATTTTATCTAACTTTAATGAAAAAAGAAGCTTTGCAAATTATCCTGACTTAATATAAGGACACATTAACCCAGCTGTCCAAGCTCTTCTGTAGCTCATGAAAAGTGCACAACACTCAATGTGTCCACTTCCCATTAAAATTTGTGCACATTAAGAGCAGATTATTTTTTACCTTAAATTACTACTTTAAACCTTGTATTATGGCATTGGAGGTCACGCTCATAATTGCAGTATGAGGCAGGCGAATGGCCTCACTCACATGCAAGGAACAACGTGTACCATTAATGCATCTTCTTTATGATAAACCCAGGAAAGATCCTTCTGTCACACAGTCACACATACATGTTCACGCTCCGCTTCCCCTCTCACCGCTCCGCATACACCCACTTCTTCACGTACACATACACGCCCCTCGCCTCCGCGCTCCGCTCCACACACACCCACGTCCACACCTGCCGCTCATTCCACGCATCACCAATCAACCTCTCCTGATTATTAGTTTCAGGTGCGTCTCATCGGCTGGAGTGGCTTCTTAAGCCGCTGTCCCGGACTCCTCGGCACAGAGTTTTAGTTCTGGTTGGTTACGATCACGCTTCTCGCCTTCGCCACGCTAACCCACTGCATCTCTCCAGGAACGCGATCCCCACGTGACATAAGAGACCCCGGCATCCCCGACTCTTATGCCCCTGCCTCCTCCGCGCTCCTCGCTGCGCCCGCACCGGCTAGGACAAGAGCCACGGCGCCTGGTGACCTCTGAACTTTCTTTTCGTTTTTACTGTGGACATTTTCGTTATTGGGGTGTTTGCCCACTACTCCTACGAGGGAGACAATAAACTTTGTTTTTGTTCAAAGTTCATGAACAAAGTTGTTTTAACTGGGTTTCAGACCAGTAATTAGGATATAAGGAATCGGAATATTATTCAACGGGGTAGGCGGACAGGGTTCGTATCCAATGGTTGACGAAATAGCTGATTTTTGGCTAGAATGATCAAGAGAGGCCTGAGGTCCCGTCGTGCTTGAATAGCAGGTTAAATTTCTAAATTGAGGCTAAATTAGTCATGTGTCCTCCACAGGTCGAGAAATTATCCCAGCACCAGTTGTTACCTGTGGTGCAGGTTGTGAACAATTTGATTTTCTAACTAAACACTGGGGCCACTGCTTCAGTGGTTTAGTTCATTAACTCGTTTTTTTCATTGGTTAGTTTTGTGCACGTGGTGGGGTGTCGTTTGGTATATATTTCCTGTGTTCCCTTTCCTCCGTGCACGTCGTTTATTTTATATTCACTCGTTGTGTTGTACCTCTATGTTGTTTGGTGTCTCTACACCTTTAATAAACTCTGATATTCTGCTACCTGCGTGCCTGGCTTCCTTCAGCGCGTTAAAGCGCGGCGGCTCTGCGCTTCATATGCACAGCCACTTTAGTCCGAGGTAGGTGAGTGTGACAATGGGATGCTCGGAATCTATTCATACTCAGCACTATACTACTCCACTAGTTCTGGAAATTGGAAATCTGCAATTAATCCATTCCTTTCTGTATTCTCCAAATTGTCCAACTAATTTGTTAGATTGTGATGTTTTAACTACAAGAATTCAAAGCTCATTGTCATATGCACATATAGAAATGTGTTTCCCGGCGCAATGTAATTCTTACTTTGCCTTCCGCCCTATATAAGTAAGAAAAAGTAAATATATATATATATATACAGTTCACACTTCTGTACCTGTACAACTAAAACCAAATAGTAAGACATGTACAAGTGTTAAGTGAATTATTATAAAATTTAAGTGCTTTTACTTTTGGTGAATTTTCAGCTAATAATGAAATTTGTTTGTTTATATAAACGACCCACAACTTATCCCTGGATTTCACCCCACTAGCTGCCCTTTAGCTATGCACAATAACAGTCACATGTGTAGATCATTTGTAAAACAAACAGGTTTAATAATTACTCTATCTTCAGCGCTGCCTGTCATAAGGTGTAAGAGAGAGACCCTAGAATGTACAGGTCACATTAAAGCTGCAGTGTCACTGTGAACAGAGTTCTGTAACTTCATTTGTATAAGTACATATTTTAGATACTGCCTTAAAAAATATTTAGAAAATTTGGGTTCCACTAATTGTTATTTGGTTTTAAATAATTTGATTGGATTGATTTCACACATTTTGACATGCTTTGTTTTTAAGGTAAATAGAAGGATACATTAGTTGGTTTTCAATCTGCCCCATATAGAGTGTTTGCGTGTATGGGTGAGTGAGTGTGTGCCCAGAGATAGATTGGCGCTCTGTCCTGGGTGTATCTGCCCAGAGCCTGAAACTTTCTCCCTTTGATGGACATAATGAACCCCCATACAACTTTAGTAGAGAATTAAGTGGAAGGTAATGGGATGAGAGTCTCAGATGAATAAAAAAGACTATTATTAAACACAGGACTGGAAAAAACATGATATTTTAGGGTAATTTTTGCTATAACAATATTCTTGGCAATATGACAAAACACTTATTTTACTCATAAACATACTACTGTTTTACCCTCTGCACTCACCAGTGGGACACACCAAACACTTTGAGAAATGCTGTGTCTCTCTCACACACACTAGTTTCTTCTCTTTGAGACACTGTGCTGCTTTATGACATACTGCCTTGTCATCCTAAATGACTCAGGTAATGAAGATATACCATGTATAACTGCAAAATGTCATTGGTCTAACAAGTGGGAATATCACTATTATCACCATGTTTGTTTTTTATATATACTGTTATTATTGTGAACCATATGATAATGGCACACCCTTATTTGTTTAGATTTATTAATTTATTTTATCCCATTATATTGACACTGTAGCCAGTTCTAGCCTTACTAACATCTTATGGTTAAAAGAGGTTAAGCAAACCTATCAAATTTAAATTTTGTGGTAACATGTCCACATATTTTTGCTTTAAAAACTATTTTGTAGCAGCTATAAATATTTATATTTTTATATTAGGAATTGTCATGCTTCCTTACTGAGCATTATTGGTTGTTATATACATCAGGATTAAGATCCATAGAAACAAAGCCTTGTAATTGTTGTATTTTTTGTAGATTTTATATGGTAAGCTGTCCCTGGAAAAGTTTATCAAGGGTGCAAAAAGTGACCATCCATTGTGCGACTGTTGCAGTGCGATAAAAGCAGTGCTAGACTGTTCTGATAGATGTGTCCACCACGTTATCCTCCAGTGTTTTATTTATTTATTGGGGTTGGTTAATGTATATATTATAGGGCATCGACCCATTTGTCTGGGCAAGATAATTCATTTTAAAATGGAAATAGTTAGAAATTTAATCAGATATTATGCATAATCTGGAAACTGTTTTTGTTTTTGCATAAAGCAAGCACTGTGGCAAAGATTAGATTTGTTTGGTCTATATTGAACTTGAACTAAATAGTATTACCAAAAGACAATAACTAGATTTTCTATCATTAAAAAATTTAAAACAGGAACTCACCCTCACTCTCACCTTGTGTCAGGTTGGGAGGGCTGGGCCACTCCCACCTGTCACCCGTGTTTCGGGTTTGGCCTCATAGGGCTTCCATAGGTAGGGCCCAATCCGCTCGTACAGGGATTGGGTCCTGCCTGATCATATGTGACCTGCCGGCGGTGTCTTAAGCACGTGGTTTCCCGTCACCCGGCAGGTCAGCATTAGCTTTAGCATTAGCTTATGTTGTCACATCGGGTGTCTGCGTTTGTGTTCTTTTTGTGTTTTGTTTTGTGTATCTCGGCACGTTCCGCCGTGCCTTCAGCGGCGCCTTCCCGCCGTTATATATATTCGCGTTGTTCTCCCGGCACGTCCCGCCGTGCCGTTCCCGCTGCCTTCTGTTAATAAACAGAGTTTGGTTTGCTTACCTAGTCGCCTGGCTCGCTTCCTGCACCGCACCACGTTGTGCCGCTCTCTCCGGACAGCGCACACCCGATTTGTGACAGAATGCTGACCTCTACACCGGACGATGTCCAGGATTCCTCTACTGGGTAAGCGAGCGTTTTTTCTTTCTTTCTCTGCGGTCGCGTTCCCCGGCGTTCGGTCCGCTCCAGCGGTTAGCACCACCTGAGCTCCACGGAGCAACCGTCCTGCAACTGTGAGCCGTGCCGCGCCTCTAGGGCATTCCCGCTCACCGGTTGCCATCCTGCGTCGGTCGCGTCCGTCCCCGAGCCGTCCGGGTTGTCATTAGGGTGCGTCCGGTGCTTGGTGACCACCACGGTGTACCAGGACTGTGTGTTAGGTGGTGTGGCCATGGTACTGGTTCTCTCCTTTTGTGTCCAGGTGGCGATGAGGAGGGAGACCGAGAGCCGAGTCGGGGTGTCCAGCGCATCTTCTGGGGTGCAGTCCTGTTGTCCGAAGAGGAGGCCGTGGTCGTCTTTTTCCCCCCCTTGGGACCATACCACGGCCACCCTGGACTTCAATGCCTCCGCGCTGGTTTATCGGACCCATTCTCAGGACAATGTGCCACCCACTCCGGATAAGGTGGTTTTCGGACTGGAGTGTTGGGGTGCGGTTCTAACCGCATGGGATCCTGGACCTGTTCTAGCCCGGTTCATGGACCATAACTGGGTCACCACCGCGTCCACTCGGGTCACCACCGCGTCCACTCGGGTCACCTCCGCGTCCACTCGGTTCATCACAGCGTCCAATCGGGTCACCACCGCGTCCACTCGGGTCACCTCCGCGTCCACCCGGGTCATCTGCGCGTCCACTCGGTTCATCACCGCGTCCAATCGGGTCACCTCTGCATCCACTCAGGTTATCACTGCGTCCACTCGGGTCACCTGTGCGTCCACTCGGTTCACCCCTGCGGTCGCGTGTACTCCAGTCGCCCCTCGGCCCGCGGTTGTCTCTCTGGTCTCCGAACCTGCTGTTCCTCGGGTCCCTGTTTTCACGGGCGGTTTTCCCGCACCAGAGTTCGCATGGGGGTTGGGTAGCCCGCGCGCTCACAAGGGGCCACAGCGCTGTCGCGCACACAAGGGGTCTCATCCTCCTCGCGCTCCTAAGTGCTCACGGCGCCCCCGCATCCTTAAGGGGTCCCGTTCCCCTAGCACTCACATAGAGGAGCCACGCCACCGCACACACAAGGGGTCGTGTCCTCCTCGCGCTCCTAAGCGCTCGCGGCGGTCCCGCATCCTTAAGGGGTCTCATCTTCCTAGTACCCACAAGGGGTCTTGGCGCCCCCCACATCCTTAAGGGGTCTCGCCACCCTTACAAAGGGTCTCGCCGTGCTCACATGGAGGAGCCACGCCACTGCACACACAAGGGGTCGTGTCCTCCTCGCGCTCCTAAGCGTTTGCGGCGCCCCCGCATCCATAAGGGGTCTCGCCGCCCTCACAAAGGGTCTCGTCGCCCTCACATGGAGGAGCCACGCCACCTCACACACAAGGGGTCGTGTCCTCCTCGCGATCCTAAGCGTTTGCAGCGCCCCCGCATCCTCAAGGGTTCTCACCCTCCTCGTACCCACAAGGGGTCTCGGCGCCCCTGCGTCCTTAAGGGGTCTCGACGCCCTCATAGGGGGTCTCACCCCCGCATCCTTAAGGGGTCTTGCCGCCCTCACATGGAGGAGCCACGCCACCGCACACACAAGGGGTCGTGTCCTCCTTGCGCTCCTAAGCGCTTGCGGCGCCCCCGCATCCTCAAGAGGCTTCAACCCCCTCGGATTCACGAGGGATCACGGCGCCCCCGCATTCTCAAGGGGTCTCGTCCCCCTCGCACCACTAGGGGTCACTTCACCCACACCCTCACACGGGTTCATGGCGCCTCCGCTCCCCCGGTCACGTCGTCCCCGCGCCCGGTAGGGGCCACCTCGCGTTCCTCGTGCCCCCCCCCCCTTTTTTTTTTTTTCCTATTCTCCCCGGGTGCCTTTGCCCCCTGGTTGTTTTGGGGGGGCGATATGTCAGGTTGGGAGGGCTGGGCCACTCCCACCTGTCACCCGTGTTTCGGGTTTGGCCTCGTAGGGCTTCCGTAGGTAGGGCCCGATCCGCTTGTACGGGGATTTGGTCCTGCCTGATCACATGTGACCTGCCGGCGGAGTCTTAAGCACGTGGTTTCCCGTCACCCGGCAGGTCAGCATTAGCTTTAGCATTAGCTTATGTTGTCACATCGGGTGTCTGCGTTTGTGTTCTTTTTGTTTTTTGTTTTGTGTATCTTGGCACGTTCCGCCGTGCCTTCAGCGGCGCCTTCCCGCAGTTATATATATTCGCGTTGTTCTCCCGGCACGTCCCGCCGTGCCTTCCGCGGCGTTCCCGCTGCCTTCTGTTAATAAACAGAGTTTGGTTTGCTTACCTGGTCGCCTGGCTCGCTTCCTGCACCGCACCGCGCTGTGCCGCTCTCTCCGGACAGCGCGCACCCGATTTGTGACACCTTGCACTGAGATTTTATTTCTATTTTATACAGGGTTTGTATGTTTTGTTTTGTTTTCGTTAGTTTTAAGGTCTCGGGGTTTTACATTTCCTTAAGTGTAAACTAGGTTGGTTATTGGTGCACTCTTTCACTCAGCTTTAAATTTCTACACAGTGAAAATCTTTTAAATATCAACATACTGGTTAAATTAAACTATGACATTTAGCTTTTACTAAACCATTTGTATATCAAGCATTTTCTCTGAGGTTAACTTTCATTCCTTGTTTTGGCCTTAAACATGCTTGTTTCAATGATCTCTTTTGGCTTTAAAACAGAGCACATTATTCCCGAGCTGCTGGAGATCCTTTTCCTACAGACATAAAATTCAGTCCTGATCCCATGTCCATATCTCTAGATAATCGTTGTGTTTCAGATTAAATGCGGCTGGATGTAGGGGTGAAACCTGATTCTCTAGGAAAGTGGAGTTCCAGGAACAGAGTAAGTGGTGAACAGGATGGATCGGCTGTGAGGATGCTGATCCTCGGTGTGACGGAGACCAGTCCCTGGAGCAAGAAGAGGATGCTTTTCTGGATGTGTCAACAGACCTATTCAGGGTGGTATAGAGGTATTGCTAACTCTGCTTTTAGAAAGTGATGACAACAAGGGTGCTGCTGCTGATGACGGAGAGCCGCTGACAACAAGGGAGCTGCCATTGATTACAACGATGATGACAACAGGTGGACGACAACGATAAAAGGAACTGATAGAAAGAACTTCAAGAACCGACGAGGGAATGCTGGGACTACAGAACTAAAAGACTAAAGCAGATACTGTCCAGGAGAATAGAACCATGAAGAATCTTCTGGGAAAGTTTCTGTAACAGTGGGGCAAGGGGGTGGTATTTTGGGTTTGTAAGTGTAGGGACGGAGACTGTCTCGTTAGGCGCGGTCTCTATTAGTATAATTGATAGATGTTTGTTTTTAGAATTGTGTTTTCAGCCTATATGGCCATGTAATATGTTGGGCACTGTCAAGAGGGGTTTTAGTTAGAGGGGGTAGTTTAATTAGCGCTCTGTCTCCTCAGCATTTAGTTATGTGAACTTGTAAAATTCATATTGGAATTTAGTTGCATTTAGAATTGAGTTAATTGAGTTGCAATAACATGCAAATTTTTAGAAATGGTAACGTGTAAATTTTTGTAGAATTTTTAATTTAAAATTCATTCATGGGAGCATGTAGGGTCTCCCATAGGGGGGAATTGTCAGGAATTTTAAATTACATGAACATAATAACAGTCCCAAAATCGCCGAAAGTTTATATTTAAACAAAGGACCTTACTGGGGCTCGCCGCCATTAGGAAGTGGGGTGATGCAAGCTAGATTCAAACCAAAAATACTGGGCTGGGATTGGCTGATTTAAAACCTAGGGTGGTAATCTGCGATTGGCTTAGGCAGTTAAGGGGCAGGAACTAGACGTAACGATATTTACACAGGTAAACCCGTAGGTGGGGCTCTATCACTCAGACGCGGAGGCATACACAGCATCTGAACGGCAGGCAGACCCGCTGGCCAGCGCAATTTTACTTTGTACTCAATAAATGAGTTGAGATGACCATTTTTGCATAGGCTCGTTCTTTCTGCCTTTTTCAAAATCAAAAGATGCTAACATAATGAATGAGTAAATAAATCCTTGGTCCCATGTATCACATTATTTTTATTTTTTTCTTATCCTTGGTCCCATGTATCACTAGTTTGCAAGAGTCCTTAGATAAAACCATAATTTTACTTGTGGTCATCAGATTTTTGAAAACTACCCATTTTATTTATTGTGTTTTTTTTAAAGATTGTTTTGTTACATCCCGCATGACATCATTCAGTGGAATTTTGGCTCTAGAAGGCTTTTTCTGATTAACTGGTTATATCTATTTGCCTGTCATCAGGGTGCTGCCCAAAATCAGGGGTTACGGGGTCTCTTAGAAAATTGAGAAAACACTGTGGTATTTAGTGTCATCCACCCCTATCCGCCTAGTTTGTCAATAGTATCCTTTGGCACACCTCCTTATGTTGAATCTCCCCAACTTTAGTTTCCTTAGTCATTGCAAAAGTGAGTCCTTTTACCAGAAAGGTAGCGCATTACATTTCAAAAACGTTACATTAAACATTATGTTAACACTACAAAATGTTTGTTCATTTTTCCCTGTGAAACAGTTTGATTGTCAATTATCAAAAGTCAGCACTTCAGGTGTAGGGTACATTCACTTTCTGACTGACAGGCCGTTTGTAAAAGTTGTGTTGGCATTTGTAATTGTGTTTTCTTGTTGTAAATTAGTTTTTAGTATTTTAGTTTTAAGTATTTTTGTTGTTAATAACAGCAACTGTACATATGGCTCTATTAAGGATAAATGGCTTAGAAAATAAATAAATTACTTAAATCAGATTTAACAATTTTTTTTATAAAATCTTACTATATATATTATAACATATACGTAAATGAAAAAAGCTTCTTTACTTAAATAAATATGTACATTAAATAATTAATTACATTATAACTTGGCTAAAAGTTAAGTTTGTTGTAAGAAAAATAAATGTATTACCATTAACAAAAACGGCAAAACGGAGAAAAGAAAGATAGCGTTCTCCCTCAATTGGGTTCCAGCCAATGTCTGGATAGCCTTTTGCAAGAAGAATTGGACAGCTCTGGAGTCCACAGCCTGCCAGATATGTTACTACCTACAGACAAGACCACACATTAATATTGTGTTTATTAAATAAAGATGCATAAAATGTATATAAGGGGTCACTGATTAAAACACAGAGTGTTTTGTACAAACCTTGTCAAGATCAGGCTCTTCAAGGGCAAGGGCAAGGCTGTTGTTATCCATTACAGAAGAAGCGGCTACATCCAGAGGAGTGGAACCTCTCATGGATGGAGAAGCTAAAATACATAGACATTAGTAAAAACTTTAGAAAATAACCTATGCCAAAATACTGAGACAAAATGAATGTAAAATGTTTTAAAATTCAAATGAAATAAACCAAATCATAGGTTATCAAGGACACACTGTATTTCCCCTCTCCACTGCATTTTTTTTTAACTATAAATTGGCTTGCAAAATGTCTTTTTTGCAAAATGTCATATTTTTGCACACGCTCTTGTAAATATGCAGTTTATTTTATATTGTGCTGATTGTTTTGCAATGTATCCTGGTGAACATTGTTTATTTTCAGTGTGTACTTCACGAAAATGTATATGATGAAACTAATTCATTCATTCATTATCTCCCACTTATCCTCTATTAGGGTCGCGATGGGGTTCCCATGCCCATCCAGGGAAGAACGTCTCGGGCGCTGGGCAGATAGACCCAGGACAGGGCGCCAATCCATCGCTGGGCACACACTCACTCACACAGACACACTCTATATGGGGCAATTTGGAGAATTCAATTAACTTGATCCATGTTTTTGGACTGTGGGAGGAAACCAGAGAACCCGGAGGAAACCCACGCAGACACGGGGAGAACATGGAAACTCCACCCAGATGGGGATTCGAACCGGGAATCCCTAGCGCTGAGAGGCAAACGTGCTAACCACTAAGCCACCGTGCCGCCATGAAACTAATAAATAAATAAAAATACTTCATAGTATAGTAATTTGTATTAAGACATGCAGTTTACACAAGACTTTAGCTTACCTAAGCCAACGCTGCTGTTCTCTAACAGGTAACTCAAGTGATCAAACATAGACTTTTGGTTCTGCCGGCTGATTCGACAGAAATAACACAAGAAACGACAGCAGCTAGCCACCATTTTAGGAAAGGCAATTTCCTGTAAACACATAGAAGCATTTTACACAAACATTTGATGATAATTTGGTTTTATTGACTGTTTGGTTTTATGTTGGTATTTAAACATTTTTTACAAACATAGGAAAATGTGATTAAATATGAGTTGAGTGTGTTCTAATAATTTTATCTGAAATTACAGATTAATAGAAGTAATGTTTTAGGTTTAAAACATGTAATAGTTGCTCTGTGAATACTGAGACTCTTGGCATTGTAAACACATTTTTGCAGTAGTAAAGCTTTTTGTCATTTTAGACATTCTAAAATTCAGAAAAAAAGCAATTTCTATAAAAAAACATATATATCAAATCTATTTCAGTATTTATACATGTAATAGTTATAGTTTCTAATAGTTATAGTGCTGTGTGTGGGTGTGTATTTATGCATTCAAATAATAAATGTTACCTGTGATTTTCCTCCACCTAGTACATTCACCATGACCTCCATGACTGTCTCATGCATGCCCAGTACTCGCATCAGATTTGGGTGCTGGTAGAATACCTTGTTGTTCATTATGTCACTATGTACACAGATGAAGTCATAAAATATGCATTAAATTAAGTGAAATACAGTTGCATTAAAATTAACCTTAGTGTTTATAAATTCCTGTAATAAACATTCAATACTACACTAGTCAAAATCTTTTCTGCTTTATTTTTTATACATTACATTCACATTTACATTTAGTCATTTAGCAGACGCTTTTATCCAAAGCGACTTACAAATGAGAACATTACAAGTCAGAATTAATGCAGGAAACCAACTACTCTGTAAATTCATCAAACCTGATTGTTATTTAATGCTGCGCCCCCCCCCCTTTTTTTTTTTTTTTTTTAAGAACAAGTGTTTGTTAAAAAGAGCAGTAGTTCCTTAAAACTGCTTAGTGATACTGCCTTACAGACAGAGTTGGGAAGATCGTTCCACCATTTTGCAGTGGAACGTCACGGAGTGAGAATTAGCTCCTTGGTAAGGTGGAATCTCCAGGCCGCAATCATCACTGGAGCAAAGTGAACGAGTCGGAACATACTTCAGAACATACTTAAAATCAGGGCTATTATGGAAATAAACAGATGGCCTGCAGTCTGTAATTGTAAGTCCACATTTATGGTAATTGGAACTGATAGAATAGGCAAAAAGTGGAGAAAAAAAGTGGAGTTGTGTCCAAAAATTTGGCTGGTACTGTTTTAGTAAAAAAAAAAAAAAGATTTTATGTTTTTAGACTCTTTCTTCAGTATAATTTAGTTTTAGATATTTTCTTTTGTATTAGAACTATTTTTTATTCAGCGATTTGGCCCTAATCTGGTTTAGCGGACAATGACAAAAGGTTTTAAACTAATGCAGCTGGAGCTGAATGCACAGTTGTTAGAAAAATAATCATATTTAATCACAGCGCAAGTGTACAAAGGTACAAGATATTGGAAATGTTTTGGAAGGTTTGGAAATGTGGTGGCCAGCAGCCTTAACGTAGGGACAGACTAAAAATGTGGGAAAAAAATCTGGAAAAAAAGGTGGCGCCACATTTTACATCCCATTGGATGGGACACATGATCACAAGCTTGTCTTTAATTTAAAAGCTTGTTTTTTGGTTGGGGAACAGGGTTTTTAGAGGAATAAAAGAAGCCACACATGTCCAAAAGTGGCCTAAAACATCAAACTCACTTTTTTCTGCCTTGACACAAAGTGATGCTGCAAAGGACGTTATCAGATCTTGTACAAGTATATAATGGGATCATTGAAGAAAGTAGAATAAACTAAGACATCTTTAGAGTAGATAAAGACAAAATGACCAAGCATGTTTATATACATGAAACAAGAATTTTTGGAAAAACAAAAGTTACATTTTACCACATTGAATGTTGGCATTAAGTAGTATTAATATTTCTTTACAATAGTAGGCATATGTAGTACAATGGTGCTAAGTATATAGTCTTCCACACAGCAGGTGAGAGAAGCATTAGTAGGACTCTGAGCTTTTTTTAATTACCAGTGGTAAAAGTAGTTCAACAGCAATGTTTTAAAGTTTTTTCCACTTTCAATTAGCAACAAGACCAGCTGCTTTATGAACAAATACTGATGATGCAAAGGAAAATGCTGATCAGTCATTATTAAGTTTTATTTTTTTATATAGATTGCTATTTTATACAACTTATTAGTTGCATTCTCTATGACCTCAGGTTGTACAACATTAAACTCAGCATTAAAATACAGACTATAGAATCATGTTTTGTATATGATGTTGTTGATTTCATTGTGTCATTTTTGGATTACAGGCATTATAGAAGACACCATATACCAACTGTCAAAATTACACCCAATCTAATCTCAGTTGTAGAATTTTTCTTTCTTTATTTAAATAAAAACATAGATGTTAATACCTTAGTCCATTGATCATAAGCTGCTCCTCCTCCTTGCCCATGCGGACGCTAAGTAGTGAGCGGATTTGGCCCAGAGAGGCTAACAAGTGGATCGTGTCATGGACAGAGGCAGCACTGATTGTGTAACTCTTGCGCATAGCACACAGCAGCTCACCAATGCTGTCATACTGACGCCGCAACAAAGAAAACATGACACGCACAAGTTCTGGGTCCTGGATGTGACTTTCCTGAGCCCAGCTTACCATGGTGTGAGAAATAAGCTCTTTCAGGTTAGCTGTAAAGAAAAAAGAGAAGAATAACACTTTTAGGGCGGCACGGTGGCTTAGTGGTTAGCACGTTCACCTCTCAGCGCTAGGGATTCCCGGTTCGAATCCCCATCTGGGTGGAGTTTCCATGTTCTCCCCGTGTCTGCGTGGGTTTCCTCCGGGTTCTCCGGTTTCCTCCCACAGTCCAAAAACATGGAACAAGTTAATTGAATTCTCAAAATTGCCCTTATAGTGTGTGTCTGTGTGAGTGAGTGTGTGCCCAGCGATGGATTGGCGCCCTGTCCTGGGTCTATCTGCCCAGCGCCCGAGATGTTCTCCCCTGGATGGGCATGGGGAACCCCCCCGCGACCCTAATAGA
>JAFMOD010000299.1:921909-942719 GCA_019802435.1 Corydoras maculifer | reverse complement strand
ATGCTGGTCTTCAGGTTTTAGCCCTCACTGAGACGTGGATTCGTCCCGAGAATTCCGCGACACCAGCTGCCCTTTCAACAAATTTCAACTTCTCTCACTCTCCTCGCATCGGCAAAAGAGGAGGTGGTACAGGTTTGCTTATCACCCACAAATGGAAATTCTCTCCTCTTACACTTTTATCAAACACTGTCTCATTCGAATTCCATGCACTGACAATCACTGAACCGGTTAAATGTCATTTTCTTGTCATCTATCGCCCCCCAGGTCAACTAGATAACTTCGTAGAGGAATTTGATATGTTATCATCTCTCCCAGATGATGGTTGTCCTCTTGTTGTCCTTGGTGACTTCAACATTCACTTAGACCGTCCGTACGCCGTTGATTTTCTTGATCTCATCTCCAGCCTGGACCTCCATCTACTTCGCACCGCAGCTACCCACCGGGCTGGCAACCAGCTCGACCTCATCATGACGCACTCATGTCTTTCTTCAGACATACACATCACTCCGCTTCATGAATCAGACCACTTCTTCATACAGTTCTCTGTCTCTCTTCCACCTCCTCCCGTGTTTATCAGCAAAACATCTCAGGTACGTCACAATCTTAGCTCTCTCTCAAATACACTCTTTGCTGACTTGGTTACAGATGCCCTTCCTAGCATCAGTAACTTCTCAACCCTTGACAACAACACTGCATCAAGCACATTCTGCTCCACCTTAACTTCATGTCTTGACCAGGTCTGTCCAAAATCCACCAGGAAAACACACAGTGCTCAGTCCAGTCCCTGGATCACAGAGACTCTTCGGAAGCAACGTCGTTGCCACGACGTTGGGAGTCCAGCAGACGACGGACCGTGTAGGCCGGTTGGCTGTCGATGAGACGTGGGGCTGGGGCGTGACGGGGGGTGGGGTTGAGCGGGGAGTGGATAACTGGCTTGACATGGGAGACGTGGAAGGTGGGGTGAATGCGCATGTGTCGGGGCAAGTGGAGGCAGACAGCCAGACCAGTTGACCCACCTTGTAGAGAGGGGCCTGGCGGCGCCTCCGGTTGGCTGAGATGGTGGACGTGGCTTGGGCATGGCAAAGTGCTAGCATGGTGTTCTTCCATATGCGCCGGCAGCGGCGAATATGCTGGCTGACCGATGGGACGCTGATCTCTGCCTGCTCCTCAGGAAATAGGGGAGGTTGGTAGCCCAGTGCTACCTCAAAGGGAGACCTACCGGTGGCGGAACTGCACGCGGTGTTAATTGTGTACTCCACCCAGGCTAGATGGTCACTCCAGCACTCTGGGTGCTGGGCGGAAAGGCATCGCAGGGTGGTCTCCACCACTTGGTTTGCTCTCTCCGCCTGGCCGTTGGACTGGGGGTGGCCAACTGAGGTCAGGGAAACACTGGTACCAAAATAACTATGAAAGGCTTTTCATACCTGGGAGATGAACTGTGGCCACGGGAATGCCGAAGACCCTGAAGACATACTCAAAACATAGCTTGGCAGTCTCTAGAGCAGAGGGGAGCTTGGACAGCGCTATCAGACGCACTGACTTAGAGAACCGGTCCACGATGGTAGCGATGACGGTGTTACCTCTGGAGTTTGGCAGACCCGTGACGAAATCCAGCACGATGTGTGACCAGGGACGCCCAGGTATGGAAAGTGGCAGGAGCAGTCCATCATCTAGGTAGACAAACACAAAACGATCTAGAAATTCCCGCAACACATCATTCACCAAAGCTTGGAACATGGCTGAGGCGTTCTTGAGGCCGAAGGGGACCACGCGGTATTCGTAGTGGCCGCTCGGGGTGTTGAACGCCGTCTTCTACTCGTCCCCCTCTCTAATGCGGACCAAGTGGTAGGCATTCTGCAGGTACAGCTTTGTGAAGATGGTTGCTCCCTGCAAAGACTTAAATACGGAAGATGTTAGTGGCAGAGGGTATTTGTAGGGGACTGTGATGGTGTTCAGTCCCCTGTAGTCAATGCAGGGTCACAGGGAACCGTCCTTCTTGGACACGAAGAAGAAACTGGCCCCTACGGGAGATGTCGAGGGCCGGATCAATCCCGTTGTAAGACACTCCGACAAGTACTTCTCCATTGCCTCCCTCTCTGGACGTGACAATGAGTAGAATCGGCTAGACGGGAGTGGGGCCCCTGGAAGGAGGTCGATGGCACAGTCATAGACTCTGTGGGGAGAAAGCTGGCAAGCCTTGTCCTTGCTAAACACTTCCTCCAGGTCATGGTACTCCCCGGATACTAAAGACGGGTCGACGGGAGTAGGACTGCCCGGGTCTGGTGTGTAGTTGTGGGGGGCTGCAGCGTGTAAACAGGAGGAATGGCACGAGACTCCCCACGTGAGGACCCGGGCATTGACCCAATCGATGTGGGGGTTGTGTTTGCGCAGCCACGGATATCCCAAAATGACCGGGGCTTCAGGAGACTGAAAGACGGCAAAGCAGATCCTCTCCTGATGGTTTCCTTTCAATGTCAAACAGATGGGTGAGGTGTGGTGAGTGATGGGGGAGAGTCATCTGCCATCCAACGCCAAAGTGTGGAGAGGGGAGGCTAATGGAGAGACCGCAATACCAGACTGATTAGCAAAGTCAATGTCTTTTAGATTCTCCTCTGCAAGAGTGTGGAGTTGTTGAGCTGAAGAAGAAGAAGTTGAGACCGGGAAATGGAGTTTTTTGTTCCAACAAGGAGGAGTTCAGTTTTGTTATGATTCAGTTGGAGGAAATTGTTTGAGAACCAGTTGTGGAACTCACAGAGGCAGTCACTTAGAATAGATGAAGGAATGGTGGAGTTTGGGTTTGTTGAAATGTAAAGTTGAGTCATCAGCATAGGAGTGAAAGCTGACACCAAATTTCCGGAAGATGTGGCCAAGTGGAAGCAGGTAAATGATAAAAAGAAAAGGTCTAAGTACAGAACCTTGGGGGACACCAGTGGAGATGGGAAAAACTGGGAGCGGAAAGACTTGAGCTGTATAAACTCAGTGCGGTCGGAAAGATAAGATTCAAACCAGTCCAGGGGGATGTCAGAGATGCCAATTAGTCAGTTGATGAGGATAGGATGAGAAATGGTGTCAAATGCCAAGCTTAGATCAAGGAGAATGAGAATTGACAGAAGTCCTGAGTCAGCAGCAAGGAGTGATTAGTGAGTGTTAGTGATTTTGTTAGTGAGTTTCTGTGCTATGATGGGGTCGAAATCCTGATTAAAACTGTTCGTAGAGGTTATTGCTGGAGAGATGTAAGTAAAGCTGATTAGCAATGACCTTTTCAAGTATTTTTGCAATAAAAGGCAGATTAGAAATGGGGCGGAGATTATTGAAGTTTGTTGGGTCTAGACCTTGTTTCTTTATGATGGGAGTGATAGCAGCTGATTTAAAGGCTTTGGGAACAATACCAGCAGTCAGGGAAAAGTGGATGATGTTCGCGATGAAAGGAAGAAGAGAGGGGGACAGGATTTAACCAGGGTTGTGGGGATGGGATCAAGCTGACAGGTAGTTGTCATCGATTTCCTGATGATGACGGAGATGTCAGCTGCAGAGAGGAGCGATAACACAGATAGTGGGAAGGAGGGAGGAGAGAATTCTATATAAATATTAGGGGCAGAGTTTGGTCCAAGGTGTTGATGTATGGAGTGGATTTTATGGGTGAAAAATGAGATAAGGGAATTACAGCAATCAGTAGAATACATGTGGGGTGGTAAAGAGTTAGGAGGTGCTGTTGAGGAGAGAGAAAAGGGTATGTGTGTTTCCTTTGTTGGAACTGATGATGTCAGTAAAGTACTCAGATTTGGCCTGAGAGATGCTTTCCTTGTAGTGTTGGGTGTGGTTTTTATACATTTCTTTGTGAACTATGAGTCCAGATTTCTTATAGAGTCGCTCCAGTCTACAGCATTGTCTTTTCATGGAGCGGAGTTCAGCGTTGAACCAGGGAGCAGAAGTGGAAAAGGAGACTGACCGGATTTTAAGAGGAGCAAGAAAGTCAAGAATACTGGTGAGACCATTATTGTAGCTGGAGACAAGTTCATCTATGTTGAAGGAGTTTAAGGTGGAAAGGTTGTGATTAATCTGAGCAGAGAATGCTTCATGATCGATATTCTTGATGTTGGGAAAATGAATAGTGCGTTTTGACCTGCAGAAAATTTTAAATTAACACTAAAGGAAAGCAGCAGGTGATCAGTAAAAGGAAGTTCATCAGAAGAACAGTTAAGAGGAGAGAGTCCAGAGCAACATACTAAGTCAAGAGTGTGTCCCTTAGTATAAGTTGGGAAATTAATGAACTGTTGGAAGCCACAGCTATCCAGGCAGGATGTGAAGTCTCTGGCGAGCAGGTTGTTGTCATCATCCATATGTATATTGAAGTCTCCCAGCAGGACAACATTGGGTGATAGAGCTGAGAGGTGTGCAAGAAAAATTAGCAAATTCATCCATGAAAAAGTTGTTAGGTTTGGGGGGACGATATACAGTGGCAACAATGGTGCCACTGGTCAAAAGAGCTGGAGGGAGGTGTGTGAATCGAAGTGGCCTTCCAGTTCTCGCGGTGAATTATCGCGAGACCTCCCCCACGGCCGGACTCGCGGGATTTGGCGATGTAAACAAACCCAAATGGGGTAGATTTGTTCAGGTGACAGAAGTCGTTTTGCTATTGCCAAGTTTCAGTTAAGCAGAGAAAATCCAGTTTATGGTCAGATATGAAGTCATTGATGAGCTGCCCTTTATCTGTGAGAGAACGAATGTTAAAAAGCCCAAAGTTAACAGTGGAGGAGTTGTTGACAACTGTTTAGCCGACCTAGCCAGGTTAGCTAACATGGTCCTGTTAGCGGTCCGGGTCTTGTGCCGTGGCGGACGCTCCGACCAATCGGCTTGCCGGCGAGGCTGGAAGATGATATCCTGAGGTAGTAGTGTAGGTGGGGGAACGTTCAGTGAGAAGCGCAGCCGAAGCAGTTCGGCTGCTGAGTAATGGAGGAGTCCGGACACCGGGTTATTGGTGATGAGCAGAAGGAGAATCCAAACCAGAGCGAGCAGCAGGCAAATCCTATTAATCTGCATGGTTGCAGGGACTTGTCATAATCATCCAACAGAAAAATATCCGTAAAGGGAGGATAAAACAGTGATAACGCACAAGAGCACGATGAGCAGCGGCAGCGAGTTGGGCCAGCGTTCACTCAGCGTGGACTCAAATAAGCGAACTTATAAGCAATCTTATGCGCGTCAGTTGGGAAGCATGAGGGGTGGATGTTAAAAAATAGTTCACACTGGAACAGAAATCCCCTATATCTCTGTAAATCCCTGTCGTATGGTTCCTGGTGGACCGCAGCTTCGTTGGGGCGCATAGCAAACGTGGAAGGCGGATTCGGTACCTGGTTGCTGTGATTCACAGATGTTCTCGCTGGTGCGGGAGCAGTGGTCAATGCAGGTAGGGAGGCGAGGGCCGTCTGTACCTGTAGCGCGAGGTTGCTGACCAAATCAGTCCCTCCTGGCGGCTTAAGAGTAGATTGAGGCGTGGATCACACGTTTGTTCGGCAGATGGTGATGGCGCCGGCTCCTCCCCAGCGTTGAGTCGCTCCGAGGGATCCATTATGGCCAGTTAGTAATGTTATCGTCGAATGGGGTGGATCCGCTACTCGGAGACAAATTCAGTCTGTAAGCGGAGATAAGGTGCAAAACGGGTTTATTCCAGACACACAGGGCTAAAAGAACTGGGAACAGATGACACACTGGAGGTAACACGAGGAAGTGAGCGTGATGACATGGCGACGCGGCGTGTGGCAAAGCCTGACGTCAGCCGGCGTCGTGTCCCAATCCGGTGTGACTGGAGTGTAGGGAGCTTGGATGAGGTAGTGGCAGCAGGCGGTGAGCTGCAAATAAACACAGCACAGGCGAGAATCGAGCACACACAAAAACGAGGCGACGCGAGAGCCAGTGTAGTCGGGCCGTAGCACAGGCTTGGCTCAAGACTAACTGGCGGTGAAGGAAGGGAGTGCGGAACTTAAATAGGTGATGAAACCCAGGTGCGCATGATTACGGGGGCATGGACAACCAGACCAACCCACACCATGTGACAAAAACATAACACAAAACCTGAATGTTTACAGCTGCAAAAAGATTAGAATTTTATGATAGGCAGTTGGTCTTTAAACTATTAGACAGATTTCAATATCACTGTCAGCCCCATTTTTTGCATCATCAAGGCTGTTATACTTTTACACCTACAAAACTCTGACAATCAGCCTGTGTCTATTCCAGATTTCATTGTTTTTTTCTCCTGCTCTGTATGACCTATTTGATGTCCTCATGCTCCACCCTCTACCTGGCTACCTGATGAGAATTTTTTTTTTGTCATGGACCTGCTTGTATCTAACTACAACACTACCATCCTGTATGTATGCTGTGCCACCTTATGACCAATCATCTTGCTTTGCCTTCCATCTGCATTCTTTCCATTATTTTGGCATTTCTGAAGAGATTCCTGACAAGACCAGGATCCTTGGCTTATTCCTGTAGTGTGGCAAGTTTTGGCGATTGGAGATAATAGAGATTTTCATTTGCCTTACATAGCTGATAGGGTTTTTTCTTCAGATGAAATAAAAATTGACAATTCAGAGCCAAGGCCAGGCAGCAGACAGAATGGCCTAACCAACTGCCTGCGAACTGCCAGTAGTCATTACCAACAATAACTAGTCCCCATACCATTAAGACAGCAATCAAGTATTGCAGTGAGCAAAAAACAAAAAGAGTCCAGAACGTGTACCAAAAAAATCTCATTAATTTAAATGCTATCTCAAGTAATGTAAGAAAAACTTTTTAATTAAAACTTTGGTTATTAAACATTAGGTCACTTTCATCAAAATCAGCTCTTGTTCAAGAAATAATTATTGATAACTTCCTAAATGTCTTTTGTCTCACAGATACCTGGATTAGGGCCAATGAATACTTAGCATTAAATGATGCCTCTCCACCTGGTTACACTTATGCTCATAAACCACGTCTTAGTGGACAAGGAGGTGGAGCGGCTACGATCTATAAAGAAAACATAAATGTAACACTTAATAATAAGTATAAGTCAAAATCCTTCGAAGCTCTTATGTGAAACATAAGCACCCTCCAGGTCCAAATACAGAGTTTATTAAAGAATTTGGTGAATTTCTTATCTAACATAGTAATCTCATCAGACAAAGCCTTAATAGTCGGTGACTTCGATGTTCACTTTGAAAACCCACTAGACTCATGTAAATTAGCCTTTGACTCTATCCTCGATTCCATGGGTGTTACTTAAAGTGTGGTTGGTAAAACACATTGCTGTAAACATGCATTAGACTTAGTTTTACCACATGGTATTAACATTGATAATTTAACTATTGTTCTACTAAGTGAGGTCATCTCTGATCATTATTTGATAACCTAAGATTTAGAAATTGATATTGATCCTGTCATTAAACAATATGATATGATATGAAGCGTACAATCATTCCCTCTACTACTGCGTCATTCCTACAACATTTACCTGAATTAAACATTAAACCAGCATCAGGACCCGATGAACTTGAAAACACAGCTGAATACCTTAAACATGTGTTTTCTACAACTTTAGACAGTGTCCCTCCACTTAAACTAAAAATGATCAAAGATAAAAGACTCGTTCCATGGTTTAATGATCAAACTCGTGCCCTAAAACAAACCACTAGAACCAAGGAGTGTAAATGGAGACAAACTAAATTAGAGGTATTTTAGGGTTGCATGGAAGGACAGTATGACTGAGTACAAACATGCACTCAATGCAGTGAAGACTAAATATTATTCTGAACTAATAGAGAAGAACAAAACAACCAAAGATTCCTCTTTAGTACAATTGCCAAACTAACTCAAAGTGCCACTGAATCAGGTTCACAGATTCACTCACAGTTCAGCAGCAATGATTTCTTGAATTTCTTTAGTGATAAAATTAAAAACATAAGACTTAAATCAACTAATGCATCATGTAGCGTAATAAATAATCAACCCTCAATGATTTCTGAAAAATCTAGTGGTAGAGAAAATAATATAGTACAAGAGTTTAAAAGCTTTAACCTCATATGTAAAAAGAGCTTGTTTCATTACACAATCAAAGACAACATCATAACAAGTCTGTTAGACCCAATACCTACAAACCTGCTTAAAGACCTCCTACCAAATATTACAGAGCCTTTTAAAAACATTATAAATTCATGTCCCCAAATATCTAAAGTGTGCAGTCATTAAACCATTACTTGAAAAAACTTGATTTAGATCATTTAACACTGTCCAACTATAGACCAATATCAAACCTTCTTTTTGTCTCTAAAATCCTAGGAAAAATTGTGTTCAACCAGCTGAATCGCCATCTTATAGCTCACATTAATGAAGTTTTTCAGTCAGGTTTTAGGTCTTATCATAGCACTGATACAGCCTTAATTAAAGTCGTTAAAGTCCTCTGATAATAACCAAATCTCTTTTCTTGTATTATTAGATCTTAGTGCAGCCTTTGACATTATAGACCATAACATCTTAGTTGATAGATTAGAAATCACTGTGGACATTACAGGATCTGCACTCCAGTGGTTTAAATCCTACCTGACAGTTCGATATTAATTCACCTGTGTTAACAACCAATGTTCTGATCTCTGATCAAAGTTAAATATGGTATTCTGCAAGGGTCGGTTCTGGGTCCACTCCTATTTGCGCTATATATGCTTCCAGTGTGATCAATTATTCGTAAACATGGAATCATTTTACCCTCTTATGCAGATGATACATAGTTTTTCATTTAGGGTTACATTTCAGCTAACCCTAATGATGCTCATTCAGTCAGTAAGCTTGAGTACTGCATCCATCCATCCATCCACCCATTATCTTCCACTTCCGGGGGTGAGGGTTCCCCATGCCCATCCAGGGAAGAACGTTATGGGCGCTGGGCAGATACACCCAGGACAGGGCGCCAATCTATCGCTGGGCACACACTCACACACACAGACACGCACACAAACACATTCTATATGAGGCAATTTGGAGAACTCAATTGATTTGATCCATGTTTTTGGACTGTGGGAGGAAACCGGAGAACCCGGAGGAAACCCACACGGACATGGGAATAACATGAAAATTCCACTTAGATGGGAATTCGAACCGGGAATCCCTAGTGCTGAGAGGCGAACGTGCTAACCATTAAGCCACCGTGCCACCCCGGACTGTATCCAAGATATTAAAATATGGATGTCAAAAAACTTCCTGCTGCTAAATTCTGATAAAACGGAGTTTCAAATATTTAGACCCAAGGACAAAATTAACAAAGCTTCTAACACTATGTTAAACCTTGATAGCTCTTTAATTAGACCCAGTTCATCTGTAAATAATCTCGGTGTCATTATTGATTCAGATCTCTCCTTTACAAAGCACATTAGCAATATTAATAGAATTGCATTTTTTCAGTTTCGTATTGATTACAAAATTTTATTGATAACATATAAAATTCTACATAATCAGGCTCCACAGTATCTGAGTGAGCTGATTCAATTGTAAAAGCCAACACGCAAGCTCCGATCTCAAGGTGCTGGTTTACTCTTAGCTCCTAGAACAAATAAAATTACTGCTGGTGGAAGAGCATTCTCCCAAGGCTCCTCACCTTTGGAATAGCCTTGCAGTTACTGATCGTGATTCTGAATCAATATTAATCTTTAAGAATAAAATAAAAACACATTTATTTAATCTTGCGTTTAATTAATTCCCTGTAGATAAAGATGTAGATCTCAGGCTTGGCTGTGTTGGGGTGGTAATCTGCAATCAGTGTGTGCTGGCGTTTCACCTCTTCACCCACCTCATCATTAATGGGGGGTGTGGCACTAAAATGATGCTGTTCCGGGAAGCCATCTCAACTATGTAGAGTCTGCAGTATCTGCCTCTTTTAGTTATGCTGCTCTAGTCAGTGATGCCAGAGTCACAAGCTGCACTGTGTCAATCAATTACTTATTAATTAAATGCCGTGCTTTATTATTAGCTCTAATTGCCTTCCTTGTCTGTTTATTTTGAGGTTTGACCGGCTTCCTGGAGATCTTCATACATGGCTCTGCTGACGAATACTGGATGGAATCTGAATATTAATTGGACTGGCGGTCCTGCAGGACCCCCTTAATGGACTCAGATATAGTTTTCTAGTTGTTAGAGATTTTCCATTTGTTAAATATCTGTACATGGCTGTCCTACACTGTTGTTGCTGCCTGGCCGCTCAAGGAGGATGTATCCCCCACTGAGTCTTGGTCCTCCCAAGGTTTCTTCCTTAAATAACAACATAAAAGGGAGTTTTTTCTTGCCACTGCCGCTTCGGCTTGCTCTTTGGGTGTTTAAAGGCTTTTCATTCTGTAATGCTGCTTTGTGACAATGTACTGTTGTAAAAAGTGCTATATAAATGAATAACTTGAACTTGTCTTACCACCCCAAACTACCCACACTATGAGTAACAAGCAGTGTAAAACAGTAAGCCTAGAAGTTGCAGCCCATGTACATTTATTTAAAAGATAAATTATGTATGTGTTGGTAGTGCCCAATAATGTTTTGTCCCTTGTTTAATTTCTAAACCCACACAAGCTGGGCCATCTAAATAAGGAGCAACTGGGCTGTATGTAACTTTTGTTCTAATAACCAAAAATGCTAAATCTTTCCAGTTTCACCAGATTTTAAGATTCAGATGTTAACAAATATGTCTGCAGAAACTGGTGGAATGGAAGTTATACGGTCGTTGGAGCTTGGTCCCCACAATTTTTTAGGAGGGAAGTGATGTCAAACCAGGGCTCTCCTCTCACAATTCTAGTCCTGCCCTCAGCTATGTCTTCAAGTCACCAAAGTAATACATTTGTAGCTAAGCAGCTGTTTGGTTGGTTGATTATTTAACGTGTTATTACTTCCGGCAGCCTTTCCAGTAGCTCCGCCACCTTAATTTATGTGAGTGAGTGAGTGAGTGAGTGAGTGAGTGAGTGAGTGAGTGAGTGAGTCTGTTCATATGACTGTCTACTCTGTTTAAAATTTTGCATATCATTTTCTGATCCTAGCATAGTTTTTTCTTTTTGATACTCTGTTACTTGTTTTGAACCCTTGCTTTGTTTATCAACCTGCCTTTGTTTATGAACTTCTTTTGTAGATTTGTATTTCAGATTTGCAGTTTGAAGCTGGGACATTATGCACTTATACATTGTTGTGTTTGTTTGGAGGTTAAGTGACAGTCCCCAAAGGCAGGGCTTTGTACGAGCGGCTCCCATCTAATATCCCAATGCAGTCAATACAGCTAATTATATACCAAAATCAATAAGACAGTTGTTTGCCTTTATGTTTATTTTAACTATTTTGTATTGGGTAAGCATGCTCTCGTTTGTGTTTGCACAGTAGTTAGACACGTTCATGTGCATTCATGGGTATTTTGAATTAAATAATTACATAAATCTTACAAGGTGCAGATTGCTCTTTTTCTGTGTGCTTTTCTTCTGACTTGTGTGACTGCCCCTTGATTTTGTAAACCAGGGATATCAAACGCCCTCTAATAGATGTGTTCTGTTCCTCCTCCTCCACCTCCACAGGAATACCTGAACAAATACACAAAAGAAAAATAACATATAAGGTCCCCTTAAGCAATTCTAGTCTGGGGAGCATTTTTGATATAAATGTAATTACATTTATGGACACATATCAAAGAAGTAATGCAAAGACATTATTAAAACGTAATTTGTAGATTTGGAATAATTTGCAAATTTTTTTTTAAATAACTAAATAAAACCAAGTTCGAGTTCTAATTGACAAATACAACACATCTAGCACATATCCTCATTCATTCATTCATTCATTCATTATCTTCCGCTTTATCCTATATTAGGGTCGCAGGGGGGGGTTTCCCATGCCCATCCAGGGGAGAACGTTTCGGGTGCTTGGCAGATACACCCAGGACAGGGTGCCAATCTATTGCTGGGCACACACTCACACACACAGACATGCACACAAACACACTCTACATGGGGCAATTTGGAGAACTCAATTGACTTGATCCATGTTTTTGGACTGTGGGAGGAAACCGGAGAACCCAGAGTAAACCCACTCGGACATGGGGAGAACATGAAAACTCCACCCAGATGGGGATTCGAACCGGGAATCCCTAGTGCTGAGAGGCAAACGTGCTAACCACTAAGCCACCTTGCCTCTCAGCACCATGTTCTCCCCGTGTACGCGTGGGTTTCCTCCGGGTTCTCCGGTTTCCTCCCACAGTCCAAAAACATGGATCAAGTCAATTGAGTTCTCCGAATTTCCCCATACAGTGTGTGTATGTCTGTGTGAGTGTGTGCCCAGCGATAGATTGGTGCCCTGTCCTGGGTGTATCTGCCCAGCGCCCGAAACGTTGTCACCTGGATGGGCATGGGGAACCCCCCCGCGACCCTAATATAGGACAAAGCGGAAGATAATAAATGAATGAATTATCTTGTAATATATACACAGACACATACTTGGTAATTTGAGAAGAGTGGATTGATCAGGGAAATAACTGCATGGAAGTCAAAAAGTACTCTTTTGGGTAACCATGAACAAATATAGTGCTAGTGTAAGAAGATCACCCACTTGACATTTGTGAAATCTTTTAAAACAAATTCCAAAGTGGAGACCATTAAAAATATAATCTTTTTTATTCCCCCAGATCATGCATTTGATTTGTAAAGTTAATATACTATTTGAATTATATTGTAAAAAAAAAAAAAAAAAAAAAACATACAAGGATGTTACAATTTTATAATTTCTCTCATATGGCTCTGAATGCAGTAAATGCTGCAAAACACACATGACACAACAAGGTTTCTACTACTCATCAAACTGTACATTCTGGCGAACCATCAATGGTTTAAAATGTGGAAGAGTGAAAATGTGCCATCATTGTTCCACACAGGAGATCATTTAGGCGTGTCATGAGGAATACCAAGCTGATGTTGAATTATGGAGGAGATGCTCCTTATGCAGAACCATACTTGTTGGCCCAATCGGGAGGAGCAACCTTTACATCTATTTTTAAGGGCAAAACCCCAAACTTACAATCCTTGTCAGGAATGTAAAGGGTAAAAAAATTAATTTGATATCCTATATGATATCCAGAACAAGTCAGGCATTTGTGTAGAAACTAACTGCTATAGCTTTGGATAACCTGTTTTGCATCCGCGTTTTGCCACGTTTAGAGTCACGGTAATACCCAAATTTTGTCGTAATTGTTGTTGATTACATCTTTTTAGGTGTTTTCATTCTTAGATATTAACATTACTGTCGGTAAGTGATAATATAGCTGTCATTAGCTGTTGCAGTTCTAGTTTCGGTCTGCTGCCTATTTCCACCTTGCATTTTCGTGTTCTTGTTCTGGAGGGGGCGTGCTCTGGTGGTAAACACTTAAAAGTTCACCAGTTTTCACTAAAAACACAGAATAAGTCAGTCGTTTGTGTAGGAACTAACAGCTGTAGCTTTGGATAACCTGTTCTGCATCTTAGATCTGGGCATTGACAAGCTTAGAGTCACGGTAATACCCATATTTTTTCATAATCGTTGTTGATTACGGCTTTTTTGCTGTTTTCAATCTTAGATATTAAAATTACTGTCAGTTAGTGAGAATATAGCTGTCATTAGCTGTTTCAGTTCTAGTTTCGGTCTGCTGCCTATTTGCACCTTGCATTCAAAGTGGTATTGTTCCGGCGGGGGCGTGTCCTGGTGGTAAACTCTTAAAAGTTCAACCTCAGCTCAGTGAATGTCAATTCACTTCACTGGTACTCTGTCCTGAAATGGTAAGATGCATAGCCACTATTAGAGCAAAGTTTATTATAAATTGCCAATAGTATGAAGCCAGGAACAAAAAGGTTCAACTATGCAACTGCTACACAGCTGCGATTTACAGCTGAGATTTTCAAGATTATTTAAAAGACTGAAGCTAACTAAATTGCTGTACACAGAAATACAACAATAGATTGAACATAATATTATATTAGGATGTTAGAATTAAAAAAAATACAAATAAATATAATTTTAATAAATTACATAAAGCTATTAAATGCCAGTTACAAGGAATTTTTATTCGATACTATTAATTATGGCTATAAAATAGTTTAATTATTAAATGCACATTATGGTTGCATTTAGCATTTGCATTCAATGCCTTTAAACATACATTATTAAGTTTACACCATTAATGCTTGTATTTACAGCTCTTCATCTGCTCTACAGCTCGAATTATTTTAATGATTTTAAGATATTGCTCTTACCACAGTGTAGACGAAGTTCATTGTGGAAATCATACAGCTCCTCCTGAATGTCCTCAGGACATGGGCAGTCATCACCCATACTAAAGTTCAACAGCATGTTGATCTAAATAGAACAAATAGACCCTAATTTATTATTACTTTCTTTTGTGATATGGTGTCAATCATGAGAAATTTAATGCCAAAAATTTCTATTTCGTATAATTTTTTTTTGTTGATGACATAGCTTTACATTCACTGGGTAAATTTAAAGCTATAAAACAATAAAGATTACCAAATATCTGCAGCTAAAAATGTAAGACATTGTCATGCAATACTACATTTACATAGATTATGTGGTAAGTTTTTTTAAATATTTGTATAAATATTATTTTTAAAAAATAGGCAATGTAAACTTAAATAAAGGCACCAGACTAGAATGTCAGTGCCTTAGAAACCAGGGATATCATTCAAAACTTTCATCTCAAAGCATCTCATTTTATGCGCCATACACAGGTGAAGACACATTTACTGTCAACAGTGTGTTACACTTGCCTCGCCATCTCTCTCTTCTAAGACAGAACTTTCCTCAGTTTCATGTCACTAGATTTCTAATTGGCAGCTTTATTAAAAGGGTGCTTTGCGTCTGTTAGATAAACTGGATCCTGGTGTTTGTGCAACCTTTGGTTTCCCTCTCTTTATATTTAGCTCTACCTTCCTTGTGTGCCTCCTACTGGTTTCAGACAAAATAGAACATGCTACAGGTTATGCTAGTCTCAGGAGTATGCTGTGTGTTTACCTCTGAAATCTTTCTATCTGGAACAGCCCATTACCCACACCAGCAGATCCTACTCAAACCATTCCAGTTTATTTTGTTCCTGTTTTCTTTTTTTTTCATTTTGACTTTAATGGTTGTCACTGTAAAAGTTTTTTTATCTAATTAAAAACTGAACTATTTGACATATCCATCGTGATGACTAAGCTACCTGGAAAAGCTTGACACAACAATATTAACAACTTTTTTACAAGGGCGTCATGGTCGTGTAGTGATTGGCATGTTTGCTTTTCAATGCTAGGGATCCAGGTTTGAATCTGGATCTGGGTGGAGTATACATGTCCTTCCCGTGTCTTTTCTCCAGGTTCTCTGGTGTTCTCCCACAGTCCACAAGCATGAACTAAAGGTAAATTGGATGCTCCTACCTAAATTCCTCCTATCCTATATAAGGTGTGTCTGTGTGTGTGTATTAGTGTGCCCAGTGATAGATTGGTGCCTTGTCCTGAATTTATCTGCCCAGCGCACAAAACGTTCTCCCCTGGATGGGCTTGGAAAACTACCCAGCTACCCTAGTTCCTAGTACAGAATTAAGCAGAAGATAATAAGATGAGATAATGATGAGATGATGCGGTGGAGGGCTCGTCAAACTCCGTCAGCGGGGACTACGCACAGCGCTTCCTAGCATCCACTTGGCCAACCTCCGCTCACTAGGCAACAAAATGGAGGAACTTTCACTTCTTAACCCAACCAACATCTCTCTCTGCTGCACTGTGATTCACTGAGACCTGGCTCAATGAGGCCGTCCCGGACAGCACGCTCCAGCTTGCTGGCTTCGGGGAAGCTTAGAGGCAGCGGGATCTGCTTTTACATCAACCGTGGCTGGTGTACAGACGTCACTGTGTTCATGAAAACATGCAGTCCTGATCTGGAGTCTGTGTTCATAATCTGTAAACCAGGGATGCCCAATACATCGAAAGCCTAAAAAAAAGATTAACCCTGGTAGATCTCGATGACCTGTCCAATAGAAAAGTGTGGGCACACCTGCTGAAAAACCATTCTACTGCCCGTGGGAATTCTCCTCTGTGGTGCTCATCGGAATTTATATTCCACCAAGCGAGGCACTGCGCGCTCTCACAGACCAGATCACCAGCGCTGAGCACAAACACACACGGAGTCTGTTATGATCATTCTGGGGGAGTTACCCAAATACAGACAGCATGTTACCTGCCCCACCAGGGAGCGTAATATCCTATACTGTATTAAAGGGTGCATATAGCTTTGTTCCCCGAGCTAATCTGACCACTCTATAGTCCAGCTTCTCCCAACCTGCAGACAGAAGCTCAAGTGGGCCAAGCCTGAGGTCAGTACTGTGAAGAAGTGGAACAGTGAGGCTAAAGAAAGGCTTCATGAATGTATGGAGTTAACAGACTGGTGTGTGTTTGAAGACCCTACAAGCAGCCTCGACGAATATACTGACACAGAGACTTCTTGCATCAGTTTCTGTGAGGATATCTGTGTTCCAACCAGGACTTGCATTAGATACATTAATGTCAAGCCCTGGTTTAACGCCAAACTGAAGCACCTGCAGTCCAAAGAGAACACATTTGTGTGTGTGTGTGGACCGTGCACTCTACAACAAATCTAGGAACGCACTCAACAGAGAGATCAGAGCCGCAAATAAGAGCTACTCCACCAAGCTGAGCAGACTGATGTCCACAAACGAGCCTTCAGCCGTCTGGAAAAGTCTGCACAACCTCCCAGGCTACAAACAACATCCACACCAGACAATGTCTTAGCACCTTCTACTGCAGGTTTAAAAAGCCCAGCTCCACTCAACAATTCTCCACTCCACCCTTCTGACTCTCAGCCACCCATACAGCCTGCCCTGAAGATCTGTGAAGCAGATGTGCACCGACTCTTTAAAAAAACAAAGACTGAGGAAAGCACAAGGCCCAGACGAAGTATCACCCTCCTGCCTAAAGAACTGTGCAGACCAGCTTGCTCCTGTCTTCACCAAGATCGTCAATAAATCACTGGAGCAGTATGTCGTACCGGTGTGCTTCAAACGCTCCACAATAATTCCCATCCCCAAAAACCCAACCAACCCAGGACTGAATGACTGTAGACCTGTCGCACTGACCTCTGTGGTCATGAAATCCTTCAAGAGGCTGGTTCTCATCCACTTGAAGGAGATCACCAACCCCCTGCAGTTCGAGTACCAGGCCGACAGGTCTGTGGATGACGCAGTGAACATGGGATTACACCACATCCTCCAGCACCTCAATCAGTTGTCTCTGGTCCCCTACCAATTAGGCGTGGCGGCGAAACCTACAGCAGGTTATGGTCGCTATGTTGCTGGATGTCTAAGTGGTGCTCAGAAAACAACATTACCTTTATCGATAATTGGTCTATTTTTGAGGGAAGGCCTGGCCTTTTGAAATGGGACGGCATCCATCCTTCCCTGGAGGGTGCTGCGCTCATGTCACATAACATAGCCGATAGGGTTTTTTCTTCAGATAGGAATAAAAATCGACAATTCAGAGCCAAGGCCAGGCAGCAGACAGAATGGCCTAACCAACTGCCTGCGAACTGCCAGGAGTCGTCAGCCACAATAACTAGGTTCCATACCATTAAGACAGTTATCAAGTATCGCAGTGAGCAAAAGACAAAAAAAATCCAATAAGTGTGCCAAAAAAATCTCATTAATATCAATACAACCTCAAGTAATGTAAGAAACACTTTTAAGTTAAAACTTGGGTTATTAAACATTAGGTCACTTTCATCAAAATCAGCTCTAGTTCAAGAAATAATAACTGATAACTTCCTAAATATCTTTTGTCTCACAGAGACCTGGATTAGGGCCAATAAATACCTAGCATTAAATGATGCCTCTCCACCTGGTTATACTTATGCTCATAAACCACGTAGACGAGGAGGTGGAGTGGCTATGATCTATAAAGAAAACATAAATGTAACACTTAATAATAAGTATGAATCAAAATCCTTCGAAGCTCTTGTACTCAACATAAGCAGCTCATCTGCATTGAAGAATAAATCCAATCTAATGCAACTTATTACCGTATACCGCCCTCCCGGCCCATATACAGAGTTTATTAAAGAATTTGGTGAATTTCTCTCTAACATAGTAATATCATCAGACAAGGCCTTAATAGTCGGTGATTTCAATGTTCACTTTGAAAACCCACTGGACTCATTTAAATTAGCCTTTGACTCCATCCTAGATTCCATGGGCATTACTCAAAATGTAGTTGGTAAAACACATCGCTGTAAACATACATTAGACTTAGTTTTATCACATGGTATTAACATTAATAATTTAACTATTGTCCCAATAGTGATCAAACACGTGCCCTAAAACAAACCACTAGAACCATAGAGCGTAAATTGAGACAAACTAAATTAGAGGTATTTAGGGCTGCATGGAAGGACAGTATGACTGAGTACAAACATGCACTCAATGCAGCGAAGACTAAATATTATTCTGAACTAATAGCGAACAACAAAAACAACCAAAGATTCCTCTTTAGCACCATTGCCAAATTAACTCGAAGTGCTACTGAATCAGATTCACAGATTCACTCACAGTTCAGCAGCAATGATTTAATGAATTTCTTTAGTGTTAAAATTGAAAACATAAGACGTAAATCATCTAATGCATCGTGTAATCAACCCTCAATGATTTCTGAAAAATCTATTGGTGGAGAAAATAATATAGTACAAGAGCTAAATAACTTTAACCCCATATCTAAAAAAAGAACTTTTCTCACTAATTACACAATCAAAGACAACATCCTGTATGTTAGACCCAATACCTACAAACCTGCTTAAAGACCTCCTACCCAATATTTCAGCCTTTTATAAACATTATAAATTCATCACTTAAAATAGGCTATGTCCCCAAAAATCTGAAGTGTGCAGTCATTAAACCATTAATTAAAAAACCTAATTTAGATCCTCTAATACTGTCCAACCAATATCAAACCTTCCTTTTGTCTCTAAAATCCTAGAAAAAATTGTGTCAGTTCTGGGTCCACTCCTATTCGCATTATATATGCTTCCATTGGGATCAATTATTCGTAAACATGGAATCAGTTTGCACTCATATGCAGATGATACACAGTTATATGTTTCAGCTAACCCTAATGATGGTCGTTCAGTCAGTAAGCTCGAGGACTGCATCCAAGATATTAAAATATGGATGTCAAAAAACTTCCTACTGCTAAATTCTGATAAAACAGAGTTTCTGATAGTTGGACTCAAGGAAAAAATTAACAAAGCTTCTAACACTCTGTTAAACTTTGATAACTCTTTAATTAGACCCAGTTCATCTGTAAATAATCTCGGTTGTCATTATTGATTCAGATCTCTCCTTTACAGAGCACATTAGGAATATTACTAGAATTGCATTTTTTCACCTTCGTAACATTTAAAGCTACGAAATATCCTCTCCCTTCAAGATGCAGAAAAACTAATTCATGCTTTTATTACCTCAAGGTTAGATTATTGTAATTCACTTCTGACAGGATGTTCTAATAAATCATTACAGAAATTACAACTGAAAAATGCTGCAGCTAGAGTTTTAACTAAAACCAGAAAGTTTGATCATATCAGTCCTGTGTTATCAAACTTGCACTGGCTACCAGTTAAGTTTCGTATTGAGTACAAAATTTTATTGATAACATAAAATTCTACATAATCAGGCTCCACAGTATCTGAGTGAGCTGATTCAATCGTACAAGCCAACACGTGAGCTCCGATCTCAAGGTGCTGGTCTACTCTTAGCTCCTAGAATAAATTTAATTACTGCTGGTGGAAGAGCGTTCTCCCACAAGGCTCCTTAACTTTGAATTAGCCTTCCAGTTACCGTTCGTGATTCAGAATCACTATTAATCTTTAAGAATAAATTAAAAACACATTTATTTAATCTAGCGTTTAATTAATCCCCTGTAGATAAAGATGTAGATCTCAGGCTTGGCTATTTTGGGGGGGTAATCTGTGATCAGTGTATGCTGGCGTTTCACCGCTTCACCCACCTCATCGTTAATGGGGGGGTGTGGCGCTGAAATGATGCTGTTCCGGGGCGCCATCTCAACTATGTAGAGCCTGCAGTATCTGCCTCTTTTAGTTATGCTGCTCTAGTCAGTAATGCCGGAGTCACATACTGCACTGTGTCAATCAATTACTTATTAATTAAATGCCGTGCTTTATTAACTCTAACTGCCTTCCATGTCTGTTTCTTTTGAGGTGTGACCGGCTTCCTAGAGATCTTTAACCATGGCTCTGCCGACGAACACTGGATGGAACCTGAATACTAATTGGACTGGCGGTCCTGCAGGACGCCCCCTAATTGACTCACATATAGTTTTCCAGTTTTTAGTTTTTCCATTTGTTGCTGCCTGGCCGCTCAAGGAGGATGAGTCCCCCACTGAGTTTTTTCTTGCCACTGTCGCTTCGGCTTGCTCTTTGGGGGTTTAAAGGCTTTTCATTCTGTAAAGCTGCTTTGTGATGATGTACTGTTGTAAAAACGCTATATAAATACAGTGGGTTACAAAAGTATTCATACCCCTTGAACTTTTCCATATTTTGTCACATTACAACCACAAACATAAATATATTTCACTGGAATTTAATGTGAAAGACCAACACAAAGTGGTATACAATTGTGAAGTGGAATGAAAGTTATACATGAATCAACAATTTTTTTACAAATAAAAAACTGAAAAGTGTGATGTGCAAAATTATTCAGCCCCCCTGAGTCAATACTTTGT
>JAFMOD010000299.1:881729-907256 GCA_019802435.1 Corydoras maculifer | reverse complement strand
AAGTCCAGACCTAAACCCAATTGAGAATTTGTGGCAAGATCTCAAAACTGCTGTTCACAAACGCTCTCCATCCAATCTGACTGAGCTTGAGCTGTTTTGCAAGGAGGAATGGGCAAGAATTTCAGTCACTAGATGTGCAAAGCTGGTGGAGACATACCCTAAAAGACTTGCAGCTGTAATTGCAGCAAAAGGTGGTTCCACAAAGTATTGACTCAGGGTGGCTGAATAATTTTGCACATTGCACTTTTCAGTTTTTTATTTGTCAAAAAAATTGTTGATTCATGTATAACTTTCATTCCACTTCACAATTGTATACCACTTTGTGTTGGTCTTTCACATTAAATTCCAGTGAAATATATTTATGTTTGTGGTTGTAATGTGACAAAATATGGCAAAGTTCAAGGGGTATGAATACTTTTGCAACCCACTGTATATATATATATTCATTCATTATCTCCCGCTTATCCTCTATTAGGGTCGCGGTGGGGTTCCCCATGCCCATCCAGGGGAGAACGTCTCGGGCGCTGGGCAGATAGACCCAGGACAGGGTGCCAATATATATAAATGAATTGTACCTTGGCTTGACCTTGAGTAATTCCTCTTCATGTATTCCATTCATGTTAATAGTAGGGATAGTTTTGAAGCTGGAATTGAACTCAACAGGCATGCTTAGACGACAGAACACCATGTCAGCATTACTATTCTGCGTCCCAAATGTTTTGTGGGTGACTTTCAGGCATGGAGGACTGTCAATAGTACCGTCGATTCTTGTGACCTGCAAAAGTCTTGGCTTTAAAAGTGGCTTTGGCTAAAAGTGTTTAAAACACTTAATTACACTACAATAAGTACATGAATTAACATGTAAAAATCATAAGCAATTTTGAATATATGACCTTGATGAAACGTACAGCAACATAACTGTGATCTCTGGGTACATTGACAAAGGTTGGAAGGCGTTTGCTGAACCACATAGTGAGTTTACGATTCATGTTGACAGCAAAAGGCTCAAATCCCTCCTGTAGTCCACACATTGTGTAATACTTAAAAGTACTTGCATCCTTTCCTAGATTCATTCGTCCCACTTGAGAAAGGCCAAGGCTGCAGACTGGAATAAAGCCTTCAGATAGACACATTAATATTAAATTGTAATATTTATACATTTGGAAAAGAGTGTCAAATGTACTATAAATGCATTTAATACATAAAAATGATATAATTGGGGGGAAAAAAAATCTTCACTTACCATCCTCAGTCTCAAAGTCAGTAAAGCAGAGCTCTGAGCCCTTGTTTGTAATAAGAATTTCTCCATTAAGTGTAAAGATCATAGACTTGTCCTCCATGTTGATCATGCAGCCAACCACATCTCCAGCATGCCATGCACGACCAAACAAACGACTTCCTTGGTGGAGACGATGACCCTGGGAATAATGAATAAAATGTATCTTCTAAATAAATAAAAATAAATCTTCTAAAGTTATATAAAAAGTTATATAGTTCCCTTCTAAAGCTGCATAACTTTAAAAAAACATGCACAGCAAAAAGTAGTGTAATATTTTTAAAAAATCAATATTTGTAAGTTATTTTAAATTTTTAAACTACAATTCAAACACCTTTGGATTTATATTTTACATGTTGGTATTAATTAACAAATTCGTTAATCAGGTCAGTTTTACACCAGCTCTAGGGAAGTAATAGAAATCCAACAACACATTTCATTGCCTTGAAAAAAGGAGAAAAGCAGACTGCCATTTTTTAATGCAGATTCACATGTAAATATAATTCATTCAATCTTACTGAAACTGTTACAAATTCATTCTGTAAAGCATGCCATGCATGATCATGGTAACTATATGGGAGTTTATGTAAAACACATAGTAATTTTAGTAGTATAGTATAATTTTGTTTGTTTTTATCAGTTCACAAATTTTTAATTCAGCTTATTTTTAGGTCAGATATTATTCTAATTTTGCATGTCTACTGCTTCTGTGCAAGCAGTTCATTTTTGCTTAGATGGTATTATTTCTGTATCCTAAGCTGCCCTCATTAGCCTCCTTTTTTAGTTGTGTTTACTGGTATATTCTAGAATTACTTTAGAATTACTGTCTTATTTTGTATTAGCGTGCATATACACTTAGATACTCCTGAGCTCTTTAAAGCTCTTTTAAGTCAGTGGTCATTCCCTATGTTTTATATCTGATTGGGGTGTTCTATTTGTTTAGATGACCAATAGGCATTTCTTGGGTTTACACAGTCGGTACACTTTTTCCCCACCCCTAGTGGCAGGTGTAGTTATGTTTTATTTGCATACATAGGTGTTCTTCACGCTAATCATAACACACTAGTTGCATATATATAGTAAATAAATAAACACTAACCTTATTTCCATCAAAGACAAAAGCTTGGTCATCAGTACCCAGTTCTACATCAGGACGAACACCTGGCCGAGCCCATCCAACTCTCATATCTCCACCAGTCACACCCTCAAACTCAAAATACCACTTTCCAGTTTTTACTGCATAAGTCTTCTCTAAGCGAAAGAATCGAATTTTATCAATGCTAAGCCTCTCCGCCACATGACCTGGAGGACAGATTGAGTAATTAATATATTGTACAGAATCGTGTCATGAAAGAGGTTTTCCAAAGTACAAACTCAAAACCTTAATTGCACATGTACATTTTATTAAAAAATATATTTATAATTGTGGGAATTGAAATGAATACCAATGCACAATTGACATATCAAACCTATCACAGATAACTGGCTCTGCTAATGAATGTGTGCAGCCTTTAAAGCCTGGAACATCTCACGACACAAATTAGCCAGAAATGTGAGGTGACAACAGAGACCCAGCCTAAGTATTAAAAAAATTATCTAATAATTGATGAAAAATGTTCTGATGAAAAATGTTTATTTGTAATTTGTAGCTTGAAAAGTTTTTCATTTTTCAAAGTATTAATTTCTATATTTATATTTTTAAATAAGCCAAGCCAATTGGTAAATAAAAAAACTGAAGATTTGTTTAGGTGCAGTATTTGAAGGTGATCATCACTTATTAATAAAGTGGTATAATATACTAAACTATGCTTCAGTATTCACCCTATGTTTACCAGGCATTAATAAGGGTACTATAACGAATCGCAATAAGGAAAGACAGGCAATATGGAAACTGAAAAAAGCAAAGAGATATTAGCAATTTGCCAGACACATTTTAAGTGTATCCTTTACATAACTTGACATTCTGATTTTACCTCACAAACACAACAATAGAGCACAGATTTTGACACAACCTGTATTTTATAGTGAAATATAATCATAAAATGCAAAATATTTAGTCTTCGTTGAGGTACTTACCCCCCTCTTGATCAGAAGGCTCAATGCTGTAGCCATATCCAATTAGTGTACGAATGGCTTCACAAAGACTGTCTCGGTTTGATTTCTTTGTGCGCTCATCAAGAAATGTATATGGCACAAGACGAGGATTGCGTTTGCTTTTTAAATCCTTCATAATTTAAACAAGGTAAGTTACAGAAAATGACATGTATGATTAAGGATTAACTAGATAGACAAATCATCATTTGTATTGTAATTAAAAAAACAGTTTTTATATAATCAAGAAAAAAGAGCATTTGTGAGGTTAGATACTGGGGTGTTCGCCGATAGTAACAATACATTCTAAAAGTGTGCACTAGTTAAGGTGAGTTTTTTTGTACAAGTCAATGAAGTTCATCTAGAGCAAACTCATTAACCTATATCTTTATTTATATTACTTTGTTCACAGACTTAATCAAAGGTTTTTTAAAATTAGAAGGGTTGACAAATGCATTGACAAACAGTAAAACTTATAAACAATCTGATTAAATACCTGCTGTATGCCATACGTCCAGCCTTGTTTGACTCGATCTCTTGCCCAAATATTGTGGGCATTCTCAGCCAACTTGTCCACCAGTAGTTCTTGTGCAGAGTTCAGTTTCACTTCAGACAAATCTAGTGGAGCGGGCTTGTACCCGTTTGACATCATGTAGCTTTGCATAAACATACAAAAACAAAAATAAAAAAATAGATAGTGATCATCATATAGATAAATAAGACTCATTTTATCTGTTTTTTGATGTTCAGGACCCCAGTGGTACCTGAACATTATTATTTTGTTGGTTCATTATTCTTATTACAGCTGTGTTACTGAGGTGTTTAAATAAAACTACAGTAGCACTGCTTCACTAAAACAGCATCAGTGTCACTGCAGAACTTATAACAAACCATCAACCAGATTACACCTCTTCTCTGATGGTCCTGATAGACCAGTGAAAAGAGCATGGACAGGGGACTAACAAAAAAAAGAGTGCAAGATGTCTTACACTCTGTAATAGTAAAAATACAAAATCCATCTATATGGTATGTGGAGAAAATAGACAATAGAGCCAGAAGGCGGAATATATTTAAACAAATATATTACTAATGTAACATTATCAAGACTTATATGGAGTCTCTGAAGGGACCTGAGTATTTTATTTATGTTTTTTAAATGTCACGTATATCATGATGCACATGGGATACTTGCATAATTCACATATCTAATTTGATTCCATCATTATAAAACCCAAAACAAAAATTTGTTAGGCCAAGCAAAAGAAAAAGAACACTGGGTGTATTTTAAAAAAAGATATAGGCAGAGGTTCCCAGCGATGGATTGGCGCCCTGTCCTGGGTGTATCTGCCCAGCGCCCGAGACATTCTCCCCTGGATGGGCATGGGGAACCCCACCACGACCCTAATAGTGTAACGAGTGCCTAGGGCACCTGTTCCATGTTTGGTAATTTACTTTAATGTCATTTAGTTTGTTTAATGATCTCTTTCTGTTGATTGGTTGTGTTGTGCACGTGATTGGTTTTCATTTGTATTTATTTTCTTCTTTCCCTGTCCTCGGTGCACTTCGTGGTTTAGTTTATGTTCACTCGTCGTACCTGTGTTTTGTGGTGTCTCTACACCTTTAAAATAAATTCCAATTCCCTGTTACCTGCGTGCCTGTCTCCCTTCAGCGCGTTAGAGCGCGACGGCTCTGCGCTTCCTATGCGCAGCTGCTTCAATCTCTGGGTAGGCAAGTGTAACATCACGAAGTGCCTTCTATTTAGGGAGTCCAAAGCCCAGGTAAGCTCATTTTAAAATTTTACTTTGCGGGGGCCGTATAGCTTATAGCCTCGTACTCGCGGCGCCCTCCGTCGTGACCGCGAGTGCGCCGCTATGCGCAGCCCGCCGTCCCGGAGCCGTAAGGACGGCTCCGACACTGTGATATCAGAGTGGTATGACTCTGATGATGAGTTTATGTGGAGGTACGGGTATGAAGCGCTCCGTGCTGAGGAGGGCCTTGAGCTGGTCGAGGTGTCCGATGAGGAGGCGGGCGAGTCATACCTGTATGGGCATATTTTGCCCATACGTACCCTCCTGAACTCTGAGGAGTTCTGGGCTGATAGCCCAGTCCAGTTTGTAAAGCCCCCCGTCGTGAGATCCAGACGCGGTGCGCGCCGCCGGAGTCTGGATCGCGCTGCAAAGAGGCGGTACCGGAGTTACCGATTGTGTCCAATAATATGGAGGAGTGTGCCGGCAATGGGGTGAATCCGGGGCAGTCCGAGACAGAGATTGCCCTGTTCTTTGGTGTAGCGGTGGGGGTGTATCTCTACTGTGTGCAGGATGGCGAGGCCGAGGTCCACCCAGCGTGCGTGCCCACCGAGGTCCACCCAGCGTGCGTGCCCGCCGAGGTTCACCCAGCGTGCGTGCCCGCCGAGGTCCACCCAGCACGCGTGCCCGCCGAGGTCCACCCAGCGCAGGCTGCCCAGTCCGTTGTCCAGGGGCCGCTCGCCGCCCAGTCCGTTGTCCAGGGGCCGCTCGCCGCCCAGCCCGAGGTCCAGGGGCCGCTCGCTGCCCAGCCCGAGGTCCAGGGGCCGCTCGCCGCCCAGCCCGAGGTCCAGGGGCCGCTCGCCGCCCAGCCCGAGGTCCAGGGGCCGCACGCCGCCCAGCCCGTTGTCCAGGGGCCGCACGCCGCCCAGCCCGTTGTCCAGGGGCCGCTCGCCGCCCAGCCCGAGGTCCAGGGGCCGCTCGCCGCCCAGTCAGTGCACCAGTGGCACCCACCTCGCCACGCAGCCAGAGGGCGTGGCCCACTCCACACCCGCCGAGGGCGTCCACCTCGACAGAAAGCCACAGGGCACATCCCACGCCTCATCCGCAGAGGGCGTCCACCGAACTGCACAGCCAGAGGGCGTGGTTCCCTCCTAATCCGCCGAGGGCGTCCACCTCGACATAAAGCCACAGGGCACATCCCACACCTCATGTGAAGGCGTCCACCGAACTGCGCAGCCAGAGGGCGTGGTTCCCTCTTGATCCGCCGAGGGCGTCCACCTCGACATAAAGCCACAGGGCACATCCCACGCCTCATCCGCAGAGGGCGTCCACCGAACTGCACTGCCAGAGGGCGCTTCCCTCACCTCGTCCGCAGAGGGCGCCCACCGAACTGCATAGCCAGTGGGCTCGAGGAGGGCGGAGGACCCCCCCCTTCCCCCCCGGGATTTTTATTTATTTTTATTTTTTTCTTGGTCGCGTCCTCCCGTTGCGCGACCGTAGGGGCGGGGGTACTGTAACGAGTGCCTAGGGCACCTGTTCCATGTTTGATAATTTACTTTAATGTCATTTAGTTTGTTTAATGATCTCTTTCTGTTGATTGGTTGTGTTGTGCACGTGATTGGTTTTCATTTGTATTTATTTCCTTCTTTCCCTGTCCTTTCCCGAGTTTATGTTCACTCGTCGTACCTGTGTTTTGTGGTGTCTCTACACCTTTAAAATAAATTCCAATTCCCTGTTACCTGCGTGCCTGGCTCCCTTCAGCGCGTTAGAGCGCGACGGCTCTGCGCTTCCTATGCGCAGCTGCTTCAATCTCTGGGTAGGCGAGTGTAACAAATAGAGGATAAGCGGGAGATAATGAATGAATGAATATAGGCAGAGGGGTAGGTAGGTAGATTTATATAGAAAGTTATAGGCCAGTTGTAGGCCAGTGACAGATGAGGGAAGAAAGTTAGCTTAAGTAATGGAGAGGTGAAGGATTGACATACTGTGTGTTCAAGAGACCAAAAAGAAGAGAAATAAGACTAAGTGCATTGTTAGTAAAAAGCATAAAATTATTGTAAAGACGTACAGACAACTGGGCAACAACAGTAAATGTGGTGGAATGAGGAAATGCAGATAAGTTTAAAGAGTAAGAGGTTGGCAGAAAAGAATAGGGATCTTCACAGAGATAAAGTGAAAAGACAGGAGTACAATCAGATAAGGTATAAGGCAAAACAGTAAGTGGTTCTGGCTATAAAAAGGGATTTTATGAATGCAGATCAATTTTCGATAGGCTGGCGAGAGATGAATTGTGGTATTGTATAAGGAACTGAGAAGTTGCAAACACATGTAAGGATGGTACAGGATATGTACAAGGACAGAGTGACAGCTGTGAGACAGACAAGTTTGAAGTAGAGGTGGTCCTTTCTTGTTTAACAAAAAAGGATCAAGCAATCAGGAAATATAAACATAGATAGGCATACAGAAATCTTCTTTTTTTTTGTCTTAAGAAGCAAAGATCAAATTGTCTAAACTATGGTTTGCAGTTCATTGTGCATCTAAAACCCTGGACAGCAAAACAAATGCATTCTGTATTAAGCATCACCTCTTTCTTACCTTATTTTTGACACATCATGAGCAAAACCAGTTCACATAAAAATAAAATTTAAAGGGAAAAGAAAAGGTGACAACTCTGTAGAAACTTCTGGAGAAACTATCCACTTGGCCACTATCAACCAGGAGTAAAAACTGACATGATAGCACTTATTTATGATAGCATTTATACAGTTTGGGGGAACTTGGATACACATTCAAAAATTGCCTAAATGGGTGCAGACACCTTGTTTACAAGAAACCCTAAAATAGCCAGATGGACATGTGCTGACTAAATTCAACACTAAATCAGCATTACAGAATGTGAAACCTTTTGGAAGCAAATAAAAGCTCTACCCATTATTAGTATTGTGCTTTTAATTGTATTAGGTGAATGCAAACAAAGAATCATATAGCCATGATCGTAGCCCTTCATATTTTAATAAAAAAATATAATATATAACTATAATAAAATTGTTACCAATAAATAAAACAGACTTACGTTTTTGGGAGTTTCATTTTTTTGAGCTCCTCCTCTGCAGTGATCGTAACATGAATCATGTGGCAGCCCAGAACCAATAAATTCCTGAAAAAAGACAGACTGGGCTTGTACTGCCATACAAATATGATAACTGTTTGCTTTTAAATCAGTCAGCATCCACATTAATTTACATGAGGTGATTCAGCAGACACTTTCATCCAAAGCGACTTACAAGTATAACAACTTGATAGCCGGGGTCATCTTCCTCACGCCTAGAGCAATAAAGGGTTCAGGGCTGACAGCTTCAATGGACTTGAGATTTGAACACTCAACCTTCAAATGATTGCAATCTTCTGTCTACCAGCGTTATAATGCAACAATGCATGATAAGCTCTCCCCTCTCACAAACTTTTAGATAAACATCAGCAGTGGTTTGACCTTATTCTCAGTTAGTTTAACACTTTCTCCACCATTTTCAGCACATTAGCGGAAATTTAAAGGACATTTAAAGGCAGACATGAAGGGAAATTGTGACCCATTTTCCCCCTAGAAATGACAATTTGTACCCTACCTTTGTTGTACAAATTGTGACCCATTTTCACCCTAGAAATGACAATTTGTACCCTACGTTTGTTGTACAAATTGTGACCCATTTTCACCCTAGAAATGACAATATGTACCCTACATTTGTTGTACTAAAAGTATTAATAAATATATATAAATATAAAGTGGAAGGGAGACTTACTTTAGTGTCTCTGTGGACATATGAAGGTTATAATTCCTTTCAGTTTCAGGTAGTTTGGAGAAATCCACAAGGCATGGATGTTGCCTTTTATTATCCTCTCTTATCTGAAGAAGTAAAGAGCATTAATTATTATGCCAAAGTAAATCTATTGCTTAAAGCATCAATGTTGTAGCAAAGCCACACAAAGTTCAGATGTCATGGTAATCCTGAGGCTGACTGGAAATTACTATAAACATAGATGACAAACACATAAAGCTATTATAAATATTGCTCTCTCTGAAAGTGAAATCAAATTTGAATACACATTTGAAAATGAAAGACGTGAACCATGATCTACAAAAATACAAACTGTTAAGGCACACTAAAGAATAAAATTAGCATAACATATAAAAATACAATATTTATTACCATATTTTATTATTATTTGATGACAAAATTTGGGCCTAATTAAGTCACTAAGCATGTCAATCACATTACCAAAACCGCTTTTTTTCATTTAAAAAACATTGCACGTCTCCGTCATTCACTCACTTTCTCTGCTGTAGAAACTCTTATCCATGCATTCATCACATCAAGAATTGACTACTGCAACAGCATTTTATATGGTATCTCCATGAAGGTCTTAAAAAAACTTCAGTATATTCAGAAGTCAGCTGCACGTATTTTAACTCACACTCGATCTCGTGATCACATTACACCTGTCCTGCAAGAACTCCATTGGCTTCCTGTTCCCCAACGCATTCAGTATAAAATTATTTTACTCACTCACAAGACTCTTTATAATCAGACCCCCTCATATCTCACTGACCTTTTGCGTCTTCACACTCCAGCACGAACCCTGCGCTCTTCTGATGCTAATCTTCTGTCACTTAGCATCAGAACCAAGCATCTGGGGTCATAGAGCCTTTTCTGTTGCTGCCCCCTCACTATGGAATGCTTTGCCTAAATCTTTAGGTGACACCTCCGACCTGTCTACTTTTAAATCATTTCTTAATCTGTTTCGGATTGCTTTTAACCTCTGATTTAATTTAAATTTTATATTTTATTTCTGTTCTGATTTTTAATTTGCTTCTCGTATTGTATAACTGTGGTAATGTTTAATATGTTGTCAGAGACCACAGCGCTGCAGCGCGTTCCCCTAGCCCCGCCTTCTAATCAGCGCGCGTTCTCCGTGCACCAGGTGAGGTTCATTGTTTCGAGTTCTTTCTTTCCTTTATAAGGCTTCCTGTTTCGCTGGTCGGGCGCGAAGTATTGGTCGTTCCACGTCATTACCGAGCGTCATCCGAGTGATATTTCCTACAGTCTTACTTTGAGTACTTCTGTGTTTTGGTCTCCGTTGGGTGAGTGTCTCCTGGTTTCAGGTTCCCGTTGGTGTGTTTCCTTCCCCGTCATCCTTCCGCCAGCACCAACACCTCCTCTATCCTATTCCTATTCTATTTAGCTCCTCCTTTCACGCTATTTTCCACTCTCATTGTTTAATCTATTCCCCGGTGTTTATATTTTGTGTTGGTGTTGGTTTGTGTTCTTTTTCCCTCTTCTGCTTATTGCCAGGTTCGCTGCCAGTCCTGGTACTCAAGCTACGCACGTTGACATGCAGCGAGTGCTCCAGTGATCCTGCTGCCGATCACCTACCCAGTCACGTGCCAAGTCATCATGGACCACCATAATCTAGAGTTCCTGAAGTCTGCACATCGCCTCAACATCCGACAAGCCCGGTGGTCCCTATTTTTCAATAGATTTGAGTTCACTGTGACTTACCGGCCGGGCAAGGAGAATGCTAAGGCGGACATCCTCTCCCGTAAATTCGAGGACAAAGATAAGGCAGAACCCCCGGTCAAATCTATTCTACCGCCCAGTGTATTCACACAAACCATTTCCTGGGAGCTGGACAGCGAGATCCAAGAGATGAACCAGAGGGAACCCCCACTCAATTGGTATAAGATCCCCCCCAACAAGACCTACGTTCCCCTACAGTTCCGGCAGCAGCTCATCTATTGGGTTTACACCGACACCAACTCGGGTCATCCAGGGGCAGAACGCACGATGGACAAGATAAGACAGAAGTACTGTTGGCCCGCCATGCGGGCCGATATTAACAGGGTCCACCTGTGCGGCCTCCAAATCCCCCCGTCAACTGCCTGCTGGGAAACTGAAGCCCTTACTCCAATTCATCTCGGCCGTCTGGCTTTCATTAAGAAGCTGGGGGCCTCTATCAGCCTCACTTCGGGTTACCACCCGGAGAGTAACGGGCAGTGCGAGCGGGCGAACCAAGAGCTAAGCAAATTCCTACTTGCTTACTGCCAGAGGAACCAACACGACTGGGCCATGTTCCTCCCATAGGCCGAAATAGCCCAGAACTCCTTAAGAAGTCCCAGCACGGCCCTCACTCCATTCCAATGTGTCCTTGGCTTCCAACCTCCCTTTGCCCCTGGGATCCCACTCCTTCCAACGCCCTGGTGGTAGATGAATGGTTCCGGAAGAGTGAGGACGTATGGGAAACTGTCCATCAGCGGATCACAGAGAGCAACGCCCGCTACGTTTCACCAACCGCAAAAGGAGTGAGGGTCCTGACTATCAGATCGGGGACCAAGTCTGGCTGTCTACTAAAGACTTGCGCATCCCAGGCAGCAAAAGACTCAAAGCCAGATTTATTGGTCCTTACCCCATCATCAAGAAAGTTAATGACGTGACTATTACCCTACAGCTCCCTCCCCGACTCAGAATCTCCCCGTCATTCCACGTCTCCCTCCTCAAACCCTTCACTCCCGGCCCCCTTGACTTTAAACCCCACCAGCAACATACCCAAGAACTTTCCCAAGACCGTCCACTATACACCATTGACAGGATACTGGACTCACGCAGATACTGGACTCGAGTATCTTGTAGATCGGGAGGGTTACGGACCTGAGGAAAGATCTTGGATGAAATGGACTGACATACTGGACAAGACTCTCCTCGACCAATTCCACCTGACGCACCCCCAATGCCCTGCTCCCGACCCCGAGGCAGACCACCCCGTTGCTCTTCCCAAAGAGGTAGACCTTCCCGTTCCCTGTCCGGTAGGCAGAGGGGTCATCCCTGTTCCCTGTCAAGTAGACCTAGAGTTCGTCCCCGTTCCCTGTCCGGTAGACCTAGTGGTCGTCCCTGCTCCCAGCCCCCCCCAGAGGTACCTCTCCCACCGTCCCATCCGGCCCCTGAGGTACCTCCTCCTCCGCCCCCACATCCTTCCGAAGAGTCCTCCCGTCCCAGTAGAGTGACCCGTAGCTCCCGTTCCTGTTCTCCCCTAGCTAGTTACATGAGGCCGTCTACTGTTGTCCCCGTTGGCTCCCCCATGACAACCTCTTGGGGGGGGGGCTATGTCAGAGACCACAGCGCTGAGGTATTTTCCACTCTCTTTGTTTAATCTATTCCCCTATCTAATGTACTGTACATTAGATAGTTTCTGTTTGTGTTTTTGCACTTTATTTGACTGACAAGATGAGTGAAGGACTTTGCTCCAAAAGAACTAACATGTACCACTTTCATTTAGAGTAGGAGGATTAATATTTTTTTACAATGTCAAACTCAAAATGCATTTGCACATGCAAAGTTCATGTTTTGTTTGGGGAAATGCGGGTTACAGTAATTGTTAAACATTTGCGCTGTACTCTATGTGTTTGGTCGTTTAGGTGTACTAAAATCAAGTTTTCTCCATGCAATTTGCTGGAATGTGAGATAATGTGAGGGAAACAAAAGAGCAAAATCTGAAGCCATCTTTTGTATGCTGATTCGACAATACCAACATGATGTGTGTAAACAGGTTTCAATATAAAAGCCTAAAAAAAAGATTAACCCTGGTAGATCTCAATGACCTTTCCAGAAAAGTGTGGGCACCCCTGCTCTAGATCTTTAATCCCTTTATTTTCTTCCTTATTTTCATTTTTAAAACTGGAAACTCATTTCTCTCCATTGGCCCATCTGTAACCCCCATTTTCTATGTTGCTCTAGGGCAGGGGTGCCCACACTTTTCTGGCCTGAGATCTACTTTTCCATTCGACAGGTCATCGAGATCTACTGGGGTCAATCTCTATTTTTTCAGGCTTTTATATTGAAACCTGTTTACACACATCATGTTTGTATTATCGAACATTCCAGAAAATAGCACGGAGAAAACCTGATTTTAGTACACCCAAACACACAGTATACAGCACAAATGTAAAACAATCACTATAACCCACATTTCCCCAAACAGAACATCCATCCATCCAAGAACATCCATTCATCCAAGGTTCATCCTCTGGAGAACCCGGAGGAAAGCCACGCGGACACGGGGACAACCCGGAGGAAAGCCACGCGGACACGGGGAGAACATGGAAACTCCACCCAGATTGGGATTCGAACCGGGAATCCCTAGCGCTGAGAGGAGAACGTGTTAACCACTAAGCTACTGTGCTGCCCCAAACAGAACATGAACATTAATAAAAGCAAATGCATTTTGAGTTTGACATAAATATTTACCCCCTCACTCTAAATGAAAGTGGAACATTTTAGTTCTTTTTGAGCTTCACTCGTCCTTCACTCATCTTGTCAGTCAAATAAAGTGCAAAAACACAACCAGGAACTATATAATGTAGATGATTCTCGGGGCAGTGCTTCGGATTTAGGCACGGAGGCGTGGCCACGGGCCGGTTTTGGGAACAGAGAAAGAGACAATGTAGTACACAGGGAAAATTTTTAACTCTTTTTTTAGTATTGCTTTACAATTTATCATTCTGGGCAGATACACCCAGGACAGGGCGCCAATCTATTGCTGGGCACACACTCACACACACAGACACGCACACAAACACACTGTATATGGGACAATTTTCGCGAATTGGAATGAATCACATTGTGTGTGAATTTGTATGCGTGTGTGTATAAGCCGATACTTCCGATACTGTGCTGTAAAAAAAAGCGTGATAAGTGATAAATGGTTTTTTTCTCAAACCTCCATCGCGATCCCTTCGCGATCGACCGGTCGATCACATTCGACGTATTGAGCACCCCTGCTCTAGGGTCTATCTATTGGAGAAATGCACGGATAAACTAAAACAGTTTGTTCTTTCTCCATTGTCCGTTCTCTGAAATGAAATAATTTGTAAAACTTAGGGCATTCCAAGAATAAATGGACCAGTTTAGCACAGTTAAAACATTTTATATCTAAATCAGAGAAAACAGTTTTCCTCCCACAGTCCAAAAACATGGATCAAGTCAATTGAGTTCTCCAAATTGCCCCATATACAGTGTGTTTGTGTGCGTGTTTGTGTGTGTGAGTGTGTGCCCAGCAATAGATTGGCACCCTGTCCTGGGTATATCTGCCCAATGATAAATTGTAAAGCAATACTAAAAAAAGAGTTAAAAATTTTCCCTGTGTACTACATTGTTACACTCGCCTACCTAGAGATTAAAGCAGCTGCGCATAGGAAGCGCAAAGCCGTCGCGCTCTAACGCGCTGAAGGGAGCCAGGCACGCAGGTAGCAGGGAAATGGAAATTTATTTAAAGGTGTAGTACACCACAAAACAAAGGTACCGACGAGTGAACATAACCCTAGCCCTAGGCACCTGTTACATACATAGTGTAAAAAAGTAAAAATTGAAATATTTCTTTCAATAAAAGTAATGTAATTCTTATGTTCTAAAAACAGTTTTGGTGATGGATCTGAAAACATACCTTGCCATAAGACCAGCCAAGTTCAATCTTGTTAATTGCCCAAAGCTCATGAATGTTTTCAGCCAACCTGTCCCGCAATTTTTCCAGATGAGGAGGCAAGATAATCTATGGTATATAAAGAATTTGTGGATGAGTAACTTTAAAAACTTCAGTTTGGTATTTGAATTAATATTGATTCAAATTTGCAGGTATCATTGTTGCATAGTTGAAAACAAAACTGTTCTTTTTATCTTAGCTAACGTGCACCAGCTGCAGCTTCCTTATTTAAGGAGCTGCTCTGTGGCTGGTAAGTGTGGCAGCCTTGATTTTGCCACCTTATGGGTCACACTTGCAATTGTAGGGTTAGTGGGTATGACTGGGCCCGTTTAGAGGGCTCAGCCGTGGTACCATTAGGAGACAGGAAGTATTTCAGCTCTCTATTAAGCAGGAGAAGTATTTTACCCTAGGAGTTGCTGGGACCTCTGTAGACTAAGGCCTACTAACCGTCAGTGTGTCGTATGGGACCTGAGCCTGCATTTTAGCCTTTATAGTGCTCAGCTCTGACTCAGCAGAACCGGGTTTGAGACCAGGTGACTAAAAAATAACAAATTATGTTTGTCCTTTTGTCTAATTGCTGTCTTTCCCCCTTCCCCTCTTCCTCTAAGTTTTTATGTGCAGAGCGGGGAGCAGGTCCACCTCTTGAGTGGAGAAACTGCACTTGCGTCCTGCTCTTAAGTTGTGGAGCCTGGTTGGCTCAACCTGCATTAATTCCCCAGTGGTGCAGCAGTAGCCCTCTGGTTTGGGGATTGGTAGCCTGGGGTTCTAATCCACCCCTTTTGGTTTGAATAACCTTTCAGTTACGTTCTTACGTTCAGTTACGTGGGTCCGAGTCTGCTCTTCGCAGACTTTTTTCTTTGTTCTTTGACCTTTGATTTTGCTACTAAATAAAAACCCTTTTTGTTCATCTGCATCTTTGTGTCCTGTTTTCAACTCATAACAAATGCACTTAAAAAATGCCATAAGAAAAACACAATTAAACTGAATAGTACCATTATATAAATGTCCATGATTTAAAATAATATTCTAACAGATTTGCACCTTTCTTTGCTTTTTATGAGCTGGTACAGTTTGGTTTGGTCAAGTTTCACAAACAATCAATAACTGCCTTATAGTGGCCATATTACAGAACACAATTTATAAACAACAGCCGCAGCTTAGTGTCACGGTTGCCCTGTGCTTTCCCACTCATATGTCTGTTCTGCTCATTTGTGTTTAGGTAATTAACTACCTGACTTTGGTTCACCTGCCTTTAGTCTTATTTTCTAGCTTAAGTTTATTGCTGTTTGAGTTAATTAACTTCGCTTTGTTCATTTTAGTCAATTAAATATCCAGGGGGAAGATCCAGAAGTGGTTCTGTAGGCCAGAGTCAGTGACTTGTGCTGAATGTAGTACATGTACATGTACATGTACATGCAGGGTACATGAGTTCGCTTGGGCTGGTTTAACACAAGTCGGGTTGCAGAGTTTTGAATTAGTTGAAGAGGTCTGTAGCGCATTACAATAATCAAGCCGGGATAGGACTAGGGCTTGAACAAGCAGTTGGGTAGTTCAGTCAAGAAGGATCTGATCTTCCTTATGTTGTAAATAAGGAATCTGCAGGAACGGGCGGTTTTGATAACATGATCAGAGAGTTTGAGGTGGGAGTCTATTGTGAAACCAAGGTTCCGGACCGAATCGGTTAGGGAGAATGTGGAGCTGTTAGAATGTGGAAGGTCAGATTTAAGCACCATAACCACCCATTTTATAATAAACCATTTATAACAGGTCATGCTTATTTTGTCATTTAATACTGTAATATACCCTTAAAATTAATATTAAAACACAAAAACCTGTGTGTGTGTGTGTGTGTGTGTGTGTGTCTTTTTTTACCTGAGAGGTGTCCACAGGTGTAGGTGTGAAAGAAGCCTGGGAAAGAAACTGTGTTGTGCCCAGAAGGTCCCTTACTCCATTCACATCTCGCTTGTACTCTTTCACTGGCTCAACCTTCAATTTTTCTTTGGGAAGTAGAGCCTCATAGCACGGTGCATAGCCCGATGGTGGCAAAAATTTAAACTCTCCATGCCGACCACCAAATAAGAAGCGTGCCCTGCAGTATAAAACAAAAAGTAATGACTAACCTTAAAAAAGAAACTACTGGTTGGTGGAGAAGGGATTTAAAGCAGAGTATGATCAAAACTGCTCAATATGTACTTTTAATAATTTTTTTAATATTTTATACTGGTATATCATATAAAATATTTCCTGTATTATCATTATCAATATCATTATCTTCATCCATGCTATTTTTTGCAGTTCTTTAGACTGAATCTGAAGCTTTTATTTGTTTTAATCTGGGCAATACGTGCTTGAAATTATGAGATGCCAGTTTGTGAATAGTAGGTAAAGTTGGGCAATCAATTGAGGCAATTACATACACCCTGCATGTAAAAGAAAATAAATGGGGAGAGGAGAAAGTCTCTTGAGGGAGTGAGAGCCGGGAAAAAAAAAGTAAGACCATTTCAACTAAAAAGTATGCTGTAATCCACTTATAATGTGTGGTAATCTGGTTAAAAACAGTTGTACAAGAACACATTTAAAGATTCCTAAAAACAAAAGCCAAGGAATTGGCTTTAACTTGAAAAGTAAAAGTTTTTATTCTATTAATATATGCATTTCTTTAATACTTTTTGTCATAATTTTGTCACAGTGATGCCTTAATAACAATTGGTGGCACAAGGACACACCTGAGAATTGTCTGTAAATAGGAGGTAGAAGCTGAGAAATAAGGTCAGGTAATGAGGCACATGTGAATGTCATCTGTGTGACTGAGTATTTCTCCTTCTATTTGCAGTAAGTAGGAAGGCATAAATACGGGGATGGGAAGGAGAGACAAGCTAATGTGCTGTGTGCATGTGTGTGTCAGAGTGAGGCCATTTCAAGGATAAGGCTAGATGGAGCTACTGTCTCCGATTTAAATTTTGTAGAATAAATTATTTTGCATAGCATGGTCCTTAAACTTGTCAGTTTAAACTAGCTTTTGTAATAGAAGTTGTTTGACTTCTACTTTTTACCTTAAATTTTTTTACTTCTTCATTATGAATAGGACTGCATTGTTTAATACATCGTGTGCTGAAACATGGTCAAGCCTCACCAGAACAGATGTCAGGCCAGACCATCTGGAAATCTCCAAGGTCTCCCAATAGGCAATAAAGTCCTGCCTATGACTAATTAATGATTTAGCCCTGGGATGATGGCTTCTACATAAGGATAATTATCCATCTATACAACACATAACCCATTAGAGGTTGTGTGTCAGAAACCCTATAAATGCCAATAAATAATAATATAACCCCAAAATAACATTTATGTAACATTACTGATATCAGGCACAATAGGGAAAACAATTGTTTTATACCTTTATAATACATTTATGTGGACTTTCCTAAAAAATGATACATACTTGATTCCAGCGGAAAAACTGATAACAGGAAAGAAGAGACCATCAGTGTTGAAGCTCTCAAACATGCCTTGAACAGGCTGCCCATTGATCCTAAAAGAGATACTGGGTGCACTCAAGTCCAAGCAGCAACTGACTACATCATCTGAGGTGAGTATATGCTGGCTATATGAGGCCACTCTACGAGGTATTCGTCCTAAAGAAACACAAAGCATAAAATGTCTGCAATAAAGGACCTGATCAATCAACCAAGGGTTTTTAAAATTAATTTTAATAAACGACAATCAATTGAATGAAAAACTACTAACTTTGGTAAAAAAAAAGTAATTAAAATGAGTTACATGTTAATTTTCCCCGGTTTCCATAATTTCTTGTTCATGCCCCACTTAACACTCAGTGTCCATTTTGTCAGTTTTAGTTAACATATAAATGTGCTAACGTTTATGGGCAAACATGCTAACCCCCAAGCCACTGTGCCGCCCATGATGTGGGTGTTTCACAATTTTTCAAGAACCAATCAATATGGTTATAATATCAAGTTTTGCCTCTCATTGACTCTAATCATACGAAATAAGGCAGAAAGTTTCTGCCCCCATTTCAAATAGTCTGGATTGTCCACTGTCTTAAAGAATAAACATTATGTGAATAAAGCATAACCTGCATTAAACTAAAAATGTAACAATGTGAATAAAGCATAACCTGCATTAAACTAATAATGTAACAATTTAATTAAGCCAGTCAATAAAGGACAGTCTATATATACATAACTATATTTGTAAAAAATTCATAACTGAGGTAATATATTTGCCTATACCTTGTCTGTTAAACAAAAGTACTTTAACCTTAACCAACATACAAGATATCGGATATGGACTAAAGGTATAATCCAGTCCACCGTATGTAGAATGAGAAAGTACACGTGGTTATGTCTGGATTGTTAATAATAAAAAATATATAATATTGTTTAAATTTACTAAAAATCTTGTTGCTTGTATGTGTGTGTTTTTTCCACAGTGTTTCCTGCATTAAAAAACCCTTCATTCTGAACTTTGGACTCGTAACACAAAATAATAGAATGTTCATTTAAATATGCTCAACTTACAAAAACAACTTATTTATCTCAATCAATTAGTCAAAACAACTACAATTGACATGAGTAAAATATATATAAAATGGATTTTTGTGTTTTACCTGACCATAAATGAAGTCCATCAAAGCCATAAGAATATAGGTCATCTCCTACTCCATTTGCCCCCCAGCCCTCTCCACCCCCTGGATAGGGTGCATAGCCTTTGGTTGAAGCCCATCCGACCCGAATGTGGGAAGGGTCGCTAGTCAAAAAGTGCTCCACATGATCTATCATCAGCTCGAAGTACCACTTCTTGTACTGTGCAGATCCTTCCCTCATGCCCAAAAAGATGTTAGGCCTCATGCTATCAGTAACAGTGTTAGAGAGTAACAGAGAATTACTTTTCATATACTGTGTTAAAGGTACCTTTAAAATTGCATAAGCATTAACTATGAAATTTAGCATTGATTAGTAAATGAGTTTAAGAGACATTGAGACTTCGTTAGAATTCGATGTTAAGGCATGCACTGAGGTAAGTGTAAACCATAGGATAAAGGTCTAAAAATGTATCACAGCAATACCTATTGTATTTTAGTTGAGAATATCTGGTTGCCTGGATATGTCTTTACTTGCACTTAATTTAATCTTAATTTCAAAGTGTCCGTGGGGAGCAAACACAATCCCTGGGACTGTGTGACAAATAGTTAAAACCCCAGATTTTTTTTTTCAACATCTAGGAAAAGACTGTTGGTATATGTGAGCTAAGTGTGTGCACGTGCATACAGGTTAGGTTAGTTGGTAATATAAAACAGAGTTCCAGTCCTTAAATCTTATTGGCTGAGCTGTTTGTCAGACAATAATGACTTTATTTTGACAATAATGCACACCTCTGACTGCTTCACATTTGTAACAGCGTGTGATATGTAAGGCAATATCTAAAATCAAATACCATTAATGGTAATACAGTTTAACATTAAAAGTGGATTATTGTGCATAAATCATGGAAAAGATGGCACTCTGCTTTACATCAAAAAAGCCATTAGTAATCCATTAGTATTCCATTCCTAAAGCCATTAGTATTTAGCCAACATTTTTAATAAAAGAGTAGCTCTGTCCTTGGTAATATCTTTAAATTAAAAACAAACAAACAAAGAGAGGGGGGGAGAGAGAGAGAAAATGAGAGAAAGAGAGAAAACGGAAAAAAAAGAAAGAGCTGAAAGAGCAAGAGACAGAAACACACTAGAGCTGTGTCCATGTGTGTATATGTGTCTGAAAAAAATAATTCAGTGTTCTTTTTTCTGCACCAATTATTTTTCTATAGGACATGGCATGGATTAAAAGCCTTATCCAAGCTGTGGTAAGCATTATGCAAAACTGTATTAAGAGCAAGAGCATTCAATATCATCAAAATCCAGGAAGTAGATTGTCAGCAGTTAAAGGCCTGTTTTGTCAGTCTGTACTCTAGCCACCACACAATGACTTCATAACTGCTGGAATGTTGAAATATCCAGTTCATAATTACATTATCATTCAGTGAGGGATCTAGATCACTAAACATCACCACCACCACTCTGAATGAACAGTGAGTTCAGCCATTCACAACCATATTATACCAAAGGCCTGATAGACACAGTGCACATTTGCCTGGGAGTATGACATAAAAGGTGGAGCAGAATTGGAATACGTTTTTGCCCAGCTGTCCATGTAGTGGGTCTGGAGTTATTGTCCATTGTCCGTAGATAAGGCTATCAGAAGAGCACCTGGTTATGAAGGTGTCTCCAAACTTGTATGTCACCATCCCTCCTCTCTCTCCTGCCCTATTCCAACTCTTTTTGTTCACCATTGTGTTCTCCACCTTCTCTATTGGTCCAATAACCAAGACCAATAACCCAGGCCAATTGCAGGGTTCTGCCACAAACCAATAAGTGATACAGACAGCACATGTAACATTGGTGTATAGAAGCCCTTAACATGTAATTCAGGACAGGGCAGAGTAACATAACATGGGTTAAAGGGCCAAACAGTAACAATGAATACCACAGGAAACCCTATACTCATAAGCAGAAATTGAGAAAAGAGATGAAAATAGGCAAACAATGGAATACTTGGTATGAATTAAAAGGTATGAATTAAAGGAGCATTTTCTAACATACTTATCTTTAAGGCTATACTCTTAAACACTATTCAGTAGTCTGGTACGTTAAAAATCAAGGTTTGAGAAACCATAATGTAGAAATTATATCCAACTATTTTAGTTCACTTTAGTCTCATTATATGATGTTAAGTTATATGTTAATATAACTTAACATATATGTTAAGTGCTTGTACTAGTAATACATTAAAATCATAATTTCATTTATTCATATTAATTCATTCATTCATTATCTCCCGCTTTATCCTCTAGTAGGGTCGTGGTGGGGTTCCCCATGCCCATCCAGGGGAGAATGTCTCAGGCGCTGGGCAGATAGACCCAGGACAGGGCGCCAATCCATCGCTGGGCACACACTCACTCACACACACACACTCTATATGGGGCAATTTGGAGAATTCAATTGACTTGATCCATGTTTTTGGTCTGTGGGACGAAACCGGAGAACCCGGAGTAAACCCACGCGGACACGGGGGGAACATGGAAACTCCACCCAGATTGGGATTCGAACTGGGAAACCCTAGCGCTGAGAGGCGAATGTGCTAACCACTAAGCCACCGTGCCGCCCCATATTAATTCAATTCATATAATGTCTATATAAGCACTGTTTTGACTGTCAAGATTGCTACAGTCCATGAAGAACTGGTTATCAGCTTATATAAAAAGTAAATATCTGTTTATCCAGCATCAGCTGAAAACAATGATGACTAATTCAAGTTTGAATAGTGAATTAATAATAATGAATAACTAATAAAAATAATTCTTGACGACATAAAGCTAATCCAACAATGTGTTTTCTAAGAAAATAATTTCTTTCTTGAATGAAATTTGTGCAATTACTTAATTCCTGCTGATAATGATGATGATCTCTAATCGGCAGGAATTAGTTAACTTTTTTTTCTTTTATATGCAACAAAACAAACAATTGTATCACAATAACATTTGTTAAATATCAAAATAAGATACATAAATAGCTGGAAATTTTAAACAGTGAAAAAAATGTCATTTCACCTTTGAACATCATTCACCAATCTGGTCTGCAGTAAAAGATCTCGTTTTGGAAGCAAATGATCGCAAATAAGATTCTGATTAGCTCTTACAGCCACTCCATTACAAACACACAGAGAGCAGAGAACATCTAGGATCTGGGAAAAAAACAAGAGGGCAAATTGAGAGTATTATAAACACGACCAGGTTTGAATCATAGAACAACTGTGCACTGCATATGGGGTTTTAGGAAAGAAAAAAAAAAAATGAAATTATTTAATGAAAACAAACAAAAAAAAAGGTTTTAGTTGCTCGATGTGACTGATCATTTAAGATGTTTAGGTGTACATGCAGGTGGAGCCAATCGCAGCTGCTACACCTGTTGTTCACCATGACAGCAATGCACCTGCCACTGAAGATGATGTGGTTTAAAGTTTAAAAAAAAGTCATATTAAGAAAAATGTTTGAAAATATAAATTAAAGTAACATTTTATGTATGGAATTACATTATTTTCTAAAATCCAACATTTCTTTCACAGCATAGAGATGTTGATTTCTTTAACAAAAAAAATCTTCAAAACATCTTATGTGGTAGTCTCTTGAATGCCTTTTTTTTAGAACATTGTGATTCTACAAATCCACAGACACAAATGTTTCATACTTCAGAGCTTATACAATATGTATCCCAGCACAGCCTTTGGATTCGTTTAATACTGTTTATAACATTAGAATATAGCCATAATAAATTATTTAATTATTCTGATTAAACAAATTCACTTAGACAAAAGCACAAGAAAGTGTAAATAAAAAATGTTCTTTAAATAGAAGTAAACTTCAAATACAACTTTATACAGTTTTATCTCATTATATTTTTTTCACTTAAAGCAGAGCAGAGGCTTGTGATGTTACCCTTATGGTGTGAGGGGCATATGGATAAGAAGCACCTACTTCAGCTAGAGAAACAGTCTAGAAAGAGGTTCTTCTGTAAAGGCGGTTTGCCATAAGATGCAAAGCACAAATGTCCTTTGTTCCTTTCGGACCGTAAATATGTGGACTCTATGGCGGGTGGGTTCTGAGCCAGATGCATGCTGGGAGGAAAGCCAGAGAATCTGTGATCCCTACTTTTCTTTTGTAATTGCTTCAGTGTCATGACCTAAAGAAAACCACGGCATGACACCAGAGATGTCTGCACATAACTAACTTCCTCAAAACAAATCACAGCGTATCCAGCAGTTTTAATTGCTAAAAAGGGTACATGTTATGCTCTGTGTCAGTAGTGTCTCAAGGCAAACGAGTATGTGTCCACATATGGTGCATAGTCAAATATGAACGTGCCTGCAGTTGTTAAGAGTTGGCTGATTTTACTGTTTTGGTTGCTTCTTTGCCTTAGCGGTGTTAATTAACTATTTGCCCCTTCTCCCCCACCCAGTTAATTAGCTTCTTGTCCTACTTTGTTAGGTTTTTACTATTTCAGATTTGCCCAGATCTCTCATGTCGGAGATTCTTTTGAGTGGTCATGCTGCTTTGTTTTTATGCTGTGCTGTGCTTTTTTTAAAAAAAAAAAAAACCCTCATCCTACCACTGCTGGGACTTGCTTTAATGCTCATCCTACACAACCGTGATGCGGAATCGTAAAAGCAATGCAGCACAGACTTGTTATTTAGACAAAAAAAACAGACAAATTGTAATTTAGTATACATTTTCTACAGTATTACATTTTAAGTAAAATATAGCACCCTTCCTAGTAAAAGCTGCATTTTTATATGAATTATATTATCATATTTTAAGATCTGATCCAAACTTAATATTATCCCAAAGAAGGAGGGGTCGATCTTCTAAAAGCTCATCATTTTTCTTGGCAGTTTTTTCCTATTCTTGCCATTTCCCGTTTTTTTTTAGCTGTCCTAACGCTTTCCACATGGGGCGTGAGAGCTGTTCAGTCAGGCTCGCTTTTGATGCAACCATGTCTCTCATATTCCAAGTCGCATCCTCCACTGTATGACACAATTGCTTGCATCTCGTAAAACACAAGCAGTTTAGGAGAATGGAGTTTTGATATTACATTTTTGCAGGATTGATCAAAATACACCAATCTTATATTAAAAGTCACCCTCCTCCTCTGAGAATCACCTATGTAGTTTTATAACTGAGAAATCTGATAATTATCTATTGTGGCCTCAGACCTATTTTGCATTTTGTGAAAGTTTGCAAGTTTGTAACGAAATTTTTTCCTGAGTCTCACAAGGCTTGCCAATTCATGCGATTAGGGGTTATAGCATTGGGTTCGGCATCATGCAGTGTACAGGTAAACTGTTTTTTTTTTTCTTTTGCTAATTCTCCAGTAATACTTTTTGTCCCTTTTTGTAATGCCTTTTGTCAAATGTGAGTCAAATTAAATATTTTAATGGGGCAAAACATTTGTTTTTCATAGAAGCTTACCAGTACTCCAAATACAATCCAGTTCATTTTTTAAATGTACAACTGTAAGAAAGTAGAATACCAATGACAAATTATAAAGTTGCATTATTTTATTTAAAAAAATATCCTTCCACATTTAAGGTTTTTCATATAGCTTGTTTAATAGTAAACTGTATTATTCTGATTAGATCATTAATTATTAGTATTATTTATATTAATTGTAAAAAACACTTATATAATATACATAATAATATTATATCAAATTAGTATGCAATTATCTTTGAGAATGAATCATACCAGTTGAGTTTTGAATGGCTTCTTGTGATACAAAATGGTGTCTATTGTGATTATACAGCAAAATCTAACCTTATGGTTGCGGCCATGTTTATACAGCAGTGAGATGATGGACTTGATGTGTCCTCTCTGAATGATATTAAGTGCCTCTGGGCTCTCAATTAGGATGCAGTGCAAAACCTCCAGGATTCCTAAGACAGTTATGACAGCAAGGCAACACAAAATATTGTTTTGATAAAGTTGATTGCAAAAAGTGTTGTAATAAACTTTGGCAGTATTCTAAACAAAGAATTTATGTGTAACTTATACATACATACATACACACACACACACACACTGTCCTACCTGAGGAGGACTCCAGTCTCTCTAGTTTGCTCACCAGCCAGTCCAGATTTTGAGAGAACTGTGTGCAATTGTTTCTGTTTCCTCTAATAAGAGCAGCTGTAGTCACAAAAATAAATAAATAAATGAAATATATATATATATATATATATATATATATATATATATATATATATATATATATATATATAT
>JAFMOD010000299.1:867743-880676 GCA_019802435.1 Corydoras maculifer | reverse complement strand
TATATATATATATATATATATATTTAGGTATATATTTAGGTATTAGCATTTAGTAGAATTTCCTTGAACTGTATGACTTCAAATGTATTGGGTACTTGTCCACAAGGTGCTTATCTCAATGATTTTTTTTCACTTACCAAGTACCAATAACTTTATACCAGCTAAAGATTTCCACCTATGTTCCATGTGAAGTGCAATTCATGGTGCCTATGTTGAATGTTTGCAAGGATAGTTTTATGACATGTTATCATCTTTGCCTGGTCACACCAAAATTATAAAAGAAATATAATGAGACATCCTTAGGACTGGTGATATGCAAACTAATATATCAATTTTTTGTTGAATAACATTACAGCTTCACAAGGGAATAATTTAAACATCACAAAAAAAAAAAAACATGACAAAAAGTCAGTGGAACTACAGGGTTCAATGTCTAAATATGATGCATCAGACAGAGGATGCCTGCAATGTACAAGCAAAAGTACAAGACTATTAAAAATAAGTGCCTGGCAATCAAATGGGCAGTCTTCATTCCCCAATACTACCTGCTGAAAAGGGATTCTGTTAATATCACGCCTTAGTCCACATACTTTTCTCTAGAAATGAAACCAACACATCTGTCTCTGTCTCTCCAACCCTTTAAATTTCAGAGTGTTCAAAAGTCAGGGGCATAGATGGTCTTAGCCAACATGGGGCCGTCTGCTGCAGACCTGATGGGATCCTGATGGGGCACAGGGTGTGACTGAGCACGGTCTATGAATAAGGTCTGATAATGAGTTAGAATGTCTGTATATCATTTGAGAAATTAATAAAATCTATTTAAGTATAAGGCTAGAAAAAACATTGAAAAGGTTATGCTTTCATAATGTCAATAATGCTGGCTGATTGTCACACGCCATTTCCAACCGTCAGAGGCCGTTCGCCGCCAACTCCGAGCACCAGGGGCCGCCCATCGCCGACTCCGAGCACCAGGGTCCTCCCACCGCCGACTCCGAGCACAAGGGGTGCTCTTCCCGCCTCGCAGCTAGAGGGCGCTGATCCGCGCCCCGCAGCGAGATGGCGTGCTTCACGCTTCGTCAGCAGGGGGCATCCAACACGCCTCATCTCCAGAGGGAGCCCCCCGCCCTTTCTCCACGAGAACTGTTTTTTTCCCTTCATGGTCGCTTCCCCCTTTTGTGCGACCGTTGGGGTGGGGGTATGTCACAGGTGCCTGGGGTACCTGTCCCTCATTTAATGTACTCATTGTCTCCGTTGGGTGATTAGTTTATTTTGTGCATGTGAAGGGGTGTTTTTGTATTTAGTTTCCGTATTCCATCTCCCCCGTGCACGTCTTTGTTTCGGTAATATCCCGAACGAAATGTTTCGTTCCCCTCTTTTTTTGTTGGTGTCCCTACACCATTTTTAATAATAAATCTTTGTTTGTTTTGTGTCTTTAAACTCGTTTTACCCAACGGACCGGTGTACGCATTCTTTTCCGCGTAGTCGATTCCCGGGAAATGCTCATTAGGCGCAAGCGGCGTACGCATTCCTCCCGAGCTCTAACACTGATAATCGATTGATTACTCTTTCCTAATCGATTGATTACTCTTTCCTAATCGATTGATTACTCTTTCCTGTTCGAGCGTCATTTTAAACAAGTGAGGTGTAATTTGTTCTATGACATTACATCAGTGATTAATCTATTGTTATCTGGTCTCCTGCACTAAATACATCTCCATATCCATACTCCGGACTTGGAAAATTTGTGACAGTATGATATTTGTAAAATTAAAATATACCAGGCACAAAATAAATGTGGTTACCTTCAAGTGCTCATTAGTGCAATGGTAAGTAACATTCCAGTATAGCAAAATGCATATATAAATATATATTTACACATTGAAGAAAATTATTAGAGAAAAATGTATGAACATTTGATTATTTCATAAATTATTCATTTCAATTATTCAATTATTCAATTATTCAACCGGTTTATTCGTAAACATGAAATCAGTTTCCACTCATATGCAGATGATACACAGGTTTCAGCTAACCCTAATGATGCTCGTTCAGTCAGTAAGCCCGAGGACTGCATCCAAGACATTAAAATATGGATGTCAAAAACCTCCTACTGCTAAATTCTGATAAAACAGAGTTTCTGATAGTTGGACCCAAGGACAAAATTAACAAAGCTTCTAACACTATGTTAAACCTTGATAACTCTTTAAATAGACCCAGCTCATCTGTAAATAATCTCGGTGTCATTATTGATTCAGATCTCTCCTTTACAGAGCACATTAGCAATATTACTAGAATTGCATTTTTTCACCTTCGTAACATTTCAAAGCTATGAAATATCCTCTCCCTCCAAGATGCAGAAAAACTAATTCATGCTTTTATTACCTCAGGGTTAGATTATTGTAATTCACTTCTGACAGGATGTTCTAATAAATCATTACAGAAATTACAACTTGTGCAAAATACTGCAGCTAGAGTTTTAACTAAAACCAGAAAGTTTGATCATATCAGTCCTGTGTTATCAAGCTTGCACTGGCTACCAGTTAAGTTTCGTATTGAGTACAAAATTTTATTGCTAACATATAAAATTCTACATAATCAGACTCCACAGTCTCTAAGTGAGCTGATTCAATCGTAAAAGCCAACACATGAGCTCCGATTTCAAGGTGCTGGTCTACTCTTAGATCCTAGAATAAATAAAATTACTGCTGGTGGAAGAGTGTTCTCCCACAAGGCTCCTCAACTTTGGAATAGCCTTCCAGTTACTGTTCATGATTCTGAATCACTATTAATCTTTAAGAATAAATTAAAAACACATTTATTTAATCTTGCGTTTAATTAATCCCCCGTAGATAAAGATGTAGATCTCAGGCTTGGCTGTGTTGGGGGGGTAATCTGTGATCAGTGTATGCTGGCGTTTCACCTCTTCACCCACCTCATCGCTAATGGGGGGGTGTGGCGCTGAAATGATGCTGTTCCGGGGCGCCATCTCAACTATGTAGAGTCTGCAGTATCTGCCTCTTTTAGTTATGCTGCTCTAATCAGTGATGCCGGAGTCACATACTGCACTGTGTCAATAAATTACTTATTAATTAAATGCCGTGCTTTATTATTAGCTCTAACTGCCTTCCTTGTCTGTTTCTTTTGAGGTGTGACCGGCGTCCTGGAGATCTTCATCCATGGCTCTGCTGACGAATACTGGATGAAACCTGAATATCAGTTGTACTGGCGGTCCTGCAGGACACCCTTAATGGACTCACATATAGTTTTCCAGTTTTTAGTTTTTCCATTTGTTTAATATCTGTACATAGCCATCCTACATTGTTGTTGCTGCCTGGCCGCTCAAGGAGGATGAGTCCCTCACTGAGTCTTGGTCCTCCCAAGGTTTCTTCCTTAAATAACAACATAAAAGGGAGTTTTTTCTTGCCACTGTCGCTTCAGCTTGCTCTTTGGGTGTTTAAAGGCTTTTCATTCTGTAAAGATGCTTTGTGACAATGTACTGTTGTAAAAAGTGCTATATAAATAAATAACTTGAACTTGAACTTAAATAATGTAATATACAACATTTGAAGGATTATCAACATTTGAACAGTTTTTTGTTTTTGTATTCGGCACACAATGCCACTAGAACAGTTTTTTTTTGTTTGTTTGTGTTTATTGCTATTTCAGCTCATTCAGACATTGAAGGTATTTTTGGGAGTACATTTAATTTAGTTATATATTAAGGTTTTTAATATTAAGGTGTTTTAGAAAGTTCAAGTTCCTTTCCCACTTATTGTGTTCAAAAAGTAATTTTATGTTAGAGGCTCTAAAATATTGTTTATAGTAATAGTAATAGTCGATAGCTTGGCATTCGATTAATATGTGTTTTATTGTCAAGGTTGTTCCACAATTGTTGCACACAGACCCCTTCACCAGAAGGAGGTGTCTATGTGTCATTGCCATGTTTCCTATGTTAGTATGAATCTTGTTAGTATGGTTTGGTTTTGACTCTTTGTTGGGTACTGTGTAGGTTTTTTTTCAGTTGTGGTCTTATTTCATATAACGTATTTGACGGGTTTCTTTCACAGCTGCATTCTTATTTCAGTTTATCTGCTTATTCACTGCCTGCAATGTTGCAATGACTGGGTACCCAGCAATAGGATATGTGTTTATTTAGTTTTCTTAGGTCTCCCTCTGTGGCCAAAAGGATCATTTTGACTGGGTGGTCTGTCAATGTCAATGCAATGCTTATATGCAGGGTAATGTACATATAAAAAAAGAGCAGATGATCTGGTGATTTGGATACATCTCAATGACTCGTGAATTTGCTTTAGAAGGTTATTGGTAGAGTGTCCTGTTTTGAGTATGTTGCTAGATTAAAGTTCACTTTCGGCTTTATAATTTTTCAGGGTGGTATTAGTCAGACTCACTTTTGATGCAACCACATTGACAAGCCTCTGTCTCTCATATTCCAAGTCACATCCTCCACTGTATGACACAATTGTTTTTGGATCTCATAAAAATGCAGTTTAACAGGGAATGGAGTGTTGATATCAATACCTGTTTCACTTCAGAATATTCCTTAAATTTTTGCAGAACTGATAGGGGTTAGTCTTGATCAAAATACACTAAACTTGCATTAAAAGTTACCCTCCCCTGTCCCCATGCCTTGCACAGAATCACCTCTTTAGTTTTACAAATGAGAAATTTGATAATTATCGATTGTGACTTATTTTCACAATGTATGTAGTCCATTGCTATGAGTATGGCATGGGCTTCCATTGTGAAGATGGAGCTGTGTTGGAGTAGCTGTGGGGGAGATGTGTTGGGTAGATTGATTCCTACATGCGATTCAGTTTTGGAACCATCGGTGTAGAACACCTAGTGATTTGGATGCATCTCAATGACTTTCGTGAATTTGCTTAAGAAGGTTATTGGTAGAGTGTCCTGTTTTGAGTATGTTGCTAGATTGAAGTTTACTATTGACTTTCTGGAAAGGGTTTGATGCGGAGTCCTATGGGGTTAGATTGCGTTTCCTTCTAACTCATATAGGGTGCTGGTACTGATTGTTATCCAGGGATTAGTGAGCCGGGTTTTCTTTACTCGCTTGGTTTTTAGCTTTTAAAAGATGGCAGCGCGCACGAGTGCAGTGGCTTATTGCGCTCCAGTCGATTACCTGAAACTTAATAATTTTCATAACATTTCAAACCCCAAATCAACACGCATAGAGCGTGTGAAATATAGCAGGAACGAACTCTTTATAATAAATGACAGCTTAGGAAAAAAGGTAACAACAATCGACAATAATCTTAAAACTACATAAATGTGTCTACATAAATAAAGGTTGGTGTACGAACTGCGTGTTGGTGAACAGCCGCTGCTCTAAAGCGACAGAACAGCTGACTATGAGATGTCGTCCGCATTATTTGCCTCGTGAGTTTACGGTGGTGTTCATCATTGCCGTTTACATAGCACCAGATGCTAATGCTAACAATGCACTGAAAGGGCTCCATGAGAACATCAAGTGCATCACGGACTACAAAATCAGAGATACACAATGCCCCAATGACCCCACCCTGCCCGAGGCTCTCAACAAGTTCTTTGCTCACTTTGAGGACCCTGACATCACCCCCAGCACCAGACTCACCCTGTCACCTGGAGAAGAGCCCCTCAGTGTGACACCAGCACAGGTCAGGAAGACCCTTCGTAGGATCAACCCCCGAAAAACTGCTGGTCCAGACAACATTCCCGGAGGGGTGCTAAAAGACTGTGCTGATCAGCTGTCTGAGGTCCTGGCAGACATATTTAATGCCCCCCTCAGACAAGCAGCTGTTCCCACCTACCTGAAGACTGCCAACATCATCCTGGTCTCCAAAAGCTCCACAATGACAGGGCTCATTGACTACCGGCCGATAACCCTCACGCCGAGAGTCACCAAATATTTTGAAAGACTGGTCATGACCCACATCAAAGCCATCATCGACGTCACTGTGGAACCACATCAGTACGCTTATAGAAACAACCGATCCACAGAAGATGCCATTTCCTCTGTGTTCCACACCACCCTCACCCACTTGGAGCAGAAGGATTCCTATGTCCGTATGCTTTTGTGGACTTCACATCTGCATCATGAAGGACCCCACTCACCCAGCACACCCACTTTTTGTTCTGCTCCCCTCAGGCAGGAGACTGCAGAGCATTAAGTTTAGAACAAATAGACTGAGGAACAGCTTCATATCAGAAGCTGTAAGACTCACAAACTCCATCAAACTCCACCAAAATACCTCATCATCATCTCATCTCACATGTACTGTTCATATACATTTTATATGCTGCTATTTTTATATTCTATATTTATATCTATTGTATACTACTTTTTATATATTGTGTATATATATATATATATATATATATATATATATATATATATATATATATATATATATATATATATATATATATATATATATATAAATTTATTTACATTTATTTTATATACTGTATATACATAAATTTATATATTATATTTATAGTTAAAATATTCTTCATTATATCTATATTTGTAGTTGTATATTATATATATTATATATATTCATAGTTTTATATTCTATTATATTTCACATATCTATATACTGTAGATCAGTCGGAGTCCTTTATGATGTATACTATTCAGTGCCTTTAGGTAGGAATGCCTGGCTTCAAGTGCGCCAGTATTTGGGTTTAGTAAATTTGTTTAGTAGCCTGTTTTCTGAGCACCAACTTATGTTTGCCAGGAATTTTTGGATGTTAAGCATCTTCATGCATTTATTTTTTGAGTATTTGAATGTGTGGGGTGAAGGATAGTTTACTGTCTAGTAGTAGCCCAGGAATTTGACTGTTTTTTTTAAACTTTAATGGTTTTTCCGTCTGTAACAGGTGCCTAGGGCACCTGCTCTATGTCGGTTATTTACTTTCATTAACGGTCTTTAGTTTAGTTAAGTATTTCTTTCCGTTCATTGGTTGTTTTGTGCACGTGGTCGGATGTTGTTTGTACTTATTTCCTTCGTTCCCTGTCCTCCGTGCACGTCGTATTTACCCTTATGTTCACTCGTCTGGTACCTTCGTTTTGTGGTGTTCCTACACCTTTAATAAATTCCGTTTCCCTGCTACCTGCGTGCCTGGCTCCCTTCAGCGCGTAAGAGCGTGGCGGCTCTGCGCTTCTAATGCGCAGCCGCTTTAATCCCTAGGTAGGCGAGTGTAACACCGTCTGGGCGGCACGGTGGCTTAGTGGTTAGCACCCCTCCCAGCGCTAGGGATTCCCGGTTCAAATCTCAATCTGGGTGGAGTTTCTATGTTCTCCCCGTGACGACGTGGGTTTCCTCCGGGTTCTCCGGTTTCCTCCCACAGTCCAAAAACATGGATAAAGTCAATAGAATTCTCCAAATTGCCCCATATAGAGTGTGTCTGTGTGAGTGAGTGTGTGCCCAGAGATGGATTAGCGCCCTGTCCTGGGTGTATCTGCCCAGCACCCGAGACTTTCTCCCCTGGATGAGCATGGGGAATCCCTCCGAGATCATAATATAGAGATAAAATGGATAATGGATATAAAGATAATGGATGGCTGGTTTCTCCGTCTAGGGTTAAAAGTGGGTCTGGATATAGAGTTCTCAGCTGACAGAAGTGGCTGCAAATGGTTTTGGATTTAGATAGTTGAAACCCATTCTGTGACGTCAATTTTTGGAGTTGATTTATTGTTTATTGTTATTAATGTGCATTCAATCTATGGCATATGGCATTTTTTTGAGCAAATTCACAGGTTATCCACATATAGACAGGCCATGACATTAGAGGATATGTGTTGGTGATGTTGTTTATCTTAATGTTAAAAAGGGTAACAGATAGGATGCCACCTTGTGGGACTCCTTGTTCCTGGGTATATAGGTTGGATAATGCGCAATTGATCTTGAGTTTGAACTTCCTATTTGTTAGGTAGTTTGTTATGAGGTCTTGAAGGTGGCCCCGTAGTCCCATCGTAAACAGATCCTTCAGGATTCCATGATGCCAGGTTGTGACATAGGTTTTTACAATGTCAAAGAAGACTGCAACGATATGCTGTTTGTTTATGATTCCATCTCTGATGTAGCTTTCAATTCTTATGAGTGATCTGCTTCCGCTTCATCTAAAGCCACTCTAGTGTTTGTTTAGGATAGTATGATGTTCCAAGTAACATATGAGTTGTTGGTTTACCATTCTTTCTAATGCTTTACCCAGACAGCTTGTTAGGGCAATTAGTCTATAGCTGTTAGGGTCTTTAGGCTCTTTCCCTGGTTTGGGGATAGAAATCACAATGGGTGATGGGGTGGGTATTGCACAGTGGTCCAGATTTGTTGAGGAGGGTGATAAGGCAGGATTATGATTAATGCTTTAGGAACTGGAAGTGGAGGGAATATGGTCCAGGTGTTGTGTCATGAGATTTGTGTATTGCAATAGTAAGTTCATCAAGGGTTTGTTATAAGGTTCATTGTTTTGTGATGAAATCCTTTCCCTGTGTCTCCCTTATACTGTTGAAGTGTGGCGAATAATTGGTAGTTGGGGAGACTGATTGAAAGTGTTCAGCAAAGGTGTTGATAATTTTTTTCTCAATGGTTATTAGATTTCCATTTGTTTTGATATGTTGTATTTGAGGTTGTGTACCTTTACTCTTCGTGTTTCTTACCATGTTTCATACTGTTCTGGAGGTGGGATTGTTTTTAAGTTGGGATATGAAGCTTTCCCACGTCTGTTTCTTTGCCTGATTAACTATTCTGCGTGCCCTTGCTCTGTGTATTTTGAGGTTGATCTGGTTTTCTATGTTTGGTGACCAGAGGAAAGTCTTTTCTGTTTTTTTTCTGCATTTTTGCATTCATTGTTTAACCATGGGTCATGGCGTCTTTTCAATTTAGCTACTGACATTGTGATGGACTGAGTAGTTGCCTCCATAATAGATGAGATGAGATGAGATAAACCTTTATTTGTCCCACAGCAGATACAGAGGAGGGTGAAAAGGTATCCAGTCATTAAAGAGATTTAAACTAGGAAAAAATTTAAATAGAGTTAGAAGGAGCTGCTGAGACCCGCGGCGCACAGTGCTTCATGATGGCATTGGTGAAGTTCCCAATCGTGATTGCTGTAGTTTGATCATATAGTCATGGCCAAAAGTTTTGAGAATGATAAAAATATTAATTTTTACAAAGTCTACTGCTTCTGTTTTTATAATGGCAATTTACATATACTCCAGAATGTTATAAAAAGTGATCAGCTTAACAGCAATTAATTGCAAAATCAATATTTGTCTAGAAAATGAACTTTATCCCCCAAAACACATTTCAACTTCATTGCAGCCCTGCCTTAAAAGGACCAGCTAACATCGTTTCAGTGATCGCTCCATTAACACAGGTGTGGGTGTTGATGAGGACAGGGCTGGAGATCAATCTGTCATGATTAAGTAAGAATGACACCACTGGACACTTTAAAAGAAGGCTACCACCAGTCTTGTCTCATGCCAACTGTAAAGCATCCTGAAACCATTCATGTGTGGGGTTGCTTCTCAGCCAAGGGAATTAGCTCTTTCACAGTCTTGCCTAAAACACAGCCATAAATAAAGAATGGTACCAGAATGACCTCCGAGAGCAAGTTCTCCCAACCATCCAAGAGCAGTTTGGTGAACAACAATGCTTTTCCAGCATGATGGAGCACCTTGCAATAAAGCAAAGATGATAACTACATGGCTTAGGGAACAAAACATAGAGATTTTGGGTCCATGGCCTGGAAACTCCCCAGATCTTAATCCCATTGAGAACTTGTGGTCAATCATTAAGAGACGGGTGGAAAAACAAAAACCTACACATTCTGACAAAATGCAAGCATTGATTGTGCAAGAATGGACTGCTATCTGTCAGCATTTGGTCCAGAAGTTGATTGAGATCATGCCAGTGAGAATTGCAGAGGTCCTGAAGAAGAAGGGTCAACACTGCAAATATTGACTTGCTGCATTAACTCATTCTAACTGTCAATAAAAGCTTTTGTTACTCATAATATGATTGCAATAATATTTCTGTATGTGATAAAAACATCTAACAAACACACATAAAAACCAGAGGGCAGCAGTTCATGTGAAAATATAATATTTGTGTCATTCTCAAAACTTTTGGCCATGACTGTAGACTTGGAGTTTTCCTTCACAGTGTAGATTTAACTTGTGCCAGTCTGCTTTATTCAGTCGCCATTTCTGTTTTGATGTGCTTTGGTCTTGGATATCAGCTTAATTTAAATGAGGAAATAGTCACTCCATGTCCAGTCCAGAAAGAGCTCTGGTGAGGTTATGGTAAGTTCGATGGCTAAATAGACTCCATGGCCAGGGTAAAGTTAAGTGTTTTCCCTATTATTTAGGATAAAGAGTTCGTTTGTAGTTATGATCTACTCTATGCATCTCCCTTTGTGGTCTGTCTTCTTACTGCCCCATAGACATTGTGGCTGTTAAAATCACCCATAATAATGTAAGGAGTGTTTTGTAGTTGCAAGGGCTGAAGTTGCTTGGATGTCTGTTTGTAGTTGGACTGGGCTATGGATTATGTTATGCCTGATAAGGATTGCTGTGCCTTCTATTGGTCGGTGTTGGTCTGGTACAGGTGAATTATACATATCCTTTTAGGGAGGTTGTTTTTTGGGGTTTTTAGTAAGTTATTTTGTAGAAAGAAGGCTATCGAATTTGGTGTAGCAGACAGTCTTTGTAGTTCGGCAAAGTTTGCCTTGAATCCTCTGTAGTTCCATTGGATTATGGTGTGTTCCATCAAGTGGGTAGTATTGGGGGATGTTGCCTTTGTCTGCCTTTGGGAGATGGGCTTCGGGATGTGGATCTTGGTATTTCTTCCATGTCCCCGTCTTTTAGGACATCCTTTTTGGCCTTGGTTCCCTCTCGGTTTTGTTTGTGAGCTTGATATCTTTTTTTTGTCTTGTCCCCTAGTTCTGTTATTGTTGACTTTGCTTGTTAGTTTGTTGCTTTGGGTTTAGCAAGGATTTCTTTCGTCAAGAATATGAATTGCACTCTTTCCCCAGGTGATAGTTGTCTGGCATTCTGTGCTGCTCATTCTTTTCATTTTAACTTTACAAATGATTCATCTCTACAAACAATTTTTCAAATTTGAAACCTGGGGCTTTCGACAGCCCCCTTTGCTTCTTGGTAGCTTGAATTCTGTGAATATCTGATTTTCTGTATGTATTTTTCTTCATTACAAATGGGACATTCTTTAGAGGCAGTGATATGGTTTTCCACACAATTGGTACAGTTTGGAGGCTTTTGGCAGTCTGGAACATGATCCTCTTCAGCACAGTTTCAGCAGACGGCATCCTTCCTACATACCGTGGCTCCATGGCCATACTTCTGGCATTTATAGCACCTTAGTGGGTTGGGTAGATACTTGGTGACTTGTACTTTTAGGTAGCCGATTACTATTTTCTCAGGAGGATTTGGCTGATTGGTGGTCAGGATGTAGGCATTTGTTTTAATAGTTCTCTCTTGGCACTTTAGATTGATTCATTTCACTCCAATGATTACGTGATTAGAAATTCTGTTTGTACATCTGATTTGTCCATGTCTTCATCTCCTTAGTTCGTATTATGCCTTGCTGATGTTCAAAAAGATATGTTTGGATTTTATTTGTATTTTAACAAACTAGGTTGCATGTAGCAAGTTGTTAGTCTGTTTTATTTTATGCATTCAACTAGAACCTGTCCTGATCGTAGATTTTTTTTTTTTTGACAGTCCCCACTATCCCCATGATGGGCTTGTGTATTGCGAACTTGGTCAGGGGAATTTCTTGTGAATTTAATTCCAGTAGTACAAAACATTGCCAGTTTTCGTTAAAGTTCGCTGAGATTTGGCCCTTGGCCAACACCTTCTGGGTCCCATGGAAGCCAACCGTGAGACCCCAGGGCATGACATGACCAGCCGATTTATTGGAGCGGGCCTCTCCAACCTCCTGTCTATGTGAATTTGGGGCAAAAGTGTTGTGTTGGGCCTTGGCCATCACTGCCCTCAAGCGCCAGGTTCCCTTCATGTGTTGTGTTGTGTTTCCTATACTATTCTCGGATATTTACAGTTTTTTTTGAGAAGTTATTCCAGGCCTCTCTCTGTCTGTACCTGCTACTAGGAGGCTGGCACTTTCTGAAAGGACCGATACCACTAGAAGAGTGTTTTACAAAATAATCAAAGTATTTTAACATAAAACCTTCATTTTGCAAAGACACATGATGATCATAATTAGAGAACAGTGGTGACAATATCACAAAGAAAGATTACAATACTTTTCTTTTCAGGTTACAAGTCACTAATTAGTAGGAAGTGTACAAGCAGTTGTTTTAAGTGACTAGCACATCTGTGGCCACAGGACACTGTGGCTCTGATGTGATTTTGGTCCACTCTTCTTCCATTCTCTTCCACAGTTCTGTGACTATTGTGGGTTTCTTGGCCATAATTGTAACCAAGGATTTTCCAGAGGTTTTTTTTATTGGGTTTAGGTCAGGCTGGTCATTTCATTGTTTCAATGTTTTCAGTTTTAAAAGTACAGAGGGCATTGTCCTGCATGAAAATTAATGGTGTAGGAAGAAGGTTCTGAAGCACACTTCCGTTCACTGTGTAGCTATATGAAAGGTCCAACTCCTGTTGCCGAAAACATTTCCCAAACCATGACACTTCTTCCTCCACCTTTTACTGACTTCTTTACAGTGGGTTGCAAAAGTATTCATACCCCTTGAACTTTTCCATATTTTGTCACATTACAACCACAAACATAAATATATTTCACTGGAATTTAATGTGAAAGACCAACACAAAGTGGTATACAATTGTGAAGTGGAATGAAAGTTATACATGAATCAACAATTTTATTACAAATAAAAAACTGAAAAGTGCGATGTGCAAAATTATTCAGCCCCCTT
>JAFMOD010000299.1:845927-865769 GCA_019802435.1 Corydoras maculifer | reverse complement strand
CACAAAGTATTGACTCAGGGGGGCTGAATAATTTTGCACATCGCACTTTTCAGTTTTTTATTTGTAAAAAAATTGTTGATTCATGTATAACTTTCATTCCACTTCACAATTGTATACCACTTTGTGTTGGTCTTTCACATTAAATTCCAGTGAAATATATTTATGTTTGTGGTTGTAATGTGACAAAATATGGAAAAGTTCAAGGGGTATGAATACTTTTGCAACCCACTGTACATAGTTTGGGATCAGTCTTTTCCCAATTAGTTTGTCAATGAACATAACGTTTCCCATTAGACCCAAATGAATAAAAAAGTATTTTATCACTAAAATAAACTCTGGACCACCTCTGCTCTGCCCATAAAACATGCTCCTCAGAAAAGAATGTAGGCTTTTTGATTTTTTTCTGCTAATAAGAGGTTTGGTCACTGCGGTAGAGTTTTTTCATTCCAATTGCGCTTAAACATTGTATAACACAGCAGATCCTTAACCTGTTCAGTGCTAATCTGGTGAGCAATTTCAGCTTCAGTGATGAACCGCTTACCCATGGAGAATTTCTGCATTTCCTGTCCTCTCTCGCATTTGCCTTTAGTGGGTGACTAGCCTTCTTGTGGGTCTTGAATGTGTTTGTGATGTTTTAAAGATGCAAAATCACAGACTTGGAACAAACTACTTCTCTTGCTACGACTAATAGGGTCTTCATATGAACAACCTGCTGCCGGAGGGTTCCTCTAATCCTCTAATACTGTCCAACTATAGACCAATATCAAACCTCCCTTTTGTCTCTAAAATCCTAGAAAAAATTGTGTTTAATCAGCTGAATCACCATCTTCTAGCTCATAACGTTCATGAAGTTTTTCAGTCAGGTTTTAGGTCTCATCATAGCACTGAGACAGCCTTAATTAAAGTCGTTAATGACTTATTAATGTCCTCTGATAATAACCAAATCTCTTTTCTTGTATTATTAGATCTTAGTGCAGCCTTTGACACTATAGACCATAACATCTTAGTTGATAGATTAGAAAACACTGTGGGCATCACAGGATCTGCACTCCAGTGNTAAACCTTGATAACTCTTTAATTAGACCCAGTTCATCTGTGAATAATCTCGGTGTCATTATTGATTCAGATCTCTCCTTCACAGAGCACATTAGCAATATTACTAGAATTGCATTTTTTCACCTTCGTAACATTTCAAAGCTATGAAATATCCTCTCCCTCCAAGATGCAGAAAAACTAATTCATGCTTTTATTACCTCAAGGTTAGATTATTGTAATTCACTTCTGACAGGATGTTCTAATAAATCATTACAGAGATTACAACTTGTGCAAAATGCTGCAGCTAGAGTTTTAACTAAAACCAGAAAGTTTGATCATATCAGTCCTGTGTTATCAAACTTGCACTGGCTACCAGTTAAGTTTCGTATTGAGTACAAAATTATATTAATAACATATAAAATTCTACATAATCAGGCTCCACAGTATCTGAGTGAGCTGATTCAATTGTACAAGCCAACACGTGAGCTCCGATCTCAAGGCGCTGGTCTACTCTTAGCTCCTAGAATAAATAAAATTACTGCTGGTGGAAGAGCATTCTCTCACAAGGCTCCTCAACTTTGGAATAGCCTTCCAGTTACCGTTTGTGATTCTGAATCACTATTAATCTTTAAGAATAAATTAAAGACACATTTATTCAATCTTGCGTTTAATTAATCCCCTGCAGACAAAGATGTAGATCTCAGGCTTGGCTGTGCTGGGGGGTAATCTGAGATCAGTGTATGCTGGCGTTTCACAGCTTCACCCACCTCATCATTAATGGGGGGGGGGGGGGTGTGGCACTGAAATGATGCTGTTCCGGGGCGCCATCTCATCTATGTAGAGCCTGCAGTATCTGCCTATTTTAGTTATGCTGCTCTAGTCAGTGATGCCGGAGTCACATGCTGCACTGTGTCAATAAATTAGTTATTAATTAAATGCCGTGCTTTATTATTAGCTCTAACTGCCTTCCCTGTCTGTTTCTTTTGAGGTGTGACCGGCTTCCTGAAGATCTTCATCCATGGCTCTGCCGACGAACACTGATGGAACCTGAATATCCAATGGACTGGCGGTCCTGCAGGACACCCCCTTAATGGACTCACATATAGTTTTCCAGTTTTTAGTTTTTCCATTTGTTAAATGTCTCTACATGGCTGTCCTACATTGTTGTTGCTGCCTGGCCGCTCAAGGAGGATGAGTCCCCCACTGAGTCTTGGTCCTCCCAAGGTTTCTTCCTTGAATAACAACAGAAAAGGGATTTTTTTCTTGCCACTGTCGCTTCGGCTTGCTCTTTGGGGGTTTAAAGGCTTTTCATTCTGTAAAGCTGCTTTGTGACAATGTACTGTTGTAAAAAGCGCTATATAAATAAATAACTTGAAAAATAACTTGGAGGGTTAAAGTCACTTTGAAAAGGTGACCATTTTTGCCAAGCCCAGCGACAACTGGAAAGTTAGGCTGTCAGTCAATTAGGGTTTGTTAGATAATTAAGGAAATTAGCACCAGGTACTAGAATAACACCAATAACTTGCAGTAACTTGCAATAACTTTGATCAGTGTTTTTTCAATTATCTCATTTAAGTTTTTTAATGCTGTGAATATATTCAGTTTATGAAATAAGTTTAAAATATTGCTATTTTACTGATAAATTCACATAGGACTACACAGTGATCTTAACATTCATAAAATTGTGTGTTGTTCTCTAATTTTGATCTCTAGTGTATGTCATCACTATATGTACATTACTCATATGTGACTTATAAGACATGGATTTAAAATCATATTTCAAAAGGGTGTATACATACCTGTCTCATATTTTATAACTTTGGTTATTTCCCATTTTAACATGTTGGGGGAAAGTACTTGTATTAGTAATTAGTACTAAGATTGCATCAATACTATCTTACCAATATACTAAATTATGTAGTATTTCACATTCATGTATATTAACAAAATCTTTGACAAATGACCCAATGTTTTCTTACCCAGAAGCTCATAGAGATGGTTTAGTATGTCCTTCCATGCTGCACCAGCTTTTTCTCCTGCACACTCCCCAAAGTGTGCTACACTGTTGTATATGCTTAAGCGATCAATGCAGCTAGACACCAAAGTCAGCATACCCTAGACCAGAAAAGAAAAAAATCTTTACTGTCAAACTAAACACATATGGTCTACCATTAACAATTTTATTCTTACTCCATACATTCAATATAATCCCCCTGGTAGCTGTTTACCACTATAATTAAAACACTCACTCACATACACACACACACACACAATAAATGAGAGAACCATTGCATATAACTGCATGATAAAAGTTTGAATAATAAAAAACAAATGTACTATACTATACTATAGTCCAATGTATGCTAGTGAACAGCCCACCACTTTGGCATATTAACTATATTTTCAAACAAAAATGATGCATACCTGATGATCACCTGTATTTTCAACAGCTTTTGTTTGAATTAATATTCTTTGTAAGACTGACATGAGTCAGTCCAACAGCAACACCATTTAAGGTTTCATATCTAGCATGACTATAGCAATTAGATCGGGAGAAGTGCATCAAACATCTTGTTTTAGGCACCAATTTCAAATCTACATTAGAAAAATTCCCAAGTGCGTCAAATATCTTGTTTTAGACACCAATTTAAAATCCACAATTGAAACAGACCCACGTAAAAACCTAGAAAAACCAATACACTAAAATACAATGTGCCCTTAAGAAAACATAAAAATTAATTAATTTAATTATTAAAAGCTTGTGTTAAAAGCCACTTAAAAATCCCACACATAATGACTAAGCTAACTTTATAGGGCCAGCCAAGTAGTACTATAAGAATTCCTGTAACTTAATAATAAAACTGACCTCCTGCTTAAAGAGGTTCTGTCGGTTTTTGAGTGAACGCAGTCTGATCTGCTTTTCCTCATGCTCCAGTTCAGCATCAGGGAGTTGAAAATATTTGATGAGATCAAAGAGTGTCTGAAGAACTTCCTCAATGGGAAGAACAACAGATACCACACAATTCTTCCCAGCCAAGCTGTCCAGATCTCTGTAAGCAAAATTGCACACCAATGATAAGTAAAGTAATTAAACATGGTATCATCATTATCATTCACTTTATAAAGGCATATACTGACCATATATGCATGTATGTATATGTACATGTATGTATTAAAGTATCAGAAATATTTATTTGCAGTTATTGCTGTACCAAAGTTCATACCATGTACTAAAATTGAAAGGCCACATACTTATTGCCACTCACAGATATGCAATAAATGTTTTATTTTTCCAAATTAAAAAATGATCCAAGTCTGTTTGTGTCTAATTTGTGTGATTTTGTCCTTTTCTAAGACCAATATAATTAGGTTTTGAGTCAAATTTATGCACAAATGCATACGGTTCTATACGATTGCCATTTTTGTACACCTTTGTACAATGATACACACACACAAAAACACCTTTTCTTTTTAATTGCTCATATGTACACAAACACATTCCGCAAGCAAATAGAAAAATCAAGGTCCAACATTTATTTAAATTTAACTAACTCTAAGTTAATTTTATAATATGCTATGACAATTTAAATATGCGAACCTACCTATCCTATAACATCTATATATATTTAAATGATGTAATATAAGACTAGGCACAGTGGCTTAGTGGTTAGCACGTTCGCCTCTCAGCGCTAGGGATTCCCGGTTCGAATCCCCATCTGGGTGGAGTTTCCATGTTCTCCCCGTGTCTGCGTGGGTTTCCTCCGGATTCTCTGGTTTCCTTCCACAGTCTAAAAACATGGATCAAGTCAATTGAATTCTCAAAATTGCCCCATATAGAGTGTGTCTGTGTGAGTGAGTGTGTGCCCAGCGATGGATTGGCGCCCTGTCCTGGGTCTATCTGCCCAGCGCCCGAGACGTTCTCCCCTGGATGGGCATGGGGAACCCCACCGCGACCCTAATAGAGGATGAAGCGGGAGATAGTGAATGAATGAATAATATAAGACTACTAAAAAAAATCCACTTTTGTCACAGGTGCCTGGGGCATCTGTCCCTCATTAATGTACTCTTTGTCTCAGTTGGGTGATTGGTTTATTTTGTGCACGTCATCGGGTGTTGTTCTTACTTAGTTTCTGTGTTCACTTATATCGGTGCACGTCTTTGTATGGGTTTATCCCGGTGGTAGTCGCGTTTGTGTTTCCCCCTTTCTGTTGGTGTCCTAACACCACTTTTTAATAATAAATCTTGGTTTTGTTTTTATGTTCTCCATCCGCGTTTGAGAACGGTATGACGCTGTGCATTTTCCCCGCACAGGTTTTATCCGTGTTGGCGTTCACAGGTGCCTTGTGTGCACATTCTCTCCGTGCAGCCGTGCCCTGTGGACGTTCTCAGGTGCGAGCGGTGTACGCAGTTTCCCCGCGTAGCCGATATCCCGGGGAAGACGAGCGTGAGGCTAACAGAAAGACGTGCCAAAGATCTGGAATGTTCTGAACACCAGGGAGTCGCCCGCTGCCGATTCCGAGCACCAGGGACCGCCCACTGCCGAGTCCGAGCACCAGGGACCGCCCGCTGCTGAGTCTGAGCACCAGGGACCGCCCACTGCCTAGCCCGGGCACCGGGGGCCGCCCAGCGCCGTTCCCGAGCGTCAGAGGCCGTTCGCCACCGATCCTGAGCACCAGGGGCCGCCCATCGCCGACTCAGAGCACCAGGGTCCTCCCGCCGCCGGCTCCGAGCACCAGGGGCGCTCTTCCCGCCTCGCAGCTAGAGGACGCCGATCCGCACCCTGCAGCAAGATGGCGTGCTCCACGCTTTGGCAGCAGGGGGCGTTCCATCACGCTACATCACCAGAGGGACCCCCCCCTTTCTCCGCGAGAACTTTTTTTTTTTTTTTCTTTGTTCTCCTTTATGGTCGCTTTCCCTTTTTGCGCGACCGTTGGGGTGGGGGTATGTCACAGGTGCCTGGGGCACCTGTCCCTCATTAACGTACTCTTTGTCTCAGTTGGGTGATTGGTTTATTTTGTGCACGTCATCGGATGTTTGTCTTACTTAGTTTCCGTGTTCACTTATCCCGGTGCACGTCCTTGTATGGGTTTATCCCGGTGTTAGTCGCGTTTCTGTTTCCCCCTTTCACTTTTTAATAATAAATCTTGGTTTTGTTTGAACTCTCCATCCGCGTTTGAGGACGGTACGACGCTGTGCATTTTTCATGCACAGGTTTTATCCGTGTTGGCGTTCACAGGTGCCTCGCGTGCGCATTCTCTCCGTGCAGCCGTGCCCTGTGGACGTTCTCAGGCGCGAGCGGCGTACGCAGTTTGACCGCATAGCCGATATCCCGGGGAAGACGAGCGTGAGGCTAACAGAAAGACGTGCCAAAGATCTGGAGTGTTCTGAACACCAGGGAGTTGCCCGCTGCCGATTCCGAGCACCAGGGACCGCCCACTGCCGAGTCCGAGCACCAGGGACCGCCCGCTGCTGAGTCTGAGCACCAGGGACCGCCCACTGCCTAGCCCGGGCACCGGGGGCCGCCCAGCGCCGTTTCCGAGCGTCAGAGGCCGTTCGCCACCGATCCTGAGCACCAGGGGCCGCCCATCGCCGACTCAGAGCACCAGGGTCCTCCCGCCGCCGGCCCAGACCACCAGGGGCGCTCTCCCCGCCTCGCAGCTAGAGGACGCCGATCCGCACCCTGCAGCGAGATGCCGTGCTCCACGCTTTGGCAGCAGGGGGCGTTCCATCACGCTACATCTCCAAAGGGACCCCCCCCTTTCTCCGCGAGAACTTTTTTTTTTTTTGTTCTCCTTTATGGTCGCTTCCCCTTTTTGCGCGACCGTTGCCTGGGGCACCTGTCCCTCATTAACGTACTCTTTGTCTCAGTTGGATGATTGGTTTATTTTGTGCATGTCATCGGGTGTTTTTCTTACTTAGTTTCCGTGTTCACTTATCCCGGTGCACGTCTTTGTATGGGTTTATCCCGGTGTTAGTCGTGTTTCTGTTTCCCCCTTTTACTTTTTAATAATAAATCTTGGTTTTGTTTGAACTCTCCATCCGCGTTTGAGGCGGGTACGACGCTGTGCATTTTCCCGCACAGGTTTTATCCGTGTTGGCTTTCACAGGTGCCTCGGCGTGCGCATTCTCTCCGCGCAGCCGCGCGAGCGGCGTACGCAGTTTCCCCGCGTAGCCGATCTCCCGGGAAAGACGAGCGGGAGGCTAACAACTTTCCAATTTTTTTTTATACATTATCACATGGGGATTTGAGACATTGTTTTTCTCCAACCTGTGGCTAAGTTTTTATAATGTATCTAATATGTCTTTAAACACTAGAGCATAAAAGTAACCCAAAAAAGCCCAAACAAACAAATGCCTTAAAATTTATCCTAAATAAACCTGATGAAGTGACGAAAAAGTCTGGTTGTGTTGCGAATGATGCGGGCAGCACGTGATTCTTCTTGCTGACAGCGCTGGAGTGTAAAGCCATCATCCATGTGTCCTTCTGTATGAAGGCAAGCCTTAAAGACATACAGTTGAGAAAGAAAATGAAGATTCTGAAATGACTGAACATGAGTTTGTATTGTATGGGCATGGCATGAACACCCAAACAAAACAAGTGCATCTAAGTAGACTAATATGATTTCATTATCCCAACAAAACTTAATAATAGCACTGGTAAGTGACTTACCCGTCTCTTTAGAGGCCCTAAGCGTGCTGTTTTCACATCTGGTGCCTGGTATGAAAGCCATAAACCAGTAGCCATGTGCATGACAAAACAGAGGGAATCGCCATACTTAATCTCACCGATGCCCATGCCTTCAATTTCACGCTTTGGGCTTGACTCCAGCTTTTCCTAAAGTATAAGGCAACCAAAATTATAAATAATATAATAAATCTATACAAACAATCTTAAGTAAGTTCAACTCCACTCATTTGCTCAATCAGTCTACTTCACTCCTGTCTAGTAGACAGCACATCACAACAGTTTTATTGGTCATGATATAGAATTTAGATAACAATAACATATTATAAAAGAGGTGCTGTCAATTTACATGTATTAAATACACAAATACGATGTATTCAGGTGAGATTCAGATTCAGAAACAGGTGGGGCTATGTGGGGTTTTGTGGCGAAGTTTTAAAAGAAAACATCTAAAACACTAGCCCAATGTTCCTTTTCTCATTTATAATAGTGATAAGCAAAGTGATTCCTTCTTTAACTCATAAAAAATACCATTTCATGTGTCCCACCCAAGCTGGAATAAAACATTCCTCAAACAAAACCTTTCATAACTACAGGTAGGTAGAGTAACAAAATGTTCGTTCAAGTACCATTCAATTCTTGGTATTACCCTCACTTGGGACACACCCCCTTTCTGGTATTTATGTACGCACATTTCTTAACTTACAGTGATCCCTGAACACAAGTTAAAGTTTTCCAAATGTGGAGCTTCCAGCACTTCCTAATCTTGTGGTGCATGCCTGACTTTTGATTGTGTTGTATTTTCTATGCCCTCTAACTGTCAGATGTGTAGAGAACTGCCTAAGTTCCCAACTTTGGAAGCTGCGGAGCAGATTCTCAGACTAGCTGCCACTAGGTCATATCCATTTTTTCAGCTCAACTTGTGTCTAGCAATACACAGCCTGCGAGCCATTGGAAACTTCCTCATGTTCAACATTGTGATGCTTCTGGGACCGTGACAGAACACAACACCAACACTGAAGCCATGATGGTATTTACAGTTCAGTTCAATTTAATTAAGACATTTCATTACCTCCTCATCACCTTGACTATGATTGCACCAAGTGGAGGGGGCTAAATTACCATGCATAAGCCCATATGTGCAGAGGTGCTTAAGCAGGTTATCACCTGTCCCACTTAATCGCCCACAGCATCCGGTTTCTTTTTCATCCACAAAAGTGGATTGGAATTATGTCTGTGCAATGATCATCACGCCTACCCTATGCAACTGGTACCTTCTATGTTGGAACGCTAGGTTAACGCTCACATGCTAATGCATGCGCATGTTGATCCTGCCTGGCTGCTCAAGGACTATGAGTCCCCCAATGAGTCTTGGTCCTCCCAAGGTTTCTTCCTTAAGATAACAACATAATAACAGGGGGGATTATTGCCACGGTCGCTTCGGCTTGCTCTTTGGGTGTTCAAAGGCTTATAACGTTGTGAAGCTGCTTTGTGACAATGTACTATTGTGAAAAGCACTATATAAATAAATTTTTTGAACTTGCATATTTACTTAATTAGGCCTGCACAGTGTGTACACCCTTATAAGGATAAAAAGGGGTGAATGGAAGAAAATGTTTTTTAACCTCCACTGGGCATTACGAATACCAAGTTATGCCTTTCGGTCTGGCTAATGCATCTGCTGGGCAACTGTCAATAAACATAATGCTTCACATGAATGAACTCTTCGCCTCTGTCCTTACAACACGCTCTACTGCATTTTGTTGTTTATAATGAGCAATGACAATAAAGTTGAATTCTATTCTATTCTCTATTCAGCAAAGGTGAGCCTAGCCTCTGGATTCTTTCTGTTAATAAGTGATTTATTCCAGAGTGTAAAACAACCTGGGACAGCTCTAGGCATTGAAATGAGATCAGATCTGCTGGTTTTCTCCATCTTAGATTACTGACTTCACTAAATGTAAACACATTTAATAATATAATTGATGAAATTAAAGACCTTGGATGTTCTGAAGCAGAAAGCAGTTGATGTGGTGTCTGATTTCTCACGGTCCTGTAAGATGAGGTTTTTATCTTCGGTTAGGGCTAAGTAGTTTCCGGTAGTAAGGTGACGAAGACGGAATGGTTGGCCCCAGCGGATATGACTGCCGCACCAACTATGCGCGCGCACACACGCACACACACACACACACACACACACACACACACACACACACACACACACACACACACACACACACACACACACACACACAATTTTGTCAAGTTCCCCAAAACAACATGGTTATTAGACATTTTAAAACTGCATGTAAATAAAAAGCAAAGGTGTGTCTTGTTGAGGAAAAAATTTAAACCCACATTTACAATAGTAAATACAGATTTTATGTTGCCAACCACAATTCCCTGATGTAAATCACTGAATTCCAAATAAACTGGGTAAACTGCTTCTTTTAATTACACAGCAAAACATGCAGTGAAAACAAATATTGTACATCACAGTGCATTTAATTCAAGCTTTACAAAACAAAGAAGAATCAATGCTTTTAAGAGTTGGATTTTTTACATTTCTGACAGTTTGGGGGGAAATACACACCTAATCCGTAGAGGTTCCAATCTCCAGAGAGACCTTGCTTTGGCTCCTGCTTTGCCTGCCTCATAGTTCACTATTCTATAAACATAAAAAGATTCACCATAATCACCTTTAGATGAATCTATTTATTATCTGGTCTTAAACTTGAAGGTAGTAATTAACTCTGACATATAGTGGTACTAGCAAGTTATTGATTTACTTTTAATAACAGGGGGAAAAAATGTAAATTTCTAGGTTATAATTGGTTTATTTTGACACTTCATTTTCTGTTGGTTTTCTCATTGGTTATTTTCCCTTGCTAATCACCCATAACTGGTTTGTTGCTGTTAATTATCTATTCTTTCTTCATGCTGGTGCTTTTATACAACCCTTTTTGCTCTTTGACTCTTGAGAATGCATGCCTTTATTTTTGCTATTTTCCTGTTTGGACTATATTATAAGGGTTATTTTTTATTATTTTGACCTTAGCTCTGCATAAACCTGTATTTTATCATTGCTCTTTTTTGAATTTGTTTATTTATTCAATTTAATTATTAGGGCGGCACGGTGGCTTAGTGGTTAGCACGCTCTCAGCACTAGGGATTCCCGGTTCGAATCCCCATCTGGGTGGAGTTTCCATGTTCTCACCGTCTCTGTGTGGGTTTCCTCTGGGTTCTCCGGTTTCCTCCCACAGTCCAAAAACATGGATCAAGTTAATTGAATTCTCAAAATTGCCCCCTATAGAGTGTGTCTGTGTGAGTGAGTGTGTGCCCAGCGATGGATTGGCGCCCTGTCCTGGGTCTATCTGCCCAGCGCCCGAGACGATCTCCCCTGGATGGGCATGGGGAACCCCACCGCGACCCTAATAGAGGATAAAGCGGGAGATAATAAATGAATGAATGAATTTAATATTTGGTTTATTTTACCTCCGACCTTGTTATGGTCACTCGGTTGTTGGATAGCCTTCTTAGTGGTTTGGTTTGGGTTTCTTTAAGTTAGTGTTTAGTTTTAGTTTTGTTCCAGAGTTTTTTCTTAATTTTTAGGGGTTAATTCACTCAAACCCATACTTAACAGACAAAGCAGCAAAAAGGTTTTGTGTTTTAACTAAAATGGAAAAAGAATGTACAGTAGTTTTATGTTTTGAATGAACAAATTTGTAAATTAAACATCAGAATAAAGGCATGTTTTTTATTATACTTTTGAGATCTGGAACAGATAATTTTGAAAGATCTATAAAAAAATGAAAGAAAAAGTTGTGTAAACCTTGTATTGTATTATTTGCTAGCTATTGTACATTGTCCCTAAAACAATTAATTTTCCATTAGAGAAAGAGGTACTTTAACTGAATATACAACTATGCAAAACTATTTCTCTATGTATTTCTCTCTTTTTATTAAGTACAAATATCTAAAATCCAAGTTAAAAGTCTATGTGTATGCTTCCTATACAAATCCACACATTTCTTAACTTACCACAAATAACAAGTCAACAAATAAGTTACCTTATACAAATATCTTACCTTTGCTGTTCATCACGTTGTTCTGAGCCTGGGATTGTCAGAACCTCATCATGCCCATGAAACAAACGCATTACATGACCACCAAGGAGGTACCCTACAGATTAGAATAGAACCAATCACAAGGAAAAACATCATTAAAATTAACTCTGAAGCAGCCTAATAAATATTTTTAGTAAACACAAAAATATCTTAATTTAAGATTTGATTAGCATAATACTGCACCTTCCTTCATACTACTGGCCGAGCATGTGGGATGAACATTCCACAATGTCTGCATAAAGGATGCATCAACCTGAATGTTTCCATTGGAAATTGACAGGTGCTAAAAAAAAGGATGGTTGGATATCAATTAAGATAAATTTGGGATTACATATGCATGTTCAAAACAAGAAACAAGTTTTTTGTAAAAGAAACAATGGACATTCATGGATTTACTCCTAATATGTTCCGTTTAAATTAAAAAAAATGTTTTCTTATTTCTAAACTAATATTGTGTGTGTTAATCAAGGTTTTAAACTATAATTATACCATTAACATTTATACATTACATTTAAAAATTTTGAAACTTGACTAACTAGCATTTACAACTAGAGTACGCAGTTCCAGGAGAAAAGTGTGCTGTGCGTGGCTGCCAAAAACAAAGTCCATGCTGTTTTTTCATTATATATAATATTAATAACCCAACACAATATTCATATTGTTTGTACCACTTGTTTCAAATTTTATGTTTGCTATTCATTAATATTAAAGAACAGTTATTCCTCACACACAAAATGTTAAATCAGTAATAGAACAGTTGAAAATTGTTAGGCTTTTTAATCAAATTGTTAATAAAATACTGCACTGACACATTTAGAGTGTGAAATCAACTTGCTAAGTGATCCCCAAAACCCCTGTCCTACACAACAACTAATTTTCTAAAGATATTTGGGACAGAAAATGAAAACATTTTGTAAATGAATAAAAAAAATAACAAAGAAGTTTTGACACAAAAACACTTCTAAACAAATTTCATTAATTAAATAAATAAATTATTATTAATAGCTTTTGCAGTATTTAGTTAAGTGTTTTTTCATCTTACAAGGTAGCGTTCCGATGACACACTGACAAGAATAAGGTCATCACCAACACGGACTTTTTCTCCCTCAGATCTCTGCTTGGAAGCAGGGTGGATTGTCCACCAACAAGCCTCACCTGTAGAAGGGTACATGCACACAAAATAATTTTTTTGGTTTCATTTTTTTCTACAGTTTAACTTTTATTTTTTTAATACTTGCCTGTGGAGTCCTCCTGAAGTCCCACATCGAAAGACAACTTATCTGTTAAAGACCTGGACGTCTTTAAACAAGTTAGATACTGCAAAAAGAATGATTAAATGTACCTTATAAGTGATGAACAATGACAAAGATAGACTGTTTCCTACCATTTCACTGAAGTTGTGTCGCAGGAGGATGGCATGTCCATACAGAAGAGTTCTGTGTCCACCTCCATGTGCTGCCTACATAAATCACAGTAAAAAAAAAAAGTATTTTTACAATAACTAAGACAACATAACTATCTAGTGGAGCCCTTTACATTTTACACCTCAAAACAAGTTATTTTCACGCCTTCTGTCTGCATCTTTTAAATAGCAATGGTGCTTGTGAATACACTGGAGATCAAAATTAGAGAACAATGTATGAACACACTCAATCCCACCAAAATGCCCTTCGGAGAAGAGGCAGAGTTAGAGGACCCGGAAGGAGGCTTGTTCATCACTGTGGCTAAAGTATTCGCTAAGGTATTCAGAGGGCTCCTTGGTGGCAGGGCTTCTGGGGTGGATAAGATCCACCCGGAGTTCCTCAAAGCTCTGGATGTTGTTGGGCAGTCTTTGCTGACGCGCCTTTTCAACATTGCATGGTCATCGGGGGCAGTGCCTCTAGACTGGCAGATGGGGGTGGTGGTGCCTCTTTTTTGAAAAGGGGACCGGAGGGTGTGTTCAAATTACAGGGGAATTACACTCCTCAGCCTCCCCGGCAAAGTCTATGCAGGGGTACTGGAGAAGAGAGTCCGACTGATAGTTGAACCTCGGATTCAGGAGGAGCAGTGTGGTTTTCGTCCTGGTCGTGGACCCCTGGACCAGTTCTTTACTCTCTCCAGGATCCTCGAGGGTTCATGGGAGGGTTCATTTGCCCAACCAGTCTACATGTGCTTTGTGGATCTGGAGAAGGCTTTCTTGAGTATGGGGTACATGGCTCCTTACTACGTGCCATTCAGTCCCTGTTTGGTGATCTGAGGATCACGTCACTGCTATTTGCAGACGATGTGGTCTCGTTAGCATCATCAGGCTGCGAACTTCAGCTCTTACTGGATCGGTTTTCAGCCGAGTGTGAAGCGGCTGGGATGAGAATCAGCACCTCCAAATCTGATGCCATGGTTCTCAGTCGAAAAAGGGTAGAGAGTCCTCTCTGGGTCAGGGATCAGATCTTGCCTCAAGTGGAGGAGTTTAAGTATCTCGGGGTCTTGTTCACGAGTGATAGTAAGATGGAGCGTGAGATTGACAGACGGATCAGCGCGGGGTCAGCAGTGATGCGGACCCTATACTGGTCTGTTGTGGTAAAGAAGGAGCTGAGCCACAAGGCAAGGTTCTCGATTTACCAGTCGATCTACGTTCCGACCCTCACCTATGGTCATGAGCTTTGGGTAATGACCGAAAGAGCAAGATCACGAATACAAGCGGCCAAAATGGGTTTTCTCCGCAGGGTGGCTGAGCTCTCGCTTAGAGATAGGGTGAGAAGCTCGGTCATCCGGGAGAGACTCGGAGTGGAGCCGCTACTCCTCTGCATCGAAAGGAGCCAGTTGAGGTGTTTCGGTCATCTGGTAAGGATGCCTCCTGGGCGCCTTCCTAGGGAGGTGTTCCAGGCAAGTCCGGCTGGAAGGAGACCCCGGGGAAGACCCAGGACAAGCTGGAGGGATTATATCTCTCAGCTGGTCTGGGAATGCCTCGGGGTTCACCCAGTCGAGCTGGTGGAGGTGGCTGGGGCGAGGGAGGTCTGGGTCTCCCTACTTCGGTTGCTGCCCCCGTGACCCGAACCCCGGATAAGCGGAAGATAATAGATGGATGGATGGATGAACACAGGGCGGCACAGTGGCTTAGTGGTTAGCACGTTTGCTTCTCAGTGCTAGGAAGCAATGGACATTCCTGGATCTAATTCCAATCTGGGTGGAGTTTCCATGTTCTCCCCATGTGTGCGTGGGTTTCCTCCAGGTTCTCTGGTTTCGTCCCTCAGTCTGAAAACATGGATCCTGAAACCTTTATTTTGCAAAACATATGATAATCATGATTAGAGAACAGCAATGGGTGTAGCACAGAGAAAGATTTCAAAAAAATGTTTTGAAGGTTGCAGCAGTCATCAGTCAGTAGAAAATGAACAGTCCATTGCTTTGAATTGCTTCATAACATCTGTGGCCACAGGACATCACTAGTCTGTTGTAGGTTACTTGAACATAACCATTTCACCAAGGATTTCCTGAAGTTTTCTATTGTGTTTAGATCAGGACTCTGGGATAGCCATTTTTAATTGTTTCAAAGATTTTTATTTCAAGTAACTGCTTGTAACGGCAAGTAACCGTTTTGCTGTGTGACATTGTCCTACAAGAAATGAAATGATTTTGACAGCAGGAGTTAGACCTCTTATACAGCATTGTTTTATAATTTTGATCTCCAGTGGACTATATCTATATCTACATAATGGGCATGGTGGTTTTGAAATGTGGCGTGTTCATGTAAATTTATGACATGTTACGATCTTGGCAACGTAAAATTTAGATGTGCCACTGACTGAAAACAACCAGGACAGAACAGTCAGACTTTCGTTGGTATCTTGGCAATGAATTGTCAACACTTTACTTTTTTTTATACTTTTTTTCTGTTGTTGCGACACACTGACAAACCCTAATCAAAAGTGCAAGGATGGCTCACTAAAGATCGCTATAATAGGACCCTTTATGTGTTAAAATGTCTTATACTTCATACTGAGTAATGAAGCAATGGACATGAAAGGTTACAACTTAACACATAAAAGATGCAAAACCATTATGTTTAGTGAGCAAGCAACATTGCCATAAATGCTCCTAAGTAAAAAATGAAATGATACTGGTTTTCCACTGCATGACTCTCTAAACATCATATGCATTGTGTTAATATCACTACTAATAATAACAGATTTATATTTATGTGCATTTTTAAAACTGCTGGGCTAAACATCCGATGCTTAAAAAGGCAACTTTTCCCTTTTTAAGATTTTTTAACCATTAACCTGAATCTAACCTGTTACCTGAAACTTGGTCCTATATATTAAAAGCGACTTACCTTTCTACAGAACGTCTGTGGAAGGCATTAAAATACGAAAGGAAAATGTTATAATTCTAACTTTTAAAAAAATAAATAAATAGGAAAAATAACATTTATCTTATTAAACATTCTGCACATCAAGGCTACCTGAAGGATATAGCCCTAATTCTTGTTGGATTACCTGACTGCCTTGGTCACACTTTTATTCGATTATTTATTTTGATTTTATTTTTATATATATATATATATATATATATATATATATATATATATATATATATATATATAATCACAGTATAGTTTTATATCTAATTATCACATACTTTCTCCTCAGCTGTTTGCATGCATATCTGCATGGACTGTGTCCACAACAACAAACAAAATTAAATATTAATGTAACGATCCGCGCAGAACAGAAATAAGATAAAGGTCGTACACCCAGTCACAGAGCAAGGAGGTTTCAATTTTATTGGTTTTAGTCAAAACAAGAAAACTCCTATTTGGCGATATAACAGAGAAGGGGGACCAGAGAAATAGCTGCTGAGGAGAGCAGTCCCTGCTGGTGAAGAAATCCGCGGCTACACAGAAGCCTGATCCGAATCCTCTACCCCTGAAAAACTAAAACAGAAATCACACGTCTTACAGGCAAGTATATAAAAACAAAGAGATTGCGCTTACTGCGTGAGGTGATCCTGACTGCCAAAATATAGTAAAAGAACAAACCCCTGGAGAATCCAGGGATATATAAAAAACAACTGTCCCTCTTTGGTCCTAGATTACCCCAAGTTGTTACCCCATCGATCTACAAATCCCCGAGGGGTACCTGTGTCCCTATCTGGGCAGCCAAGATCCCAAAAGACAAAATAAACCACACAATCAGTAAACACAAAAAAAAAAAAACTCAGGGACATGTCTGTCTTACCACCATGGCAGAATACAACAAAATAACCCTCGCCTGGGTTAAGAGAAGGCACAACCCAGGTGAGACCAATAATTACAAATTACACCTCCTAGGCACCGTTTTCTGATTGGTGAAACGATTAATGCGCTGCCTAGTAGATGAAGCCGGCATTCGCTGGCCGCCATCATTTTTTGTGTTAAGATGGCGACCTTGCCGGGAGTCAGACTTCAAAATAGAACTCCCGACTGGACGCCTAATAGTCCCCCCCCCACCCCCCACTAGGAACAGCTCCCGAGGTTCCCAGGCCAGCTGCCCAGTTTCTACGGAACTCCCGGGTAAGCTCAGGGTCCAGAATCCTGTGAGCTGGTACCGAAGAGCGTTCCTCAGCGCCATAACCCTCCCAGTCCACCAGATATTGGGTGCTACTCTGCACTTTCCTCATTTCCAGTAACTGACGAACCGTGTACTGTAGACAGGGCCGCCCTGGACCATATGAGGTGCTGGAGGCTGAGGGTGGGGGCAGATCCCTTGTGGATAAGAGGACCCATTGGCCGGGATGCAGAGTGAGTGCGGGCTGTCGCTTGCAGTCAGCAAAGTGCTTAATGGAGCGCTGGGAGGAGAGCAGTGACCTGTCTGTTTTACACCAGGTGCTCTGGCATCTGCAGACCTGGTTTTGAGCAGAGTTGACTCTGGGTCTGGGTGATAGCCCGAATTCAGGCTTACCATTGTGCCCATGAGATCACAGAACACCTGCCAAAACCGGCTAGCGAACTGTGGACCCCTGTCTGACACCATGTCTACTGGAATTCCATATGCTCTCACCACATGTTCCAGTATAGCTTGAGCCATCTGGGGGGCTAACAGTAGCTTGGGCAGTGGAATGAACTTGCATGCCTTGGAGAACCGATCAACCACCACTTGTACCACTGTAAATCCCTTGGACACAAAATCTAGAGATATTTGCCACTCCTCAGCTGGAATGGTCCAGGAAGTGGATGGAGGAGGCCGTGGTTGTGCTCTAGGGCTCGTTAGCCATGCAGACAGATCATGATCGAACAAGATCTCTGACGATGTTCCTCCATCTCAGGCCACCAAAATTGGTGCTTAAGGAATGCAAGAGTTTTAGCAACCCCCGGGTGAGCCACAAATCGGGAATAGTGGCCCCACTGATGGCAGACCACCGATGGTACAAACAGTCGATCAGGAGAACCACCGCCTTGGCAGGGTTCGTCCGCTTGGGCGTCCTTAACCACCCTTATGATACCTCTGATATCTCAATATCTCAAGAATCTGAGATAGCAGGATGATAGACTTGGGCTCCCTATCGCTAGGATCCACCTGAAATTGACGGGACAGGGCATCTGTCTTTCTGTTCTTATAGCCTGGTTTGTACGTCAATGTAAAGTCATAACAGCTAAAGAAAAGCAACCTGTGCCTGTGGCAAATTTAGCTGTTTAGCATACTGTATGGACAACAAACTGTTGCTTCAGCCCCTGGAGCCAATGTCGCCACACTTCAAGTGCGAGCTTTACAGCTAGCAACTCCTTGTCTTCTACCGAATAGTTACGTTCGGCAGGTATCAGGCGGTGTGAGAAGTAGGCACAAGGGTGAAGTTTCTTCTCATTCCTGGTCCTCTGAGAGAGGACTGCTCCCACACCTAGGTCTGAAACATCCACTTCGACTACGAAGGGTTCCTCAGGATTTGGGAGCTGCAAAATCAGTGCAGACATCAGGAGGGTCCTTAGCTTGTCAAACGCTTGCTGTGCTTGAACGGTCCAAGTAAACGGCCCTGTTAGATATGATATGTGGAAAACAGATTTCTCCAGCTTCACAAACAAGTGATGCTTGAGGAAGAGTTGGACAACCCTTCGGACATGCTCTACATGTTCCTGAAGGGAGCAGCTGAAAATCAGTATGTTATCCAGATAGACATATACATAGCTGTATAGGGCCTCCTGAAGGACCACATTGACAAAGAGCGGAAAGACGGCGGGAGCATTCTTCGGGCCAAATGGCATCACAAGATATTTGTAATTGCCAGTTGGTGTGATGAACGTTCGTCCCCCTGTTTGATTCGGATTAAGTTATAAGCACTGTGGAGGTCCAACTTAGTTAAAATCGAAGCCTGTTGCAGAGCTTCAAAAGCCGTTCCCAACAACAGTAAATATTGATCCCGAACTGTAATGGCATTTAGACCTCGGTAATCGATGCAGGGTCATAGAGAACCGTCCTTCTTGTCAACAAAGAAAATACCTGCCCCAGCTGGGGAGGAAGAAGGGCGGATAAAGCCCTGATCAAGAGCCTCCTGTATGTATCTTTTCATTGCCTTCTTCTCGGGGGCCACAACATTGGCTCGACAGGTGTCTGTCTCCATAATCGTTGGTGGAACGATTAGTGCGCTGCCTAGGAGATGAAGCTGGCATTCGCCATTTTGTGCATTAAGATGGTGTCCTTGCTGGGAGTCCCGAAAAAAAGTCCCGATCAGACGCCTAATAATTAAATGTTTAAATTCAATTAGTCTTAATTGTAATACGGATATTTGGTTGTTTTTTAAATTAATAATACTTTTATTTAAATTCCTTTTTCACAATTTTAAAAGAACCAAAAAGTACTCTGCATAGTCTGTACTAGGTTATGTCATATTTGAAAAGTATCATTACTTGTAAATGTTGTCTGTTGCCATATGTAACATGTAGCATTATTGTTGTTTAGGAAGAAAGCTTGTTTGTGAGATTTATTGCATGCATTTTTGCATGCATTGTTCTTTTGATAGCCAGGTTTGAGGTAGTCATTTGTAAAT
>JAFMOD010000299.1:813496-845913 GCA_019802435.1 Corydoras maculifer | reverse complement strand
CTGCATAGTCTGTACTAGGTTATGTCATATTTGAAAAGTATCATTACTTGTAAATGTTGTCTGTTGCCATATGTAACATGTAGCATTATTGTTGTTTAGGAAGAAAGCTTGTTTGTGAGATTTATTGCATGCATTTTTGCATGCATTGTTCTTTTGATAGCCAGGTTTGAGGTAGTCATTTGTAAATAATGATATGTGTTTAGCATATATAGTACTAGTCAAAAGTTTCAACACACCTTTTGATTTAATGTTTATTTTTGGTAAAATTTTATCCATGAAAAAATAAATATGGAATTATTTATTAAACAAAGAATTGTTAACAAGAATAGGTCTTATATTTTAGATTATTCAAAGAATACATGCTTCTTTAGTGTACTTTAAATTACCAACAGTGTCACCACAAAAACATAATATCAAATCTCTCCTGTATGGTGCAAATTACACATGTACAAATACTCCACTCACTTTTTCTGCATCTCACAAAGACTTTTGGGCTTTTACCATCTATAGTTCATATCAAGAATAGATTTAAGGAAGTCAGCAAAATTCCTATGTATAAGACCAAAAGCACTGGCATATACACTGCTCAAAAAATAAAGGGAACTCTCAAACACATCCTAGATCTGAATGAATGAAATATTCTTATTGAATACTTTGTTCCGTACAAAGTTGAATGTGCACAAAAACATACAAAAATCATCAATGAAAATCAAATTTATTAAACAATGGAGGCCTGGATTTGGAGTCACACACAAAATTAAAGTGAAAAAACACACTACAGGCTGATCCAACTTTGATGTAATGTCCTTAAAACAAGTCAAAATGAGACTCAGTATTGTGTGTGGCCTTCACGTGCCTGTATGACCTCCCTAGAACGCCTGGGCATGCTCCTGATGATCCTAAGGGATATCCTTCCAGACCTGGATTAAAGCATCTGCCAACTCCGGGACAGTCTGTGGTGCAACGTGACGTTGATGGATGGAGCGAGATATGATGTCCCTGATGTGCTCAATTGAATTCAGGTCTAGGGAACGGGTGGCCCAGTCCAGATCTTCAATGCCTTCATCTTGCAGGAACTGCTGACACACTCCAGCCACATGAGGTCTAGCATTGTCATGCATTAGGAGAAACCCAGGGACAACCGCACCAGCATATGCCCTCAAGAGACCATCCGCCACCTCATGCCCAGGTGTTGTAGGGAGGTCATACCAGCACACACAATACTGAGTCTCATTTTGACTTGTTTTAAGGACATTACATCAAAGTTGGACCATATGCTGGTGCAGTTGGCCCTGGGTTCAATGCTAGACCTTATGTGGATGGAGTATGTCAGCAGTTCCTGTCTTACAAGGGGTCTGACGATTTCATCTCGATACCTAATGGCAGTCAGGCTTCCTCAGGCAAGCACATGGAGGGCTGTGCGCCCATCCAAAGAAATGCCATCCCACACCCTTACTGACCCACTGCCAAACCGGTTATGCTAAAGGATGTTGCAGGCAGCAGATCGCTCTCCACGGCATCTCCAGAATCTTTCACGTCTGTCACATATGCTCAGTGTGAACCTGCTTTCCTCTGTGAAGAGCACAGGGCGCCAGTGGTGAATTTGCCAATCTTGGTGTTCTCTGGCAAAAGCCAAGCGTCCTGCATGGTGTTGGGCTGTGAGCACAACCCCCATTTGTGGACGTCGGGCCCTCAGACACATGCACATTTGTGGCCTGTTGGAGGTCATTTTGCAGGGCTCTGGCAGTGCTTCTCCTGTTACTCCTTGTACAAAGGTGGAGGTAGCGGACCTGCTGCTGGGTTGTTGCCCTCCTATGGCCTCCTCCACATCTCCTGGTGTATTGGCCTGTTTCCTGGTAGCGCCTCCAGCCTCTGGACACTACGCTGACAGACACAGCAAACCTTCTTGCCACAGCTCGCATTGATGTGCCATCCCGGATGAGCTGCACTACCTGAGCCACTTGTGTAGGTTGTTAGTCTGTCTCATGCTACCACGAGTGTGAAAGCACTACAAACATTCAAAAGTGGCCAAACCATCAGCCAGAAAGCACCGGTACTGAGGAGTGATCTGTGGTCCAACTGCAGAACCACTCCTTTATTGTCTTGCTAATTGACAATAATACACCTGTTGTGCAAATGGAATAGACAACAGCATGTGAAATTGATTGTCAATCAGTGTTGCTTCCTAAGTGGACAGTTTGATTTTACAGAAGTTTGATTTACTTGGAGTTAGATTGTGTTTTTTAAGTTTTCTCTTTATTTTTTTGAGCAGTGAATATTCAGGTGGTATTGTTTGAGAAATTGGCATACCAACATCATGGAAATGGACACAGAGGTTTAAAAGGTTTGAAAAATAATTGTTTAATAATATGAAACATGAAACTGTATTATTGAATAAGAAAATGATCAAGGTAGAACAGCTAACAATCTTGGTTGGTTCCGAAGAAGTCTTAGATTATATTTGACTACATCTGAAAAGAGTGTACATTTCAGCTTGTTTTCGAGAAAACTCTGTGATCCCATCTGTCAAAAATGAAAAATTTAATCCAAACCATTATGATAAAATTGAAAACTTCAAACACAACTATAAGTGTCAATAGTAGGGGTATAAATTAGAGCCTTCATGATGATTCGATTTTTCAAGCCAGCTATTAGGCGCCCAGTCGGGACTTCTATTTTGAAGCCTGACTCCTGGCAAGAGCGCCATCTTGCCTCACAAAATGGCGGCAGCCAGCAAATGCTGGCTTCATCTCCTAGGCAGCGCACTAATCGTTCCACCAATCAGAAAACGCTGCCTAGGAGACGCAATTAGTAATCGTTGGCCTCACCTGGGTTGAGCCTTATATATATCCCACCGCTCTTAACCCAGGTGAGGCCGTGTTTTGTTTGCCACGGTGGTGAGTCAGAGATATGCACATGAGTTCGTGCTTGCTCATGCTGGTTTTTCTTTCAACTTCACTTTTACTGGATCCTGGCTGCCCAGTTAGGGATGGACACAGATACCCCCTAGGGATTCGTAGATCGACGGGGGTCCAAGTTGATAATGACTTGGGGTAACTAGGACTACAAAGGAATAGTGCTTTTGTTTGTTTTTGTTTTTTTTCCCCTTTTTTGGCAGTCCGGATCATTTATTATGCAGTAAGTGCAAGCCCTTGTGTGGCATATTTGCCAGTGAGTCGTATGTTTAAGTTTTAGGGGTCGAGGATTGGATCAGGGTCCTAGACGTCGACGAGCTCCTAACCAGCAGGCCCGGCTCTCTTCAGTGGTTGCGCCCCCTGTTCCCTCACCCGGTTATCACTTCAAATAGGAGTTTTTTTTCCCTGTGCTGCCTAAATGATAAAGTGAAGCCTCCTTGCTCTGCAATTGGGTGTCCAAAGGTTTTCTTTATTTTTTGATCTGCTCAGATTGTGACACCAGCAATTTCCTTATTTTTGATACTTAAGAATTCCCAGTGATTGTATTTCTAGCACTTACTTCATTATTTTCCTCAGTTTTTGCCAGCATCTCCTGAAGTGCTCGCACAGAAAGTGATTGCTCCAGCACAAAGTTACAGATGCAGAGGTCTGGTGGGACATACTGAGAAAAGAGAGAGAAAAGAATATGAATACAAGTACATGCTGCTATTTCACAAAAGGCAATTTGTTTTAGGTTCATGTATATTATAATCTTTATTCAGAATACTTGAATGTAATGGTTATCAAGTAATTACAATCATTAAAAGCGTTGCAATTGTGTTGTATATATCCAAGCTACCAGCAAAAATTAGAATAAAATAAAAAGAGATTGCTTACTACAATAAATTAACCGAGTCTGGGTAAATTCAGAAACACTGTCAAAAGCAGTAAATGTGTTTTGTAAAAGCACATGCAGTCTTCTTTAAATTTACTGGCAGTGGTGCTTGGTACTTACGAAACAATATACAGCTATATTCAGCTATTGTGCTTTCTTATTTCTCTTTTAAAAACTTTTGTTAGTTTTAAATCTATGGAACTGCCATTTAAAAAACAGTGTTACTGAAACTGCAGGGTTAATTTAAAGGTTCTTCATTACAGAAAGCAAATTGAATGCACTATACCAATCTCATAGAATTTCATGCTGCTAATTCTGTACAGCTTTTATAACCAAGCTTTTGTATGAAACAGGTATTATTCAATGTTACTGCAACAAAAAATAGGGGTTTCCTGCTCATGAAAAAGACCCTTTTAATGGTAGTAACAGTGGTACTTGAATATTTTTTCTATTTGTTTGCTTAATTTGATTATAACATTTTCAAACAAAAAAAGAAAGAGCCCTCTTTAGAGATTTTTAGGGGAACAATTAACCAAGAAGCTTTATTTAGGGTGTGTAATGCCTTGCACAGCTCAAAACATGCAAACACCATTTACTAATTCTCTTAATTCAAAATGGGTGTGTTTTGGGCATGGCCTGAAACAAACCTGAAAAACAACCCCACACCATAATCCCACCTCCAACAAACTTTACACTTGGCACAATGCAGTTAGACAAGTACCGTTTTCCTGGCAACTGCCAAACCCAGACTTGTCCATTAGATTGCCAGAAGAGGACAATTGCGATTGGTCACTCCAGTGAATGGGTCTCCACTGCTCTAGGGTCCAGTGGCAGGTGCTTTCCACCTCTGCATCCGACACTTTGCATTGCACTTGGTGATGTACGGCTTGGACGCAGCTGCTGAACCATAGAAACCCATTCCATGAAGTTATCTGCACACTATTCTTGAGCTAATCTGAAGGCCACATGAAGTTTGTAGTTATTGACTCTTCAGAAAATTTGGTGACTTTTTCACATTATGCAAGTCAGCATCCGTTGACCCCGCTCCGTCAGTTTTCTTGGCCTACCACTTTGTGGCTGAGTTGCTGCTGTTCCCAAACACTTTTTATTCATTCATTCATTGTCATTATCTCCCGCTTTATCCTCTATTAGGGTCGCGGTGGGGTTCCCCATGCCCATCCAGGGGAGAACGTCTCGGGCGCTGGGCAGATACACTCAGGACAGGGCGCCAATCCATCGCTGGGCACCAAACACTTTTTATTTTCTTATAATTAAGCTGACAGCTTACTGTGGAATATTTAGGAGCGAGGAAATTTCACGACTGGATTTTTTGCACAGGTGGCATCCTATTACAGTTCCATGCTGAAGCTCACTGAGCTCCTGAGAGAGACCTATTCTTTTACGAATGTCTTCTTGCCTAGGTGCTTTATTTTATACACCTGTGGCCATGGTGACCACATGATTGGAACATCTGATTATTTGGATGGGTGAGCAAATACTTTTGGCAATATAGTGTACAAACCTAATTCCAAAAAAGTTGGGACACTAAAAAAATTGTGAATAAAAACTGAATGCCATGATGTGGATATTGCAAATGTCAATATTTTATTCAGAATAAACACAAATCACAGATCAAAAGTTTAAACTCAGAGAATGTATCCATGTAAGGGAAAAATACGTTGATTCAAAATTTCAACAAATCCCAAAAAAAGTTGGGACAAGGCCATTTTCACCACTGTGTGGCATCTACCCTTCTTTTTACAACACTCAATAGACATCTGGGGATAGAAGAGACCAGTTTCTCAAGTTTAGAAATAGGAATGCTCTCCCATTCATATCTAATACAAGCCCGTAACTGTTCAATCGTCTTGGGCCTTCTTTGTCACACCTTCCTCTTTATGATGCGCCAAATGTTCTCTATAGCTGAAAAATCTGGACTGTAGGCTGGTCATTTCAGTACCCGGATCCTTCTCCTACATAGCCATGATGTTGTGATTGCTGCAGAATGTGGCATTATCTTGTTGACAAAAGCAGGGTCATCCCTGAAAGAGAGGACATCTAGATAGGAGCATATGTTGTTCTAGAACCTGAACATAGTTCTCTGCATTAATGGTGTCTTTCCAGACATGCAAGCTGCCCATGCCACAAGCAATCATACAACCTCATACCATTAGTGATGCAGGCTTCTAAAGGGAACATTGATAAAAACTTGGGTTATCCTTGTCTTCGCTGGTCTGGATGACATGGCGTCCCAGTGTGCCATAAACCCCTTCAAATCGTGACTCATCTGACCACAATAAAGTCTTCCATTTTGCCACACTCCATTTTAAATGACCCCTGGCCCAGTGCAAAAGTCTGAGCTTCCTCTTTACACTTTAGAGTTTCAGCTGGCAACGGTGGATGGCACGGTGGATTTTGTTCAATGATGATGCTTTCTGGAAGTATTCATGAGCCTATTCGGTTAGTTCCTTGACAGTGGCATTCCTGTTTGAGGTGCAGTGACATTTAAGGGCCTGGAGATCACGAGCATTTAGAGTTTTACGGCCATGACCCTTACGCACAGCGATTGTTGATCTTTTGATGATGTTATGCACGGTTGATGATAACATAAAAGTCTTTGCTATTTTATGCTGGGTAACATCATTCTGGTACTGCTGCACTATTCTGCACAACAATGGTGGAATTGGTGATCCTCTTACCATCATGGCTTCTGAGAGATACTGACACTCTGAGAAGCTCTTTTTATAACCAATCATGTTGTCAATTGGCCTAATTAGATTTTTCTAGCCACTTATTGCTACTTGTCCCAACTTTTTCGGGATTTGATGACACTGAAATTTTGATTCAAAATATTTTTCCTTTAAAATGTTACATTTTAAATATGGTTTGTATTTATATGATAAACATCTTGAAATGAGGTGTTTTAATTTCTGCCATATTGCCATCATAGCAATGGAAAACATACACAAGCATACACTAATTAAAAATAATTTGTAGGAGGGTAGATAGTAAGTGGAAAAAGTCTCAGCTTTAATTTGATGAGGGATGATAGAAATAAATATTTTAATAAGTTAATAACCACAAAAGTACAAAATCTAGGGTTTTTGTTCTCTAAGACAGTTTAGTAAATGGGGCGGCTGAGAACTTGCCCACATCTAAGATTGGGCAATTTCACAGCCGCGCCATGGATTTAAAATGCAATATAGCAATATTGCTTGCTACATAATTAGAGGTTGTTTCTCAGAATTGAGGGTACGAGAAATTGATCACTTCTCTTCTATCTTTCTAAAGCATTTAAAGGAAGAAGTAGTGCAATGTTTGCATTCATCTACCACTCCAAATGACATTCTTCCAGCTTCAACTGTCAAAAAGGTTTTTGATTCTGTGGGAAAGCTTCTGCAGACAATAGTGAATTTATCACTTAGCTCTGGCTGTGTACCAGAGTGCTTCAAATTGGTGATAGTGTAGCCTATTCTCAAAAAACCTGCGAGCAATCTGATGAACTGTGGGAGTTGCGATCTGTTCCAAGGAGCCCTCTCAACTAAGTAATGTCTGCCGTATTTGCACCTTTTAGTTATGCTGCTCTAGTCAGTTATGCTGGAGTCACATGCTGTGTCAATAAAACTCTGGTTATTACTTAAATGCTGTGCTTAATTAGCTCCAACTGCTTTTCTTGCATGTTTCTTTTGAGGTGACGCCCTTAATGGACTTATATAGTTTTCCAATTGTTAAATACGCACACCTGATCACCACATAATTTGTACATGGATGTCCTACACTGTTGATGCTGCCTGGCAGCTCAAGGAGGACGAGTCCACCACTGAACCTTGGTCCGCCCTTCCGCCCTCTTTTGGGGTTTAAAGGCTTATAACACTGTAAAGCTGCTTCGTGACAAAATTACCATTTCTTTTGAAAATTCTTGTGGTTCATAAACAGTTTTAACAGTTTTTAACCTTTTTAGAAGCAAAACGGTTAATTTGAGAAATTTCAATCTGGCTTTAGGAAGAAACACAGTACAGAGACGTCGCTTGTAAAAATTGTAAATGACCTCTTAAAGAATGCTGATACTGCTAAAGTGTGTGTTTTAGTTTTGTTGGACATAACTGCAGCGTTTGACACAGTTGACCACAGGATCTTGATGCAGAGGTTGCATCAGTGTATTGAGATATCAGGGTCTGCTTTAGGCTGGATTGCCTCATACTTATCTAATAGATCATATAGAATAAGTATTGGAGATAGGTTGTCTTCATGAGCTGATCCTTTATGTGGAGTTCCACAGGGGTCAACGCTTGGTCCCATTTTATTCTCTACATACATGATACCCGTAGGAAGCTTGATGTGTTATTTTAACACTTCTTACCATTTGAATGCGGATGACACACTGCTTTATCTATCTGTACAGAGAAATGATTTTAGCAGATTAGACAGTCTGAAAGAATGCATTAATGTAATGGACTGGATGAGGAGTGATTTTTTAAAAACTGAATGTGGAAAAGTTCTAGTCTTTGGCCCTCAAAGTGTTACAGATGATGTTAAGAAGAAGCTAGCGTCATTGGTTCTTCAGCCAAACCCCTATTCTAGGAGCCTTGGTGTCATTTTTGACTGAGCTGTATTTCACAACACATGCAAAAAATCTTGTGCAGAATTGTTATTTTTAATTGTGAAATGTCAGCAAAATCAGAAAAATGCTCCGTTTTCAAGACACAGAAAAGGTTATTCATGCTTTCATATAATGAAGTTCAAGTTATTTATTTATATACTGCTTTTTTACAATAGTAAATTTTAATAAAGCATATTTACAGTGTTATAAGCTTTTAAATCCCCAAAGACCAAGCCGAAATGACAGTGGCAAAAAAGTAAATAAAAATAAAATAATAATTAAAAAATAAATAAATAAAACTCCCTACCTTATCACTATACCAAGGAAGAAACCTTGGGAGGACTAAGGTTCAGTGGGGGACTCATCCTCCTTGAGTGATTATCATGCCTTTACTACTGTAATGCTCTCTTCACTTGTCTTAGTCAAAGGGAAATGGCACAGCTGCAAATGGTCCAAAATGCAGTCGCCAGAGATGTTAATAGATCTAAAAGAAGTGAGCATATTAGTCCAATACTGGCATCTCTGCACTGGCTGCCAATTGATTTCAGAGTTCAATTTAATGTTTTGGTTTTTAACATACCAGGCAGTGCATGATGATGGTCCAGAATATATTTCTCATCTTTTAGTACAATATTCTAGTTCCAGGGCTCTAAGAGAAAGCGTAAGGGAGAATGTGTGTTTCTGTTTATGCCACCAGGTTGTGGAACTCCTTGACTACGGATGTTGCTGGGGCAATGTTGTTTTTTAAACAAGGGTTTAAGACATGTTTTTATCATCGAGCCTTTGAAAATGGGCATTAGCTGATATTTTTGTCTGCTATATTAGCTGGTATTTATGTCTTTTAGATGGGGATGTGCCCATTGATGATTTATTTTTATTCTATTAACATATTATGGATGTGTATTTTGTGTGTAAAATGTTTTTTAAGTGTAAATTCTGTCTTCTCTTTTATACTGTATTTTATCTATCGTAAAGCACTTTGTAGCTGGTCTTGGAAAGGTGATGTACAAATAACCGAAAAAGTGTGTTTACACAAACCCAAAGACGCAGCTTTATCTAGAAGGTTAGATGGCATTTCCAAATAAATAAAACGCCATCGTTCTTCAGGCAATGATTATTTAAATTTGGGAAACATTATGAAACCTCCTATTAGTATATGGGTATACAAATTTAGCTCTGGTCTTAAATGTTTAAGTACAGTTAGAAAAAGACTAACTTAGTTTTTTTAAAGTTGGAAAATATTTTGCATGTTCCAGCCACAGCTGGTGATGAATTACTTCAGGAATTTCAGTATTTATTAAGCTCTGCATCAATTCCATTGACTTGTGACAATCAAACTATCAATATCTTTGTATGTTGATGACTTTGAGGTCTGCAATCCGTTAGGCACCTCATGAAAGAAACACAAACTTTGTGGTGTCTACTGGGTTCTTAATAATTTGTCCCCTAGGTCTCATTCAGCACTTTCAGCTATCTACCTAACTGTTTTATGTAAAAGTAATGATGTAAGGGGGGCGCTGCATAGGATGTAGACGTGCTTCTCCGCTGCTCTGAGAGAAAATGAACTAATTTCATTAATTTAATAAAACATAACAATTTGTTCTTCCTGAAACGGCTCTCGAGCGCGTCCTACACACACCGCGTCTCTTTCAAATACTTTTCTGAGGAGAAAAATGTCATCTACCCGCAGTAAGATGGAATCATCTAAGCCGTAAGTCTGCCATTCCTCCAGCTGCCGCCGCGCCCGAGGGAGAGGTCCACTCTCCTGAAAGTGTGATTAGCACTTCGGTGTTACAAACGATGATGGACAACACTTAAGTCGGACATTTGTGGCAAGCTGGATACGTTTACTTCAGTTTTGTGTTCGGAAATTGCGGCTGTGAAATTGGAAATTCCAACCTAATTAACCCTTTGCAACAAAAACTTGAGTCGCATGATGTAATGCTGCGGGAATTTGAGCGCTGCGCGGAAGATAACAGTGCACAACTCACTGAATTACAAACCGCGGTTGGTAAGCTTACCACCTAATGCCAACGTCTAGAGGACAGGTTTGAGGACCTCGAGGCCTGCTCTAGAAGAAATAATCTGCAGATAATTGGGATCCCTGAAGGAGCGGAAGGCACTCAGGTTATGGATTTTGTTGCAGGGCTACTTCAAGAAGTGCTCAAGATGGAGGAGTGGCCGATGTTAGACCGCGCACACAGAAAAAAAAACAGGCTGAAAGAAGGTGAACTTCCAAGACCCGTTATCACAAAGGTGCACTTTTTTCAAACCCAAAACCAGATCTTGCAGCAAGCCGGAAAATCTACGCCACTGTATTATGGTGACAAGAAAATTTTTATTTTCCCGGACTACACTTCATCCGTTGCACGCAGACGAGCGGCCTTCGTTGATGTCAAACGTCGGTTACGATCCTGCTCAGATGTTAAGTTTGGCCTGCTCTACCCGGCTACTCTACGAGTCATCCTCCCTGTTGGGAAACAACACAGATTTGAGGACGTAAAGGAAGCCACGGACTTTACTGACAAGCTTTGCAAGCAGTTGCAATTAAAGTAGAGAAGTGTGAGTTATCTTTTGCGAGAGTTTAAACATTTTTTTTCCTTCCTTTTTTTTTCTAATATATAAAACGTTTATATGTGTGCAGTCGTGTTGTGGGTTTCGCGTTCCGACAGTTGTTATTACCTTATTGTTAATGTTGTGTTAATAGCTTTTATTTAACTATTTGTTTTCTCTTTTATATAGCATTTCAGGATTAAGAAATTGCTATGGAGTGGTTTGTGCTAGGGTTATTGGGAAGATTCACTTTACACATCTCATTTGGAGAGATGTTTGTTAAAGGGGGGGTGGAGAATTTTGAGTTCATTACTTTCTTGATTTTTTTGTATTTTTGGTGTTTTACCTTTGTTTTCTTTTTCTGTTAGACCAGTCATTTGAATTCAATTACTAATATCTTGGAAGCTTCACAACATTTTTTCTATTTATAATATCACTTACTTTTTTATCAGAATGCACTCCATAACACATTCTCATCACAGGGGGGGGGGGGGTTATATTAGATTTATAAGCTGGAACTGTAAAGGCCTTAATTCTCCAAAGAAGCGCACTAAAGTGTTCCAGCACTTATCACATCTAGGCGCTCAGGTGGTCTTTCTTCAGGAGACACATTTGGAGAGTTTCGAAGGGTCCAAACTTAAAGCTAGATGGGTTGGTCAGTCTTATTGTTCTTCTTTTTCTGGTGGCAATTTTATTTCGCAAATCAGTCCCGTTTATTTGCTCAAATATAATCTCAGATTCAAACGGACGGTACATTATACTTACTGGCAAACTATTTGAGACACCTGTTCAAATTAAGACCATGATGATTTTTTCAGGCAGCTTTTCTCAAACATCCCTGACATGTCCACATATGCTCTCATTTTGGGCGGATATCTTAATTGTTGGCTTGACCCAATCCACGACCGCTCCTCCAATAAGCCTGCCACAGAGTCCAAATCAGCCACACTGATTAAGACATTTATAAAGGACCTCGCAATCTCAGATTCATGTTCAATGACCAGGATCAATGAAGCCAATGAAGTATTTTTTGAATGTGCGCAGACCAGTAGTAGAATTGAAAATTAGGAAGGGATAGCCCACCATCAGATCTAAATCTCTGTAAGAGTAAGTTTCTTACTCTTGGGACTTTCCCATTACATATAAAATTTGTAATATATTGATCGAGGGATTTAAAAAACTTTTTGGGCAGCATCAGTGGGATGTTCTGAAACAAAAACAGAAACCTAGGTAAGACATTCATCTTAATGACATTTATTCTTGCCATTAAAGATAGAGGAAGAGAATTCCATCTTTTTAGGTCTAGTTTAAGTCTACTCAATAATTGGGTAAAATTGCTGTCAAAGAGGGATGGTAAAGTACAAGAAATATGAATTCCTAAATATTTTAATCCCATTAAAGCAAGTTTTAAGGGTAGAGATGATTGTTTAAGTGAAAGCGCTAAATGGTTTAGTGGACAACATTCGCTGTTCTGCAGATTCACTCTGTATCCTGAGAAAGAGCAAAATCTCCTTAAAAGTGACAAAATTGGAGAAAGACTGTTTAATGGATCAGTGACATATAAAAGCAGGTCATCTGCATAAAGAGATCATTTTAGCTCCATACCTGAGCGAGAAATTCCTTCATAAGAAATAAGAGACTTTAAGGAAATGGACAAAGGTTCAATAGCAAGAGCAAATAGTAGGGGGAACAAAGGAGACCCCTGTCTAGTTCCATGATACAGAGAAAAATAGTCAGAGTGAACACCATTAGTATGGAAACTGGCTTTTCAATTTTAAATTTGTCCCCAAGACCAAATTTCTGTAGGATTTTAAATAAGAGATCACAACTTCTGGGGAAGAGGAGGATTGTCCAGCAAAAATAACATTTAAAAGTGTACGGACGTTGAAAAAGAGCTGACGCCCTTTAATGAATCCGTTTTGATCTGGCGAAATTATGCTTGGAAGGATATTTTCTAAACGCAATGCAAGAACCTTTGCCAGAACATTAACATCAATATTTAGAAGGGACAGCGGTCTATAAGAGCCACAGTCAGTAGGGTCCTTGTCCTTTTTTAAAAGGAGGGAAATGGAAGCTTGAGTCATGGTAGGTGGTAGCATCCCTGATAAAATAGATTAATTAAAAACTTCTAAAAGAATAGGTGCCAACTTATCTATGAATGCTTTTAAGAATTCCGACTGGAAATCCGTCAGAGCCGGGTGCTTTTTTAGTCTGCATTGACTTAAATGCAATAATTAATTGTGATTTCTTGCAGAAGTAAAGGTGAATTCAGACTACATGCAGCCTCGGAGTCAACTGTAGGGAACTCTAACCCCTCCAAAAAATTTGTCATATCACTTTCAATGTATTCTGTCTCATAGAGATTTAAATAAAAGGATTTGAAAACATTATTTATTGATAATGGATCTGTGCATATCCTTCCAAATGGATCTTTGCAGCCCGTCTCTTAAATTGATGAGCCAAAAGCCTAGAGGACTTGTCGCCATGTTCATAATAAATGGTACGTGTACGTAACAACAACTGTTCAGCATCCGCAGTTGTAAGAAGATTAAATTTAGACTGTAAGCAAAGACGCTGTTTCAATAGAGCAGGTGACGGACTAGTTTCATTACGTTTATCTATGTCTGCAAACATCTATCTTTGACATCAAGTCAAGCAGCATAGCTTTCTGGGTTTTTTTTACATATGCAGTGTAAGAAATTATCTGACCTTGCGAATATGCTTTAAAAGTTTCCCACAGCAAAGAATATGAGGTAGTGTCATTTTTGTTAGTGGCAACGAAGTCATCAACTGAGGTAGAGATAAAAGTGATGAAAGCTTGATCTGATAATAATAGCGAATTGAACCTCCAGTTTAGCAAAGAAATAGGGCGACCAGAGAATGTTATATTCATAGTGAGCGGAGCATGGTCTGAAAGGACTATAGGATGATAGTGTCAGGGTTGGACACCTGGCTCGCTTCTTTTACACCACACCGCTCCGCTCAGCGCCGCCCGAATCTAACAGATAGTCAATAGGACCAACTTCATGAATAAGATAATTGTCTATAAAAAAATAATCAATGCGGGAATAAGTCTGGTGTGGATGTGAATAAAATAAGAATGCTTTAGTGGAGGGATTATAATATCTCCAAGGATCAATAGCAGCGTTACTAGTGATGAAATCAAAAACCGATTGAGCCATAGAGGATCGGGATGATACAGAAGAATTTGAGTGATCCAATACTGGATCAATTATACAATTAAAATCCCCACCCATTATTAAAAAAAATTGTATTCAAAGAGGGAAAAGAACTAAACAATTTATTCATAAAATTAGGATTATCAAAATTTGGAGCGTAGACATTTACAAATAAAACTGGGGTGTTAAACAAAGAACCTCGAATAATCAAATATCTACCGTTAACATCTGTGATGACCCCATCTGCCGCAAACTGAATCCCTCTTCTGACCATAATTGCAAGCCCTCTTGTGTTAGAATTAAATGTTGAATGAAATACTTCCTCCATCCAAGAGCATTTTAATTTAAAGTGATCACTATTTCTAAGATGGGTGTCCTGTAAAAATATAATAGCATTCATTCGTTTTAAATGAGCAAATACCCGTGACCTTTTAACTGCATTGTTTAAACCATTCACATTCCAACTTACAAATCTGACAGGGGACCTATTCTTTAAGTTAAAATGTGAATTAATCATTTAGATTACCTTAAATTTAATGCAAAACAGTGCCAGCTGAAGGGGAAAAGGTGAAGAACGCACAACCACATTTACTTACATCAGTGATTCTCAATTATTTTGTGTTAAGCCCCCCCTAGGAAAAAGAAAACATTTTGCGCCCCCCCCCCACACACACACACTCACCCCCCCCCATCCATTACGACCACTGTAGTATGATTTGTCTATAAATTTGTTATAATTTATAACAATAAAGAAAACAAAAAAGAAAGAAATATAGATCAACTTGGAACAAAGAATCATTTTATTAACTTTGTTTTTTAGTTTGTAACAGAAACAAATGAAATCCTTATTTAAACTAGAAACATTTTTGAACTGACTTGAATTTGATACTGAAAAATAAAATTAAATAAATAAATAAATAATAATACATTAAAATTCATCAGCAACATTTTTTTAATCAAAATAATGAAGACAGAACTCAAGTCTCCAACGGGCCCGTTTTGCAGCACCGCTTTTTTGAAGTAGCTTTCATAAAGCGGGATGGTTGCTGGCTCTGCGCGTCACGTTTTCGATTAAAAACTCAAGCAGCTTATCAGCGTGATTGGGGTGTAATATCTTTAAGTGACGCCTTCATTTATTTGGCTTCACGCTGTACGCTGCCAACATTTTAAGACACAGAAGACACACCGGTCTTTCTTCGTCTCCCACCTTAGTTACAGTGAAACCAAGCGCTATATAAGCTTCGACATTGTTTCCTCGTTTTAGTTTTTGGTTGACTTTTGTTGGTCTCGTTATCTTCGTCTCTCTCCGTCTTTCTCTCCGCCATCTCTGTTAAATATTTTTCCAAGTTGTCTCTTGAGGGTTCACTACACTTAATATCAATTGCTCTGTGATATCTTGTTATGCGCCCCCCCCCAGGCACCGCACTACGCCCCCCCAGGGCACTACCCCCCCCCCCTCCCACACAAAAACATACATACAACTATACCCATCCACAAGAAACTACCTACCCAAAAACTTTCACACTCACAGAAAATAATACTACTCGGGCTCCAACAGAAGCCAACTGAATAAAGATAGTACTCCCGTTTGCTCAACATGGTTAGACAGGTGGGGCCCACGGGAAATATATTGATCAACAAACAAATAATGCAAAATGCACCATCAACCAAGATAGAATAAACAATAATTTAATAAATGTCTGAATATCCACCCATTAAATAAAATAAATAAATAATAGGAAGGAAATAAAGGGAAAAATAATTAGAAAAAAATACTTGAAAAATAAAAGGCCCCTAAATATAGGAAGCTTATTTAAAGAATATAACTGTCACATAACGGGTGCGCGCTGTCCGGAGAGAGCGGCACAGCGCGGTGCGGATGCAGGAAGCGAGCCAGGCGACCAGGTAAGCGAACAAATAAGTTTATTAACACACTGTAGCGGGAACGCCGCTGAAGGCACGGCGGAACGTGCCGGGAGCAAACATACCAATCTATATCGGCGGGAAGGCGCCGCTGAAGGCACGGCGGGACGTGCCGGGAGAAAAACCCAAATATATATCGGCGGGAAGGCGCCGCTGAAGGCACGGCGGAACGTGCCGAGATAAAACAAACAAAAACTAAACACACCTGCAGACACCCGTTTTGTGACAGAATGCTGACCTCAACACCGGGCGAAGTCCAGGATTCCTCCTCTGGGTAAGTGAGCGTTTTTTTCTTTTTTTTCTCCGCGGTCGCGCTCGCCCCGGCGGTCGGTCAGCTCGAGCAGTTAGCATCGCTAGCCGCGTTAGCTTCTGCGCTAGCCCGCCAGCAGCCGCTTCCTCCGGCTGCGGCACCGGCTATATTAACTCGGCGCTAGCCCCGCCAGTAGTCGCCGCATTCTCCGGCTGCAGCCATCGGCTTTTTTATTCCGGCACTAGCCCTGCCATTAGCCGCGCTTTTCGGCTGCAGCACCGGCCACTTTATTCCGGCACTAGCCCCGCCATTAGCTCTGGCTATCTTCTCTCGGCGTTAGCCCCGCCATTATTCGAGTCCCCGGCTGCAGAATCCCGGCTTCATTAATCCGGCGCTAGCCACGCCAATAGCCGTTCCCCCACTGCAGCAATCTGGCTACAGTAGCCTGGCGCTAGCCACGCCTTCTCTTCCCCGCTGCAGTGCTCGCTCCCCAGAGGTTGGAGTGATGAGGGGAATCAATCGGGTTTCGGAATATGAGGATATTGTGCTCCCTCTCTCTGCCCCGATTAAGCTCCCAGCACCCTGCGACGGGGTGGCTTTGAAGCCACTGCCTTATATTATCGCCTGTCACAGGGTGTTTGAACTGGTGACCAGTCGGGAGCTTTCGGAGCGTAAGAGGGTGCTATTCTACCTCTCCCGTCTCCTGGGACCTGCACTGAGGTGGGCCGAGGGCCTGGTGGCCTCGGGGGACGTCTGCCTCACCTCAGCGAGCCGATTCGAGGCTGCGCTCTTGGCCCGGTTTGCCCCGGGCTCAGATGCCTGCTCCGTCGGTGAGCACTTGGACGCGGTGAAGCGGCAACTTCCCATCGGGCAAGTTGAGGATCACCCGCTCCGCGAGTTCTTTCTCGCCGCTAAGGATCCGCCGCGTGATCCTCCATGCGAGCCTCACTGCTCCACGGATCACCCGCTCCGCGAGTTTTTTCTCGCCGCTAAGGGCCCGCCGCGTTATGTTCCGCGCGATTCCCCGCGCGATCCCCCCGGCGAGTTGCCCTGGAGTGGTAGCGAGTCTCAGAGTGAGACGCGGGGGCAGTCTGCGCGTGGGGACGCTACTCTCCGTCCCGGGGTGCCCCGATCGCGTGCCTCCACTGGCTGTCAGCGAGCCATGGAACACTGTCTGCGAGCTGCTCTGCCCCCGTATTGAGCCGCGCTGCGCCGCCAGGGTCTCTCCCCTCGCTGTCAGCGAGACCTCGCCTGCCGCGACTAGGGTTCCGCCCGCGTTACATGAGCCTCGCAACTTTCCTCGCGTCTCTCCACGCGATTCTCCACGCGACTCTCCACGCGACTTTCCACGCGACTCTCCACATGACTCTCCTCGCGTCTCTCCTCGCGCCTCTCCACGCGTCTCTCCTCGCGTCTCTCCACGCGTCTCTCCACGCGTCTCTTCACGCAATTCCCCACGCGTTACTCTTCGCGGTACTCCTCCCGGTTCTCCTCGCGGTTCTCCTTGCGTTTCAACGCGCGGTTCTCCTCGCGTCTCTGCACGCGGTTCTCCTCGCGACTCTCCTCGCGATTCTCACCGCGATGCCCGTCGGGTTTCTCCTCGCGATTCTCACCGCGATGCCTCTCGGGTTCCTCAGAGATCCACGGAGCAACCGCCCTGCGACTGTGAGCCATGCCGTGCCTCTAGAGCATCCCCGCTCAACGGTTGCCATCCTGCGTCGGTCGCGTCCGTCCCCGAGCCGTCCGGGTTGTCATTAGGGTGCGTCCGATGCTCGGTGACTGCCACGGTAGATCAGGACTGTGTGTTAGGTGGTGTGGCCATGGTACTGGTGCTCTCCTTTTGTGTCCAGGTGGCGGTGAGGAGGGAGACTGAGAGCCGAGTTGGGGTGACCAGCGCATCTTCTGGGGTGCAGTCCTGTGGTCCGAGGAGGAGGCCGAGGCCGTCTATTTCCCCCCTCAGGACCATACCACGGCCGCCCTGGACTTCAATGCCTCCGCGCTGGATTATCGGAACCAGTCTCAGGACAATGTGCTACCCGCTCCGGATAAGGTGGTTGTTGGACTGGAGTGTTGGGGTGCGGTTCCACCCGCATGGGACTCTGGACCTGTTCAAGCCCGGTTCATGGACCATAACTGGGTCACCTCCGCGTTCACTCGGGTCACCTCCGCGTCCACTCGGGTCACCTCCGCGTCCACTCGGGTCATCTCCGCGTCCACTCGGGTCATCACCGTGTCCACTCGGGTCATCACCGTGTCCACTCAGGTCATCACTGCGTCCACTCGGGTCACCTGTGCGTCCACTCGGTTCACCCCTGCGGTCGCGTGTACTCCAGTCGCCCCCAGGCCTGCGGTTGTCTCTCCGGTCTTCGAACCCGCTGTTCCTCGGGTCCCTGTTTTCACATTCGGCTCTCCCGCACCGGAGTCCGCATGGGGGTTGGGTAGCCCACGCGCTCACAAGGGGTCACAGTGCCGTCGCGCACACAAGGGGTCTCATCCTCCTAGTACCCACAAGGGGTCTCGGCGCCCCCGCATCCTTAAGGGGTCTCGTCCCCCTCATAAAGGGTCTCGCCGCCCTCACATGGAGGAGCCACGCCACCGCACACACAAGGGGTCGTGTCCTCCTCGCGGGGGGGGGGGGGGGGGGGGGGGGGGGGGGGGGGGGGGGGGGGGGGGGGGGGGGGGGGGGGGGGGGGGGGGGGGGGGGGGGGGGGGGGGGGGGGGGGGGGGAAGGGGTCTCGCCGCCCTCACAAAGGGTCTCGCCGCCCTCACATGGAGGAGCCACGCCACCGCACACACAAGGGGTCGTGTCCTCCTCGCGCTCCTAAGCGCTTGAGGCGCCCCCGCATCCTCAAGGGGCTTCACGCCCCTCGCTTCCGCGAGGGGTCACTGCGCCCCCACATCCTCAAGGGGTCTCATCCCCCTCGCACCACTAGGGGTCACTTCACCCACACCCTCACACGGGTTCACGGCGCCTCCGCTCCCCCGGTCACGTCGTCCCCGCACCCGGTAGGGGCCGCCTCGCGTTCCTTGTGCCCCCTTTTGTTTTTTTTTTCTCTTCCCGGGTGCCTTTGCCCCCCGGTTGTTTTGGGGGGGCAATATGTCAGGTTGGGAGGGCTGGGCCACTCCCCCTTGTCACCCGTGTTTCGGGTTTGGCCTTGTAGGGCTTCCGTAGGTAGGGCCCGATCTGCTTGTATGGGGATTGGGTCCTACCTGATCACATGTGACCTGCCGGCATGTGCCTGTCAGCATTAGCCTAAATGTTACTTCGGGTGTTTGCGGATGTGTTTTCTTTTCTTTTCTGTTTATCCCGGCACGTTCCGTCGTGCCTTCAGCGGCGGCTTCCCGCCGATATAAATTTGGATATAAGCTTCCGGCACGTCCCGCCGTGCCTTCAGCGGCGTGCAGTGTGTTAATAAACGTATTTGTTCGCTTACCTGGTCGTCTGGCTCGCTTTCTGCATCCGCACCGCGCTGTGCCGCTCTCTCCGGACAGCGCGCACCCGTTTTGTGACAATAACATGGCCAAATGCTCCACTTTTACTGCTTATAAGCCAATAAGCATAGGTTGTTATAAAGTTCAGGGCGAATAAAGCACCACAAAAAAAGAAAAAGGTAATTCAAGTTCAAGTTCAAGTTATTTATTTATATAGCACTTTTTACAACAGTACATTGTCACAAAGCAGCTTTACAGAATGAAAAGCCTTTAAACCCTCAAAGAGCAAGCCGAAGCAACAGTGGCAAGAAAAAACTCCCTTTTATGTTGTTATTCAAGAAAGAAACCTTGGGAGGACCAAGACTCAGTGGGGGACTCATCCTCCTTGAGCGGCCAGGCAGCAACAACAATGTAGGACAGCCATGTAGAGACATTTAACAAATGGAAAAACTAAAACTAAAACTAAAAACTAATTAAAATAATAATAATAAAAATAATATATATATATATATATATATATATATATATATATATATATATATATATATATATACACACACAAAAAAAAAAAAAAAAAAAAAAAAAAAAAAAAAAAAAAAAAAAAAAAAAAATATATATATATATATATATATATATATATATATATATATATATATATATATATATAAAACTCCTTCAATTTTGCATAGAAGTTTGCGAACATTGTTAAAGGCACAACGCGCTTTCGCCGTTTTAGAAGTAAAGTCTGGGAACACTGAAATGGTCATGCCCGAGACTGCAATCCGATGCTGTCATCTGGCCTTACCGAGAACGTCCCCGCAGTCTTCATAATAGTGTAGTTTCACTATTATGGAGCGAGCAGGCTCTCCAGGCTTCGGTGCGGGAGCCAGAGAGCGGTGTGCTCTGTCCACCAGCGGACATTTATCCATCGAGAAAGCATCTTTGAGAAGCTTGGATATGTTCAACGCAGTCAGAGAAAACGACCCGTCCTCAGTAATTCCCACAATTCGGACATTTTGACGGCGCGACCTTGCTTCTAAATCCTCACATTTTGCATCCAGTTTGACAATTTCTTTAGTCAGAAATTCAACTTTGTCCTGAAGCACAACAACGTCGTCAAAACACGCTGAGAGAGTATGCTCAACCTCAGAAACCGTACCTTTCACTACAGCCAATTCAGACCGTAGTGCTGCAAAATCTCGCATAAGTTCCGCTTTAATGTCCTATAATTACGTTCTAATCTTGGAATGATGGTCATTCAAAATAGTTTGGAGTTCAGTAACAACAGCGCAAACCAACTCTGACCTTAAAGCGTCGGTATCTAGGGTGGAAGCAGATGTAGCTGAGGCCCCTGAAGGCGAGGATGCAGCATGCAAAGTAGGCCAGATGAGCGACTGCGTCGAAGTCGACGATTTATTACATTTTGGAGGCATTATAACCTATGTAACAGTAGCTGCTAGAACAACCAAGCAATAATTAGAGGATAAATCCTCTAATGTACTAAAATTGAGTGACGAAAAAGTGTTTCTGTATTCAAATTTTAATATTTCCTAAGAGCGCCACTAAACTCACGTCTAGTCCATAACGAGTCAAAACCGGAAGTCCATGCCCCTGTCTTAATGAATATCACATTTACAGAGAAAAGTATCCATGGCGTTTTAACTCATTGTTGCTGTCTAATGATGATTTTATAACTTACATTTCTAATTAGATTGATTATTTTTTTAGTGTTAACGATACCCCCGGAATCTCTGCATCTATTTTGTGGGAAACACTTATGACACCTATAAGTGTATATAAGGGGGGTTATAATTTCTTACAGGGATGAGGGATATTGCTCAAACAGACCATCAATATGCGCTAATATCCCCTTCTGTGGACGTCTACAAACATCGGCTTTCTTGCAGACAGAGTTTGATATCTTGACCTCAGATAGGGCAGCAGAGTTACTACTAAAATCAAAATCGAACTATTTTGAATTCGGCGACAAGGCCTGTAAAATCTTGGCCCATCAATTAAGACATGCTGTCACTTTTTATCAAATTTATCAAATTCAAACGTCATCAGGAATCCCATCAGACCCTATTAGGATAAATAACAATATTATAGCACACTATATACATCTGATGTAGAGGCAGATGTTAATGATCTTAATAATTTCCTTGACCCATTGGAAATTCCTCTGCTGGATCAGGACTCAATTAAGAACTTAGATGAACCAATCACAATATTAGAGCTTTCACAAGCTGTTAAATTTATGCAAACTGGTAAAAGCCCAGGTCCAGATAAATTGGCCCCATTACTATCAAACATGTTTAACGAGTCATTTGAATTAGGAAACCTACCCACAACTCTTAATCTGAACTTAATCAGGCTATAATATCACTTATATTAAAGAAAGCTTAGGATCCTCTCAATTGCTCTTCATACCGTCCAATTAGCCTATTGAATGCAGATTACAAACTTTTATCGAAAACTCTCGCTCTCCGATTAGAGACAATATTACCTGCAATCATATCTCCTAATCAGACTGGCTTCATTAAAAACAGACACCTTTTCTTCAATACACGTCGTCTGCTTGATGTAATAAATAGCCCCCCAGACCCTGGTTCAATAGAAGCCATAATATCCCTGGATCCAGGGAAAGCTTTTGACCGGGTGGAATGGAAATATCTTTTTTTTTTATGTCTTGGAAAAATTTGGCTTTGGAGGAAAATTACTTAAATGGGTTAAACTGCTGTACGTGTCATTGTTAGCGGCTGTGAGGACCAATAATGTTCAGTCCGATTTTTTCCCTCTTTTTCGCTCTGCTAGGCAGGGCTGCCCTTTAAAGCCCTCTGCTGTTTGCTTTGGCTATCGAGCCCTTATCACTAGCTCTTTGTGGTGACCCTCAGGTTCAGGGAATAATGAGGAATGGTCTGGAATAAAAGGTGTCGTTATACACAGATGATTTACTTTTATTTCTCTCTAACCTACAAACATACTTTGGGAATACTTGAATCATTTGCCTTTATATCAGGTTATAAATTAAATCTAAATAAGAGCGAAATTCTCCCCCTAAATAATGTGGCTCGTGAATACTCATGTAATACTCTATTTAAATTGGCTAACCATAGTTAAATTGGCTAACCACAGTATTTAGTGTCAGAGGCCGCAGCGCTGCGGCACGTTGCCCTAGCCCCGCCTACTAATCAGCGCGCGTTCTCCGTGCACCAGGTGAGGTTCATTGTTTCCAGGTTCTTTCTTTCCTTTATAAGGCTTTCCGTTTCGCTGGCCGGGCGCGAAGTATTGGTCGTTCACGTCATTACCAAGCGTTATCCTTGTGATATCTCCTGCATTCTTTCTCAGTGTTCTTCCGTGTTTTGGTCTCCGTTGGGTGAGTGCGATTTCGAGTGTGTTTAGTGGTAACGTGTTTCTCTCTCTCTGTTCCCCGCTTCTTCCGACCTCTCGTCCTCCCTCTCTCCCTTTCCCTCGTCCCTGTCCCTTCCTTCCTTTTTATAGTTTAGGTTTCTGTGTGTGAGTGGTGTTTGAAAGGAAAGTCCGTGTCTGTCATTCCGTGTATAGAATCCCTAACTCATTCACACTTTTGTTTACTAACCACTTTCCTTGTCGGTGAATATAACACATTTAGACCATCTTTCACTAATCACTTCACTGTCTCCTGATTCTAGTTCCCCGTCGGTGTGTTACCTTTCCCACCGTCCATCCTAGGTTCTCCCTGGTTGCCACCCTGTCCAGCACTTCACTTCCTCTTACTTGCTCCTATTTTATTTAGCTCCTTTTTTCAATCTGTTTTCCACTCTCTTTGTTTATTCTATCCCCCAGTGTTTATATTTTGTGTTGGTGTTGATTTGTGTTCTTTTTTCTCCCTTGTGCTTGTTACCAGGTTCACTGCCAGTCCTGGTACTCAAGCAACGCACGTGATGTACAACAAGGGCTCCTGTGATCCCGCTGCGGATCACCTACTCGTCCAAGTGCCGCTTGGTCGCCGCTGTATTATTGGTTTAATTAAACCTCCATTGTTTCTGCATCTACGTCTCCTCTGTTCCCTCTGAACCAGATGCTAACATTTAGGAATTCAGGTGACAGATGATGTCAGAAATCTTTCACTCCACTTTTAGCACAATTAAAAAAGGATTTGACTCGATGGTCTATATTAAATTTGTCACTAGCTGCATGAATTAATTCCATTAAAATGAATGTCCTTCCTAAATTTCTTTACTTATTTCAGTGTCTACCACTTTTTTTACCCCAGAGTTTTTTTCATAAATTGGACTCCCTTATTTCAGAGTTGATTTGGAACAGAAAAACACTAAGGTTGCATAAGCAACTTTAACAAATACCTCAGGAGCTTGGGGGTATGGCATTACCAAACTTCAAATTCTACTTTTGGGCGGCCAACCTTACAGTTATACAATGCTGGTTGCAGCATAGTCCTTATTCTGCATCCCCAGCCTAGCTTCAGATGGAGGCTAACTCCGTCAAACCGGCTTCACTTGGTGCTTTAATTTGTTCACTAAGCAACACATCTTACTCATCTTACACTAAGAATGTCTTAGTTAGAAGTACCTTGAGAATATGGAACCTACTTAAGGGTCACTTTCATATAAAATCGCCCTCTATCTTTGCACCGATCGCTGAAAATCTTTTTTTTCACCCATTATTAGTAGATGGCGCATTTAATATTTGGTCCAATTTGGGTATTAAAACATTTAAGGATTTATATATTAATTCATTTATTCATTATCTTCCACTTTTATCCTCTATTGGGTCGCGGTGGGGTTTCCCATGCCCATCCAGGGGAGAACGTTTCGGGCGCTGGGCAGATGCACCCAGGACAGGGCGCCAACCTATCGCTGGGCTGATTTATATATTAATAACACATTCGCAACATTTCAACTGATAGGTTCTTATTACCTAAGCACCAGTTTTTTTAGATTTCCACAGTTTCCTGTACTGCCAGAGGATCTGTTTCATCTCCAACGGCTGATTTCATATCCTTTGTCACTCTCCTTGCCAGACGGCTAATACTTCTCAAATGGAAGTCACCTATATCTCCTTCATATACACATTGGATTAGAGACATTATTCATGTCTTAAAAGTAGAGAAGTTTATGTATATTAGGACTGGCTTATTAAAGAAATTCCACAGAGTTTGGGACCCTTTCTTGGACTGTGTCACCAAAATATCCACTCTGGACTGCCCTTATTCGGTGGAGATTTTATTGTTTACCTCTCCCTGTGACTTCTCTCTAGTCTTCATATTGTTCTATAAAGATGACCGGTCTACTATCTTTGATCTTCTATTTATTTTTTGATTTTTTTTATTTTTTATTTATTTTCATTTTTTGTTTATTATTTTACGTTATTGGTTATTATAAGCTTGTGTGTTGCCTTTATTTTTTATGTAATTATTACAGTACCTATGTTTAAAATGTTATGTTTAATGTTTAAAAACAATAAAAAGATTACTAAAAAAAAAAAAAGTAACGATGTAAAAACTTATGGCTTTGGAAAGGTTTTAGAGCCCCTTTTACTGGATTTGAGTACTTTAGAGAAGCATGGTGTTTTCATTTCAGGGCTTGGAGTATTCATGAAAGGAACAGTCCAGTCTGTCATTGCAGATAATTTAGGAGCACATGGGCTAGCTGGCTTCGTTGAAAGTATCTCTGGTGATTACTTCTGCAGGTTTTGTACAGGTAGGAGATCAGAAGTCCGTGCTAAGGCTGTGCAGACTGGTAATTTTGACCTTCGAACAAACGAAATTCATGAGGTACATGTTGATGCTGCAAAGGAAAGCTCAGCTGTCTGCTGTGGTGTAAAGAGAGGGTGTGTTTTAACTGAAAATTTGTCTAATTTTCATGTTACTGAGGGTTATCCACCAGACATTGTGCGTGACTTATTTGAGGGTCTTATACCAGTTGAGCTTGCACTTTGCATAAGTGTGTTTATGTCCAAGAAGTATTTTTCTCTTAAAACTCTGAATATGTTGGTCCTGAAATTTCCATACAAGTTTGGGGATAAAACTAACAGACCCCATGTTATAGCACACACCTTTTCCTCTACAAAGACCATAGGAGGTAATGCACATGGACATTGGAATTTATTAAGATTACTCCCATTTATTATTGGAGACTTAATACCACAGGCTGAGCCAGCTTGGCTTGTAGTTCTTGACTGCACCTGTTCATAATGAAGTGACAATTGCATATCTGGACTGCAAAATTGTAGAGCTTTTCCCTACACGACTTATACCCAAGCATTACTATCATGAACACTACACTCAAATGATTCAGTTCTTTGGTCCTTTGGTGGGGCAGTGGACCATGAGGTTCGAAGCAAAACATAACTTCTTTAAAAAAGTTGTGTGCCATACTAATTGTTTCAAAAATATAGCATTAACACTTGCAGTCAATCAGCAAATGATTGCATATCACATGAATTTTTCCAGTATTAAGAAGTCTTCATTAGTTGTTTCAATTGTTTCAACACTTCCTGTGGGCATCCTAAACAGGGCAATAGTGGCAAGTGTAAGATCTCATTGAGATCATTGAGGTTCATCTTGCAAAAAATGTCTCAGACAAAGGAATCAGTTACAGAATTGGCATGCTAATTGCTAAAGGGTCAACTGGTGATCTACTTGAGTTTGCAGAAATTCTCCAAATGTGCATTGTTGGGGACAACTTGATTTTTGTTGTAAGAGTATTATGTGCACGGTATAATGATCATTTTAGAGCTTTTGAACTACCTGTATCCCCAAGCGGAGAGATTGACCTAGTTGGTCTTGAACAACTGACTGATCCCTATCCACTTTGTGACTACATGGTGGGAGGACGGCGGATAGTAACCCTAAAAAGACACATCCTCATATCAGGTTTGGTAAGTAAGTCTCTCCTCTTTGCACCGAGATTAATGTATGATGTTATTCTCATTAAGAAATACAGGCACCCAACTTGAAGATTTTTTTTATTATTATTTATATACATACAGTTATGCCTTGTTGAATGATTCATAATAATAATAATAATAATAATAATAATAATAATAATAATAATAATAATAATAACAATAATAATAGATTTTTAAGAAACTTTTTCAATTTGTGACAATTCTCGTTACTGCATAACATACTCATTACTGGCTTCCTAGAGATTTAAACTAATGGTTCCATGAAAACAATTCTACTTTTTAAAATTATTTTCTCCCCTTGTTTTGCTTTTTGTTCCATAGCATAAATCAATTAAACATGGCAGGCCCAGTCTACCTGAGAATTCTTGTTGGTGGGGACAGTGATGCCAGAACTTTTGGACTGAAAGAGCAGATCAGGCTGCAATACAAGGATGTAGACTTTGAAAACGAATAAATGAATCTTGCCTCAACCTGTGACATTAAAGACAGGGATACACTGAAGGTAATATTTCTATCTTGTAAGGACAACACCAGCATTCCAGGAACTCCAACATCCAGCTCCAGCATTCCTTTAATGTCACCCAGTACATCATATAGCTCTGTGACACCAAGTAGATATGTTAGCCCTTCCCGTAACGCTCCATCTGATGACCAAGACACTTTATCTGACAGAAGCAGTGCTGACACAGTTATTGTAGTTCAGACTCCAGAGTCCAGAAGATCATCTTGGCCTCAAGATTTTGCTGTAACTCAGTTTTCATCTTGCGCAGAAATTCATCTTCAAAAAGCAAACAGTGAATTTCTTAAAAATGGTACTCTCCTTACACATCCACCAAAGCTTCAATCTGATCTCCTTAAAAGGTATGGCTGAAGAGATCTTCAGGTACACCGCATATGCCACTGATCATCAACTTGAGGAAGCTGCTGAAGCTCTATTAAAGACTCATCCATGCTTGAGGGAAAGAAACTCGCACTGGCCATGAAGGATGGAAACACTATTTGAAAATCAAGATGGCAAATTTTCACACAAAACTAAGCTGAATTGGACACCCTAAAATCAGTGTGAATTCTCTCAAGAATAAGCAAAAAGGTGAGGGAAAAGCAGCTGCAAACATCAAAAAAACCCGAAAAGCAGAGGTCAATTTTCTTCCTTGCCTCCCAAAAGGAGAAACAACAGAGAGCCTTGTGAAGGAAAGGGTTGCACTCTTGACTGAAGTTAAAAAAAAAAACAATGAAGCAGTGATCAGGGAAAAAAATGCAGCAGACTTTCTCTTACAGGCGACAGGAAGTGGTCCAGGATTGATTTCTGACTTCCAAAACAGATGGCTTGCTTTGTTGCTCTGTGAGTGAAGTAAGTATGTGTAATATTATGGTAAACTTAATCGGCAGTTTTCTTAATTATACAAATATTTTCTTTTTAGTTAAGTTTTCTTTATTTTTGTACTGTTCCTTTTTTACTTTCAGGTAAATGCAGAATTCATGTGTATAACAACTTTGCCATTGCAAACTAAGTTCTTAGGACAGCAGGACAAATACACAGATAACCTGATTAAAATATTCAGCAACAGAGGAGGAGCTACTAGGAAGAAGCTCAGGCTCATTATGGTCTCAACATCAAAGTATGCATTATGGTGTTCTCTTTTGCAGCCAGTTTTATCCTAATTGAAATTTTGGACATCATCAATTTAGCTTAAAATACTTTAATATATCATACCTACTGGTCACTGATATGCCACAAACTTTATATTCCCACATTCATATACCTACATTTTTTTTTAATTGCAGTGTAACAACTGTGTCAGACGAGACTGTGTGCTGAAAAGTCTTTGCGTTTACCTGAACGAGAACGCTGACAGCCTTGTCAAAGAGTACATGGTTAGTAGATATTTCACTGTGTAATGTTGTTTGTGTGCATTTTCTATTGTCAAGAAATGTTACTTTCCTCTGTTCACCTTAGAACTGCAGCAGTGAGGATACTGAGAGGGAGACTGCACAGACTATATGTAATCCGCAAAGAGGGCGCTGATGCCGTGGAGGAGCCTGAGGACGTTGGAGTGGTTATTGAGGGTACTGAGCTGCTGTGCAACCTGGGAAGCATTTCACTTGGCTGTGCCATCCTGTTGGGATTGATTTATTCACTTAACTTGAGCTACCCTCCGGAGCACAAATTCACCTTTGATTTTTTCCAGAAGGTACTGATGAACTTGGATGGCAAAAAGCTTTCCCCAAAGGCCCAAGCCCTCAAAATAAAGATGCTTCAATAAGTTTGCATTGTTCCTTAAAAATACATGGCAAGTATGCATTTTACCAAATGCATGCTGTTCTGTGTCTGTATTAGCTAGTTTTAGGACTGAATGTTAAGTACAGCTGGTGCTTGGGTAGCCCAGGAGGTGGTTGTTGTTATTACCTTTTTCTCCATTATTATTATGGTTATTATTTTCATTATTATTATTATTATTATAAGTATTAGGGGCAGGGAAGTGACAATAGAAAAAAAAAATCAAAATGTATGTTTTGGACTTTTAAATGCTCAATGTGAAACTTATAAATAAATGTTTTTGAATTTAACTTTTTGTCCTTGAAGTGCCTTTTGACAAGTAATTTTTATTTGAATATAGCAAGTTGTAATAACTCTTTTGCAATACATAAGATTTATGAAAAAGTCCTGCATAAATCCCACAAGTACAGTACATAAAATTATAGGTTATTGAATTTATTCATACTAATTAAATGTGATTTTGAAACAATACTTATGTATTAAAATTGAATGAAAAATTTACATGTAATTGAAATACATAAATTCTAACTCTCGGGCTTAAATATATTTTTTTAAAGTGTGTGCTATAAAATATAAAAAAAAAACTCCCTGGTGTTGTTGATTTTGAAGTAAGAAACCTTATGGGGACCCAGGCTCAGTGAAGGACTCTTTCTCCGTGAGCGTTAACAGTGTAGGACAGATTGTGTATATAATTAAGTATCCTCATTTCCAAAAATAAATAAACTGATTTATTTTTGTGAAAATCCTTCTAAAATATATCAATGGTCTTTGCAGCAACATCCTGGCAGGACGTATAGGAATCGTATTCTGTCCATCAGAGATCCTTTCCAAAAAGAATATATGGCAGCATGGCTTAAATTTGCATATCTGTATCACAGTGCCCTAGATTAAACAAGGTTGTTTTACTCTACATACTGTAGTAACTTTGATGCATGATTGAGATTAAAAAGTGTATGTCAAGGTACATTTAGGAAAAAAAATTATAGCTTTTTTCACCTTTATAACATCTCAAATCGTAAATATTTTCTTCTTCCAAGAAGCATGTAAACTAATTAATGCTTGACCACAAGATTAGATTATTGTAATACACTTCTGACAGGATGAAAAAAAACATAAATAACACTTTGTTAAAGATGTCACAGTTCAGTAATTATGATTATATTTGATTGTATTAAACTCGCAATGGCTTTCTCTTTCTCCGAGTAAACAAACTATATATAATCCACACTGGGTGCAGGCTCTCTTTTAGTCACTAGTGTTATCAAAATCACCTCTAGGTGATTTTTTTTCAAGGCTTCTTAGCGTTGAATAGCCTTCCCATCACTACTATTATTACTACTATTATTACCCACGTTATTTCATCCATCCATCCATTATCTTCCGCTTGTCCGGGGTTCGGGTCGCGGGGGCAGCAACCGAAGTAGGGAGACCCAGACCTCCTTCGCCCCAGCCACCTCCACCAGCTCGACTGGGGGAACCCCGAGGCGTTCCCAGACCAGCTGAGAGATATAATCCCTCCAGCGTGTTCTGGGTTATCCCCGGGGCCTCCTTCCAGCCGGACTTGCCTGGAACACCTCCCTAGGAAGGCGCCCAGGAGGCATCCTTACCAAATGCCCGAACCACCTCAACTGGCTCCTTTCAATGCGGAGGAGTAGCGGCTCCACTCCGAGTCTCTCCCGAATGACCGAGCTTCTCACCCTATCTCTAAGGGAGAGCCCAGCCACCCTGCGGAGAAAACCCATTTCGGCCGCTTGTATTCGCGATCTTGCTCTTTCGGTCATTACAATTTCGGACATTATTATTCTGAATCCATAAATACATTTAAAAGAAGATTCAAATATTTATTGCAAGCTGGAAAATTGTGCATGCTTTTATCTCTGTTAGTCTAGATTACTGTAATGCATTTTACATAGGAATAAATAAAACAATATTAGCATGTTTGCAGCTAGTACAAAATGCAGCAGCTGGAATGGTAACTGGTACAAAGAAACAGGACAACATCACCCCGGTTTTATCTTTGCTTCACCTGTCTACTACAGGATCTATTTTAAAATACTTTTATATATTTTTAATATATTTAATATATATATTACATGGGCGTGCACTATCCTACATTATTGACCTACTTTTCCCATACTTGGCTTTACTGTCTCTGAGATCTTCTGACCAATTACTGTTAGTCGTTTCTCATTAATGTCTGAAGCAGAGGAAGTAATCGAGCCTTTTTAGTTACAGCATCATAGTTATGGAAAGCTATTACCTCAGGGTTAGATTATTGTAATTCATTTCTGACAGGATGTTCTAATAAATCATTACATAAATTACAACTTATGCAAAATGCTGCATCTAGAGTTTTAACTAAAATCAGAAATCAGAAATCATATCAGTCCAGTGTTATCAAACTTACACTGGCTACCAGTTAAGTTTCATATTTAGTACAAAATTTTATTGATAATGTAGAAATAATGAAACTTGTGTTTTATTGAATGAATATGGTTTGCACTTTGTCATGTTTGGTATGCATATGATCATCTTCCAAAGGTGCTTATTTCTGTACAAGGTATACATTGCTAGATTGTGATGTAGTAGATTTATAGAACATTACATATTTCTGGAATACTGTAGCCTAACAGATGGTCTGCAGGAGAAACTCTTTTGTATTTTAATCCAATCAATCAGCATGAAGCATCACACCTATGGCATCTCACAAACAATGCAGCTCACTACACATCAGTGTCAGCTGATACCATTTGTCCCTAAAACCGGTTTTAAGCTGGTTTCCACATCCTGATGGCTTGGTCCCCTTAGCATATTAATTGAATGAAGAATCCTGGCTCCTAGCCTTATTAACATCAAAAGGATCAAAGGTTCATGTGGATATAAAAGGATGTAACAGGCAAACTCTCGCTCTCTTCTCTTGGGCTCATCATTTGGTCTCCTGGTCTAGCTCGGGCCAGTGCTGCAGCTGGGCCCTGCTCTCCTAGGTTGGCCTTGTCAGGCTCTGCTTAGCCAAGGCCTGCCTCGCTTTGCTCGGCCCAGCGGGCTCTTGGTTCCGGTATTTTCCAGCGTTCGCGTAACACGTGAGTTTGTACCTAAAGGGGGCGTTCATTTACTATTAATATAACTTTGATCATAACGTGTTCAGTAATTTTAGTAATCTGTGTGTTCTGCATTAATCCTTTGTAATAAATACTGTTACTTACTTTAACCAAAGTCTCCATTTAAATCTTTTAAGGCTGGCGTTTAAGGGGTAATTTATTTCACACTAAATGGTGTATATTGAGCAGCTATAAGATTGACCTCTGAGGGATATTTAAATATATCCACATGTCGATATAGCCTCTGTCCATGTATTATAAAAGCCTCTGACAGAATTAAGATTTCTGCATGCTTACAAAATACCTCTGAGTCAGATATAGCTTAAACCATCGAGATAAATTTAACCCACTTAGTGCAGAGAAGCACTCCTGTAACTAAAGTTACAGTTTAATACAAATATCTTTG